>BSBM01000559.1:8277500-8465000 GCA_027924585.1 Larix kaempferi
ATACTTCCTAAAAGGTAAAAATGAAGTCTTTGGAAAATTCAAAGAGTTCAAGGCTCTAATAGAAAATCTCTCAGAAAAGAGAATCAAGATTCTCAGAACAGATAATGGTGGAGAATACACTTCAAAGGACTTTGAAGACTTTTGTAAAGAAGCTGGAATCAAGAGAGAACTAACCACTCCCTATAATCCCCATCAAAATGGGGTGGCTGAGAGGAAAAATAGGACTATCATGGAAGCTGTGAAGACTATGATACATGACCAAGATCTTCCCATGTATCTATGGGTTGAAGCAGCTAAAACAACAGTATATGTGCAAAATAGACTATCTCATAGTGCTCTTGATTTCAAAACTCCAGAAGAGGTGTTTACAGGAAAGAAACCTGAGGTAAGTCATCTTAAAATATTTGGGTGTCCTGTATACATCAACATTCCAAAAGAAAAGAGAACCAAGTTGGATCCTTCTGGTAAGAAGGGGATATTTGTTGGTTATTGTGAATCATCCAAAGCCTTCAGAATCTACATACCAGGTTTTCATCATATAGAGATAAGTAGAGATGTATCATTTGATGAAGAATCAGCTCTCAAGAAATCCAGGAAATGCCAACTTGAAGAAATCTATGAAAAAGATACATCTCCTAGGACCACAGAGGCTGTACACATCCCTGAGGATGATTCACCAGAGGATCATGACATGTTGGAACCACAAGAACTTCCTATCACAGATTTATCTAAGAAAAGAAGGCCAGCATGGGCTAGAGATATTATTCAAGGAGCTGAAAGATATGGAGCTCCTGAAGGCTCCCCTAGAGAAAGAAAGAAACCAAAGCTAGTATCCAACTATATGGCCTTGATGTGTGATCTTGTGGATCAACAACCTACTAGCTATGAAGAGGCATCTCAGAAGAAAGAATGGGTAGAAGCAATGACAGAAGAATATCAGTCAATAATGAAAAATGATGTTTGGGATATAGTTCCCAAACCAAAAGATAAAAGTGTGGTTTCTTCCAAATGGATTTTCAAGATAAAACATGCTGCAGATGGTAGCATTGAAAAATATAAGGCAAGATTTGTAGCCAGAGGATTCTCTCAAAAGGAGGGAATTGACTATGAAGAAACATTTGCACCAGTTGCTAGATATACTTCAATAAGAACTATCATGGCACTTTCATCTATGATGAAGTGGAAATTACATCAAATGGATGTTAAGACAGTTTTTCTAAATGGTGTAATTGAAGAAGAAGTATACATTGAACAACCACAAGGGTTTGGGGTTAAAGATAGAAGAACTCATGTATGCAAACTGAAAAAGGAATTATATGGGTTGAAGCAAGCCCCCAGGGCTTGGTATGGAAGGATTGACAAATTCTTAACTAGCATGGGCTTTACCAAGAGTAAAGCTGATCCAAATCTTTATCTCAAAGAAATGGATGATTTACCAGTTATATTGTTGTTATATGTAGACGATCTATTTCTAACCGGAAATGAGAAACAGATTCTTGAAAGCAAGAAGAAGCTTTCTTCAGAATTCGAGATGAAAGATCTCGGATTAATGCACTACTTCTTAGGTCTAGAAGTATGGCAAGAACCAAAAGGAATCTTTTTAAGTCAAGGAAAGTATACTGTGGAAATTTTAAAAAGGTTTGATATGTTGGAGTGTAAATCCATGGCCACTCCCATGGAATCCAACTTAAAGTTATTGGTTAATGACACATCGGAACTAGTGGACCTAACTCTATATAGACAAATAATTGGGTCATTAATGTATTTGACAAATACTAGGCCAGATATATGCTTTGCTGTAAATACCCTAAGTCAGTATCTTGTAGAACCCAGAAAGGTTCATTTAATAGCTACAAAGCATGTAATGAGGTACCTAAAAGGTACATTAGATTTTGGTCTATATTATCTTGGAGGTCATGAACTCAGATTACATGGTTACTCAGATTCTGATTGGGTAGGAAGTGTCTCAGACAGAAAGAGTACATCAGGTGGATGTTATGGTCTTGGATCTACCATGATCTCATGGTTCAGCAAGAAACAAACCAGTGTGGCTCTCAGTACTGCTGAAGCAGAATATATAGCTGCTTGCTCTGCCAGCTGTGAAGCAGTATGGCTCCGAAAACTATTATCCGAAGTTTTTGACTTAGAAATGGATCCCACTGTGATCATGTGTGATAATCAAAGTTGCATCAAGATGACAGAAAATCCTGTGTTCCATGATAAGTCAAAACACATAGAGATCCGTTACTTCTATATACGAGATATGGTACAGAAGGGAGCTATCAAGCTCGAGTATGTGAGCACTGAAGATCAAATTGCGGATATCTTGACCAAACCTATGTCTCGAGTGAAGTTTGAATACTTCCGAGACAAGCTTGGTGTAGTTCAAAAGGACCCTCCTCGAAAGGGGGAGTAGCATGATCTCTGATGACAAGTTTGTCTCATCAATGATGAGGCTACCCGGTCACTACACCTAGTTACTTAGAAATATTTAAATTTAGGACTACTATATTTAGAATATTTAGTTTTACTTATATATATGCTTTTGATGACAGATATGATATTAGATGTATTAGTGAGAATACATGCTAGATGTATACATGCTATTGATGTTATATGTATTAGTGAGAATACATGCTTTTGATGATAGATGTATACATGCTTTTGATAATTAGATGTATTAGTGAGAATACATGCTAGATGTATACATGCTATTGATGCTATATGTATTAGTGAGAATACATGCTTTTGATGAAAGATGTATACATGTTTTTGATGTTAGATGTATTGGTGAAAATACATGCTTAGATGTATACATGCTTTTGATGTTAGATGTATTGGTGAGAATACATGCTTTTGATGTATACATGCTTTTGATGTATTGGTGAGAATACATGCTTTTGATGATAGATGTATATATGCTTTTAGATGTATTGATACATGTGGGGATTGTATCATCCTTGAACATTTGTTCTAAAGTGATCCGTAGACGGGGGTCTCCGAGAAAGAAGAGGGATTGTATCATCCTTGAACACTTGTTCTAAAGTGAGCCGTAGACGGGGGTCTCCGAGAAAGAAGAGGGATTGTATCATCCTTGAACATGTGTTCTAAAGAGAGCCGTAGATGTATGTCTTCGAAAAATGAAGTCCTTGGTGGACATGTGAGGATTGGATCATCCTTGGACTTCAGTCCTAAAGAGAGTTGTAGACATTATGTCTCCGATAATGAAGTCCTGAATGAACAAGTAGGGGATTGCATCGTCCCCGGACTGAGGTCCCAGAATTGAACCGTAGACTGGGTCTCCGATAATGAAGTCCTGAATGAACAGGTACGGGATTGTATTGTCCCCGGACTGAGGTCCCAGAATTGAATCATAGACTGGGTCTCCGATAATGAAGTCCTGAATGAACAGGTAGGGGATTGCATCGTCCCCAGACTGAGGTCCCAGAATTGAACTGTAGACTGGGTCTCCGATAATGAAGTCCTGAACGAACAAGTAGGGGATTGTATCATCCCCGGACTGAGGTCCCATAATTGAACCGTAGACTAGGTCTCCGATAATGAAGTCCTGAATGAACAGGTAGGGGATTGCATCGTCCCCAGACTGAGGTCCCAGAATTGAACCGTAGACTGGGTCTTCGATAATGAAGTCCTGAATGAACAGGTAAGGGATTGCATCGTCCTCGGACTGAGGTCCCAGAATTGAGCCGTAGACTGGGTCTCCAATAATGAAGTCCTGAATGAACAGGTAGGGGATTGCATCGTCCCCGGACTAAGGTCCCAGAATTGAGCCGTAGACTGGGTCTCCAATAATGAAGCCCTGAATGAACAGGTAGGGGATTGCATTGTCCCCGGACTGAGGTCCTAGAATTGATCCGTAGACTGATGTCTCCGAGAACTAAAGATCGGATTGTATCATCCATGGACCTATGTCCTAAAGAGAGCAGGATTAATCATCCTGGAACATGATCGTGTGATGACGATGCCGATGATCGTGTGATGACGATGCTGATGATCGTATGATGACGATGTCGATGATCGTGTGATGACGATGCTGATGATCGTATGATGACGATGCTGATGATTGTGTGATGACGATGCCGATGATCGTGTGATGACGATGTTGATGATCGTATGATGATGATGCTGATGATCGTGTGATGACGATGCCGATGACTGTGTGATGACGATGCTGATGATCATATGATGACGATGCCGATGATTGTGTGATGACGATGCTGATGATCGTATGATGATGATGCTGATGATCGTGTATGATGACGATGCCGATGATTGTGTGATAACAATGCTGATGATCGTATGATGACGATGCTAATGATTGTGTATGATGACGATGCTGATGGTCATGTATGATGACGATGCTGATGATCGTGTGATGACGATGCTAATGATGATGCTCATGATCGTGTGGTGATGATGGTGATGATCGTGTAACAATGCTGATGATCGTATGACAACAATGCTGATAATGTTAGTATTCCAGTAAATGGCTAAGTTACTGATGATGATGAATTGAAGAAAGCTTCCGATGATATATAGATGTATCATGTATGATGTAGTCGATGACTCCTTGCTCCTGTAGATGTTGATATAATATCCTTCTCGTTAAGGGGGAGTGTTGAATATTGTAACTTCTAAGAATATTATATTTGTACATTATTATTCCGGAGATGTTTCATCCCTATGAGGTAACCCTATTATGTATCCGGAGATGTTTATTCCTCCGAGGGTTTGTGGTATCTAGGGTTATTAGACCCACCATGTGGGGGTCGGCCCGGATCTTATATTTTAGAGGTTATTAGACTTCTCCAGGAGAGGTCGGCCCCATTAGTTATTTTAGTCAGTGAGGAGTTAGTATAAATAGAGGAAGTGAACTCCTCATTAGATACACTCACTCACTTGAGAAAGATAGCGCACTTGTCTGGGAGATCTGCTAAGGAGACAAAGAAGGAGGGAGCACATCTTGTATTTTGGTTGATCATCTTATTGAGGAAAGCTTTGTTGGGTTTTCTACCCCATGAGGGTTTCCCAGGGTATATTCTGTGTCTATCTTGTGATTATGTTTCTTTCAGTGATCTTGCTAGTCTATTTGGTTTAAACTTAACAGACCGGTATCGCCTGACTACACGTTCCATTCATTTCGTTGGTTGGTTCTATTTTTGCGGGCTTATTATTTCAAGTGACCTTCTATATGGTCGACTACATGTTGACTGGAGTGGTCGGTCGCTGACTGCTTTGGCATAGTCCGCAGTTATTTTTGCCATTAGTATTTTCCCGTTGACTTAGACAGTATGCTCGACCGGTATCGCTCGACTACACATTCCATACATTTCGTTGGTTGGTTCTATTGCATGTTACTTTACTATTATTTGACAAATTTTTGAAGCACAACCCTGGTTTCATTTACAAAAGTTGATATATTATTCAAGGAGAGTAATATAAGATAGTAATCCACCGACTACAATAATCACTCAGTCGGCTACTATCTGTTGACTAGAAGATCCGACTTGGAAGCCAAAGCTGGGATTTCAAAATACAGGCTAAGGTTAAGAGGAGCCACAGTTTCATCCATTCTCCAGAAGGAAGAAAAGTTTAAAAAATTATATGAATGAATTAAACAGAAGTAGTGGGTATATATATGTTTATGGAACCTGGAAGTTCCCAGGGGTTGTATCGATAGAGATAGATGGATGTAATCAGTTCAATATTGAAGTGCTTCCCCTCCACTTTTCTGCGCAGATAAAACTCCACCAGTTCTTCTTATGTAGGATGGAATCTAAAGCCCAGCATGAGGACATCCTGGTTGTACTTGAAGATGCATTCATGTGATTTTAGGACTTTGTCTTTTATAGTGCAGGAATAATTGGGAAAATTCATCGCCAGGGAAATTGTTGCAGAACCCAAAATCAGAGATTAATTTACACTAAGCATGTGAAGTAGAGATCACTCTGAAAACTGGAAGTTTATCAAACAAATATGTAATCTGATATCCCTATCTTCAATACTTATATATAGAAATGTAGAACAAGTACCAAAGGTGTTCAATATGGTCAGTAAAATTTTCACAAGATGTTGGCGCGAGTCTATTGGTCTGGATCCACTGAAATATCTACATGACTCCTTTGGAGTCTGGACCATCACAAAGTTGGACCTTTCTTTAACTCCTGACAAAGACGACAATTTGGTTTGACCTACACCACACTGCCATAGTCATCACCTCATGACACAATTCCTGAAAATGATTCATTACCACAATGTGATTCTGTAAATTCTCAGCATGCCAGATAAGCTATAATAAAGGAAGCTCCGACAGGCGAGTTTGTGCCGATCAAAAGCTTTAAAAGCCGCGAGATTTTTCGCCGACGCATCGCACAAAAGCTGCCACACCAATTTATGAAAGTAGTTAAAATATATAAGTTATAGGCTTTGTCTTTGAACTATTAGGTAGGGTTTTGCAGAGGAGAAACATGCATCAAATTATCATCACGCTGACAGGTTTTTCTCTATTCTTCCTTCTCTTCAAATCTTTAATTTTACGTTTTCAATGTGCTGCACTTTGACGACTTCTGAATTCCTTGGAGCAGTTAATGGAAGTCCTTGTTGAAGTGATTTGGTGATTCAGAGTGGGCGGAAGTGAAAAGCGCTAACAGGAGACAGGAGGGTTGCTTGTGAAGCAAGCCACGCCCAGCAGATGATGGCAGGTCATTGGCGGGAGCGACGAACACGCGGCAGGATTCCATTCACTCTATAAGCGAGGAATCTAATGACGTGGAAGGTAACGCTTCTCCGCAATGAAACGCCTACGGCGTAAATATTTTATTATTAATTTTAATCTCCGTTCCAATTTTTTGTAAATTATAATTTAAAAAAATCTTTGGCACTACCTAGGCGTTCCAGCTAAGTGGAGGGCCCTAATGCGATAGCTGGTAGCAGGAGCAGGCTGCCACTTCATGCGGGCTACTTCCTACTCAGAGGTGGGGGTAGTTTATGCCGCACCAGGTCGAAGGAGAGGTAGGACGATATTTTTATAGCTAGTTCATTGAGATCTGGTGGCAATAGATTTGCCATGCCCTAAAAATATATTCTAATAAAATGAAAAAAAAGCATATGGTTGATTCTCCAAAGAAGGTTCGTCGCCATTTTGAGCTATGCGAGGTAGAATCTTTGAGCCCTTTGCCACCATTCCAAGCCAAAGGAAGCAACATCGATTGGCTATGGAGATGAGGATTTTGAGTGGAATATTTTAGAGTCCATGTCTGTTGGGATTTGTGGGATTGTGAAGCTCCTTTGTAGTTAGATTAGTGTGGTGGCCGTACTATAGATTGGATGGAAGAATCATGGCTTTCTCAGAAGAATGGGAAAGAAAAACCCTAATTCAATGCCATCTTCTCTCTCTGTTTTGAGCACTCCCTCACTGTGGCCGTCATTGCCGTGGAAATATTGCCAACTTTTCAATACCTGAAAATGACATTGGTATTGTGGTTGTAAGCCTCCAAAAGGGAAGATGCAAAGTGTAAGGAGCTGGGCACGACCATGGTTGAGAACAATCATGGATGAGAAGGACTTCATAGCCATTTGTCTTGATCTTGTGACTTCTTTTAAAGGGAATTCTATCTTAATTTGAGCTCAAGAACACAAAGGAACAAGGGTTCAAGAGACCATCAAATTTAAATTTCTCCTCTTCTCTAGAAGGAGTCTGTTACTACTTCCTCCTCTTCCTCTTCTGAAGAAAAAAAGGTAAATATTATTTATTTTTAGCTTCTTTACTCTTTCTTTTGGGGAAATTTAGAGGGTTCAAACCATGCACTCTGTATTATCTTGTTTCTTCATGATTACCCTGTCCTAGTTCATTGTGGTCTTCCCTCTTCATATTTGAGCACTGCCTTAATGTTTTACTCATTGCCGGAAAATATCAGGAATTTTCCAATACCCGGAAACAGTGTTTCTATTGCAACTACAGGAAGACAGGGGAGGGGGCATGACTGGCACACCATGTCCATGTCCATTTGGCTCAAACTCTGTGGCTTCCAGGTTAATCTTCTTTTCCTATTATTTTTATCCATTTATTTTTATTTTTTTTAGGTGCAAATTGGCTAGTATAAAACCATGTTAGGGTTTATACTGGGCCACACAGATATGGAAAGAATAGAGTATACATATGTTCCTTTAATACTTGCATCATCTCATAGCCAAGAATACCTTCGATCAGAAGAGAAATTTATTTAACTATGATATGAACAGTTGCACAACACAATGCAAATATTCATGGAAGAACTGCATCATCGCTCTCCCAAGGAGACCTTAGCTGTGTGATAAAGTCATGCTAGTTTGAAATTGGGTAGGCATGTGACTTGCGCAACTCTATACAATAAACCCTTGTGGAATAGTACAGGAGAGGATGAAACACCTACGTGATGTTTATTATTTTTACTGATTGGTGGCTAACTTGTCTTTTCTAAATTTTATTTCCAAGTTTTCAATGGTGTTAGATTGAAAACCCTAGAACATTAAAATCATGAAATCCTGATTAAATTTAGATGTCATTGTAGATAATCAGGGCATATGATAAGAGTTGTCCTCAGCTGAATAGGGTTGGTATTTAGGAGATGGAAATAGCTATGGGGAATGAGTAATGGGCATTGAGCATTGTCATCGGTTCCTATTCTTAACTTTGTATTTTCATATTTAGTAGAGGCTAAGCTCATGAGCTCGAGGATTACAAATTTTAGTTCAAGGCCAAACAGGGAAACTCCTTATGGGAGTGAATAACTCCAATTCCTCTTCCAACTTCTTGTCTATTGTAAAGGTATGGGATGCAGAAACAAGCTACGAATAGTACATACTAGAAGGTCATGAAGCACCTGTCAATTATGCTTTTCCTCACCATAAAAAAAGATATCCAAGTACTTGATTTCTATAATATTTTTGCAATGTATGTCCCAGCTATTTTAAAATGGGAAACGACTCTTATTATGCTACAGTTGCTGCATCCTTAGCATTGGATTAGTAGGATACAACATACTTGTATTCTAATGTTGTTCAATTGTGGATCACGGAATGAGATCATGGGCCCCTTGTTTATGTTGGAGTTATGAGAATGCTATTATTATTGAGGATGATTATGTCTGTGCTTGTGAAGTTAGTCTTCTGAGTGGTGTTGGTCGTATAGTTGAGGAGCACCTATGTTAAATTTTCAGAATTTACTTCAATATGATCTAGGATCTTAGCTGAGAGAACAACATGTACAGCATATCTGCAGCATATCAATCATGGAGACAACAATGCAAGCACACAAGAGACACAAAGATTTACTTGGGGAAAACCATAAAGGTGAAAAACCCCAATAACTTCCTCAAACATAGATAGAGCAATGATACAACCAGAATACAAGAGATAGTCTTCTCCTAGCAGCAGAGCCTCCTCCTCCACAAGTGCGCCACTCTCCCTTGAGTGCATGAGTGAGAAGTGAGTGAACAAATAGAGTGCCTCGCACACTCTATTTATACTTGACTTGACTTGCCTTTTACATAAATCATGTAGGCTCGAACTTAACCACATAACATAATGCTGACTGGGCCGACCCCCAATAGGGTGGTCTAATAACCCTTTGACCCACATGGCCGATCCCCAATAGGGTGGTCTAATAACCCTTTGACCCACATGACTTATACAGGGTCGACCCCAACAAGGTGGTCTAATAACCCATCAAGTATAAGTTATGACATTTACAATATAAATGACGACACTTCCATATAGAGGAATAATACTATCTCTATAGGAGTACATACAACATATATGAAATACATTCCAAAGTTACATATACATCAACACTCCCTCTTAACTAGGAAGGTATTTCTCAGCACAGGTCTTCTAGCACAAGTCATCTTCTTTGGATAATCGTCACTGCTGTTGCTATCTCAATCCATCTCTGAATCTACTCGTCATAGGAAGTTCTACAGAGCCAGTCCTTTTTCATACTGGATGCAGGCCCACCACCTGCAGGTCTTCGTCATCACTGGCCATACTGTGGAATCCTCAGGACTTATTACGTCGTCACAAAACCTGACTGTAGCATCCCAGGCTATTACGAGCACACAGCTCTACCTGTAGGATCTCCCAGGAGCACATTACATGTGACCCATCACAAAACCTGGTTGAAGCATCCCAAGCTGTTACGAGCACACGGCTCTACCTGTCGGATCTCCCAGGAGCACATTACATGTGATCTCACCACAAAACCTGGTTGAAGCATCCCAGGCTGTTACGAGCACACAGCTCTACCTGTCGGATCTCCCAGGAGCACATTACATGTGGTCCACCACAAAACCTGGCTGAAGCATCTGAGGCCTTTTTCATCCTGTCCAGATATCCTAGGAGCAAATTACATGTGGTCATGGCAAAACCTGGCTGAAGCATCTGAGGCCTTTTTCATCCTGTCCAGATCTCCCAGGAGCAAATTACATGCCATAGGACAAAACCTCGAAAGGGGTGGGTTAGGTGGGGGGGTGTGGGTGTCGGGGGGGGGGGGGGGTTGTGGGGTGTGTGTGTGGGTTCTGTCCCCAAGTGGGGAGGGGGGGGGAAAGACGCCCGCTCCGAACTGGAAGGGAAACAAAACCCCCCCCCCATCGCACAGCAAGCAAAGCCCCCCCCCCCCTCGAAAGACCATCTGCAAATCTCCCAGGGCACAAATTACATGCTTTCCTGCACAACATGATCCACAGCCACAAAGTATCATCTGATACTCATCATACATCATCCTGATGTACACATGATCACCCTGATCATCATCACTGCAACATCCTGTTGCATGTCATCTGGAGAAGCTCGTCATCCATGATCATCCTGATCATACAATGCATCCATATGATGCACACCAAGTATCTACCTGATACATATCATCATACATAGTGTATCCACCTGATACATAGATACATGATCCACACAATGTATCCATCAACATACATGATCTACCTGATCATACCTGATACATATCAATATACATGATCTACCTGATCATACAATGTATCCACCTGATACATATACAGATACATGGTCCAAGCATCCAACATGATGCATATACAAAATACATACAAATGATCCAACCGATCATATCCAGCATCCAACATGATGCGTACATACATATAAATGATCCAACTGATCATATCCAGCATCCAACATGATGCGTACATACATACATAAAAATGATCCAACTGATCATATCCAAGCAGAAACCAGAACATCATCCTGATGCTCATCATCCAGTGCTTACATCCACAGCCATGTGAAGGATTCCCCTTCCAACATGGTTGGATTGGCTTCAGCAAATGTGTCCATCACTTCTTCCTCGAAGTGTCCTCGATCTGAAGAACGCCAAGCCTCTCTCTGAAGTACTCAAAATTCACTCTGACTAGTGGCTTCGTCAGCACATCTGCAATCTGCTCGTCCATCGTAACATACAGGAGCTTCACAGCTCCTCTCTGCACCATATCCCTGATATAGTGATATTTGATCTCTATGTGTTTCGACCTGTCATGAAACACTGGGTTCTCGGACAGCTTCACACAACTCTAGTTATCACAAAAGATACCAGTAGCATCCAACGGGAGATCAAATAACTCAGACAGTAGCTTCTGTAGCCATACTACCTCACAACTAGCTGAACAGGCTGCAACATACTCTGCCTCAGCTGTACTTAGTGTTACGCAGGACTGCTTCCTGCTAAACCAAGAGATCACACCTGATCCCATATTGAAGCAGCACCCAGATGTGCTCTTCCTATCTGCAGCACTGCCAGCTCAATCTGAATCAACATAACCCTGCAGGTTAAACTTTTGATTCACTTCATACTTGAGCCCATAATCCACTGTACCCTTCAGGTACCTCAGAACATGCTTTACAGCAACCAGGTGAACACTCCTTGGATCTGTTAGGAACTGACTCAATGTGTTCACAGCAAAGCAAATGTCTAGTCTCGTGTTCGTCAGGTACATCAAGGACCCAATCATCTGACGATACATAGAGACATCAACCGGCTCAAATGAAGCATCACATAGAAGCTTTAGATTCGATGCCATAGGTGTGGCCATGGACTTGCAGTCCATCATCCCGAACCTCTTCAGGATCTCTACTGCATACTTCCCTTGTCCAAGGAAGATTCCATCACTCTGCGACACCTCCATGCCAAAAACAAATAGTGCATCATCCCTAAGTTCCTCAACTCGAACTCGGCAGCAAGCTTCCGCTATGTGTTGGCAATCAATCTATCCTCTCTTGATACAAACAGGTCATCCACATAGTAGTATCACTGGATTGCCTTCCTCAACCTTGTAGTAAAGGTTGGAACCCGCTTTACTCTTGGTAAAGACTAAACTGGATAGAAAGCTGCCTATCCTACCATACCAAGTTCTGCAGATATATGATTTCCTGTCATGTGTCTCAGAACCAAGTGGCTGCTCCACATACACTTCTTCTTCAACTACACCATTCAAGAAAGTTGTCTTGAAATCCATCTGGTGTATCTTCTATTTCATCACTTTTATATTTCTCTATGCTGCTGTCTGCAGCATGCTTGATAGATCCATATGGAAGTCATAACAAACTTCCCTTCAGGTCTTGGGACTACATCCCAAACATCATTATTCATGATCGATGGATCATGGCATTCCATCTCTTCATCCCAGATCCTGGGAACTTCAATATCTTCAATAAATATCTTTGTTGCTAGAACAAATGTTGTAGTCCTTTTGTAGGAGATGGCATACGATCTTTCCTACACAACAAGTTAAATTGCATGATTAGAAAACATCTCATAGTTTTCAGAACAAATTCTTACACATAAAGAAATATGTCATACAGTCATGCAATTAACTTAGCCAATGCTTCAATACAACATTTATCCATATCCCGTAACTTTCTAGATGCCTTCCAATCTCTACCAGAAAATTGTTAAGAGTGTGCACAACTCCCAACATGTCAGCAAAGAGGTTTCATTCTAGATAAGTAGCAATTAAATGTTGTACAGTGCCATAGGCTACTTACCCATGCATATTAGTAGTGTACTATTCATCAATGCAATTATTCTAATATGCATAATACACAACCTAATTCTAGGAACATCAATATATACATCATTGAACAATATTATTTAAACAATAAAATATGCAAGTAATGACAATTCAAATACTTATCTTTGTTTGTTTGTTGGCTCCCTCTGAGTCTTCGCTTCCTTCCAGGAGCTACTGGAGTCCTAATCTGAAGTAGCTTCTTCTACACCTTTCTGTTGTGGAATGTAGAGAGATGGTCAACTCCCTCTAAATATCTGCATCCTTGCATAAACCACTGGAGTGTACTCCCTCTTGATCTTTGCTTCCTGGATTACCTGTTCTTGAACTCATATTCATCCTTGGTCTCTATGCATGCTTATTAGTATCATGATTGTGTTATCCTTGTGATCTCATATAAAATCATACATTTATTAGTATACTATTAAAACACAATAATCTCAAGCATGTATAGTCATGATCATTTCAAACAGAAATAATAAGCATTAGCATTCAAGGTTTATGTAGGATTCTTATGGTTAGTCAAATCATAAGAAACATAACATGTCTAAACCTATAATTACTCAAACCTATGACTCTTCGGGTTAGTCATATCATTAATTAAGGTAAGACACATAATATGCATATACCCATGATTATTCAAACTTATGACTTCATGAATAATCATTATCAACAACACAACAGTATAAGATCCTAACCCAAGGTAGGATTCTAGCTTGATATAGGAAAAACATACCTGGATTAGCATGCTAGCTAGTTATGTCTAACATACTCACATGATGTTTTCTTGTTCTTCTTCAATGACTTGTGCTGTTAACCTGCATATCTCATGGGTTAACCATTATAAAACCAAGTTATACATACCTCATAAATGGATCTTCTATGAGATCCATGACAATGGATGAATTTATGTTCTCATGTCATCATGATCATATGTTCTTGAACCAGAACATGATTTGTCTTTCTTGGTGTACCTTTCATGTTAGTAGACAACATAAACCTCATACAACACCATAATGCATTAGTACAATCATAAGTGTCAACACCCTAATCAATAAATATCTTCTATCATGCATTCATAATTTTGTTAAGGTGATACGACAAATCTAAAATCAAGATTGTACTAACCGTAATAACATGAAGACAAACATACCATAAACTTAATCATGAACAAATATCGAAACATAGCTCGATGAGTCATACCTGTCGAGATCGCTTGTAATATTCTTATGTAAGGCCTTAGCCTCATCTCCCTCTGAAACAGGAACTTCTTCACTTATGCAGGTGACCAATCCATCTTCTTCAAGGATTAACCCAATCCACTTGATTTGCAAGAACTAGACCTGGAGCTAGATATGGGCTTGTTAGAGAAACCCCAAAAATTCAAACTTTGAATTTCAAACTTCCGAAAAGATAGAAATATGCGCCTTGATGAGCTGATCAAACTGGTATATTCATAATTTGAAAACTGCAAAGTTTTACTCCTCACTTTTGCCTTTGAAACTTCCGGATTCACTGGACATGACCCTGAACTGGGGTTTGATGAAGCCCACTCTTCTTCCCAATCAAAAGGTTTGATCCAAATCTCTAAGCTTCTATTTTTCTGAGGAGCTTCCAGCCGTGGTCACAGATTTCAAAAATTCCCATTTTTACAGAAGCCCTAATTTTCCACTTTTTTTATCAAAGTCCCGAACTAGGGTCTGATCAAGCCCGGCTTCTGCCAACCAAAAATTCTGATCTTGGTCTCTAAATTTTTATTTTGATGAGTAGCATTCAGCCGTGGTCTCCGATTACAAAAATTCGAACTTTCTCCAAAGCCCTAAATTTCGGAAGCCATGAATGAAGGTACTCAAAAATAATTCTGTTTTGACAGAAATATGTACCTGATTGTTTCTGGTGTAACTCCGAACTTTTCGATCCACGGGGTCTGAAAAAGTTTCTTGAGATAGCCTGACCTGTTGTCTTTCCATCCTGACAGGTCTGACCTCAATTGGATTCTCTGAGAGAGAGTTATGCCAAATGTCGCAACGTGACCTGTTTTGGAATAATACAGGAGAGCGAACTTGTACAGCGTGCCATGTGTCACTGTTTGAACTTCGGCCTCTGAACACTTTTCCTGAGATATCTCACCCTGTTGTCTTTCCATCCTGATAGGTCTGACCTCAATTGGACTCTCTAAGAGAGAGTTATGCCAAGTGTCGCAACGTGACCTATTTATGGGATAATACAGGAGAGCGAACTTGTACGGTGTGCTACGTGTCACTGGTTCAACTTCGGCCTCTAAATTTTTTTTCTAAGATAGTACAGTCTGTGTAATACCTGTCACTTTTTATGAAATTTCATTTGGAGCTTCCTAGCCCAAGTTATGACCTTTTTCCCAAGGTCACCTGATTTTGACTCAGATCTGGAAGAAGCAGAAACCCTATATTGTACAGAACATAAATCACAAAGTACAACGAATTAGAGGTTGTCCTTTGGACACAAGGTACATGGAGATTTGATATTCGACCTGTAAAGATTTCAGATCGAAAACTTCACCAAAACGGATTTATAGCGAAAGTGCTACGATGACTGGTTTTTGCTATATCAAGCCCTAGCATCGTAAATGCAACAAGTGTCATACATGCCATATCATGCCTTCTTTCAGGCTAGCTCTGATTCCATGTCAAATTTTCAAAATTTACTTCAATCTGATCTAGGATCTTAACTGAGAGAACAACATGTACAGCATATCAATCATGGAGACAATAATGCAAGCACACAAGAGACACAAAGATTTACTTGGGGAAAACCATAAAGGTGAAAAACCCCAATAACTTCCTCAGAGATAGATAGAGCAATGATACAACTAGAATACAAGAGATAGTCTTCTCCTAGTAGCAGAGTCTCCTCCTCCACAAGTGTGCCACTCTCCCTTGAGTGCATGAGTGAGAAGTGAGTGAACAAATAGAGTGCCTCCCGCACTCTATTTATACTTGACTTGACTTGCCTTTTACATAAATCATGTAGGCTCAAACTTAACCACATAACATAATGCTGACTGGGCCGACCCCCAATAGGGTGGTCTAATAACCCTTTGACCCACATGACTTATACAGGGCCGACCCCAATAAGGTGGTCTAATAACCCATCAAGTATAAGTTACGACATTTACAATATAAATGACGACACTTTCGTATAGAGGAATAATACCATCTCTATAGGAGTACATACAACATATATGAAATGCATTCCAAAGTTACATATACATCAACAACCTATGCATTAGTGGACTGTGTTGATAAGTGTTGTTGGTGTTGATGATTGTGACCATAGTTCTTTATTGATTTATTGCTAATATGAGAACGGAAACAAGAATGGTGTGTGTATGGAGAATATGAGAACGGAAACAAGAATGGTGATGGAGATGAGGCTGGTTGGTTGAGTAAGATTGGTTTGAGAAGGGCGATTGATATGCATTGTCTAAGATTAATTGCATCAGATTCATTCAATGAAGTCGTGGCTTTATATTTTCTCTTTAATTGAGGAGTATATACTATATCTCACATGATGCATTGGGAAGAACTATAAACAATTGTTATTTGGGTGGCTACAGAATGACAGAGGGTGGCTGCGGAATGGTGGTGGGAAGTTGAAGAATGGTTTGGTTAGTTTTTCTCCTAAGAGACATGAGGAGTAAAGATGAAATTTATGAAATAATGTTAGATAATTGCAGATAAGAATTTTCCCATTGAATTTTATTATATAAAATAATCTATTCACCCATATATTGCAAGTCTAGGTATCTACTCCTTTAGCCCTGGACCACATTTAGTGTTTATGGCTGGATACTAGCTTCCAATTCAAGTCTGAGTCTCACCTCAAGCAAGTAGCTTTTGAATTTGTTGGCTTTTAATTGGATACTTTATATTTAGATGCCTACCCTAGAGTTACCTGTAAACCAAAATACTATTATTGCATCTTGAGCTACTGAAGATACATGCTTATTATATAAGGATTAACTTTGAGCTACTATACTTGTTTTAGAGAAGGTAGTATCCTCAACTAAAGTACTTATTGCATATAGGTTTGCAACCATGAAAGCACACTCTACATACTATTCCTCTAGATCCGTGTATCTAATCCTGTAGAGTGCAATTTATTTCATTTCTGATAAAATAGTCAATGCTCATTTCTTTCCAACATTTGAATCCTTTATTCATTTTTATGTTTTGTTTATTTTTACCTTGAATATGGATGTAATTATTACTTAAGATGGTATTCATAGCTTAACTCTCTAGGATTAGTGTTGAATTATTTACTTAGCTATTTACAGTAAGGGTCATACTAGCGGTATATAACCTGCTGAATTAAACTTACAAAGTTGTATGTGGAACTAGTTAAGGCCTATTACTTAGGTGGCAGTATACCCAATTGACATAGTACTCACACTCGTTTATGCAGGCTAGTGATTCAATCATGAGGATTACTTGCAACTACTTTTATGTAGAATTCTAACTTGTAAGATTTGATGGACCGATAAATTAATTATTTGGAACTTTCTTCTATGTTTCATAATCTTCTATGAATGATTGCAGTTCATTTTCTTTATAGATGTTCATGGGAATATTAAACCCTGGTTGTATGATCCTCCAATATGTAAAGTTGACTGTGATGCTCCTAAAAGTGGGTGCAGTGCAATGCCTTATATTGCTGATGGATCATTGTGCCGATAGGTGCTTTCTACAATCCAAAGTGGGTGAGATGTGTCACCTCTATAATGGTCACATGGCACACTTTAGCTCAATATATATATATAACTAAACACACTTCCGCTCCATATATAAATTGACTGCATTGTAAACCACATTTATATAAATATATATCAAATTTCAATTTCAATCAAAATTCCATCCATGCCTAATGTGATATTAAATATTTTTTTTTTATAAATAATTACATAGTTACAAGACAACTAATTTTTTTAACTATTAGTTAAACTCTTGAAAATGGGAGAATTGTGATTTCCACTCTATTGGGATTTCTAGTACTGGAACCCCCATTGGAATAATTACATAGCAAGCCGCCAGTCTACACCTGAAAGAACTGGGATTTCATTAGTGGATTGTTCGTTTATGGGCATGAGACTTATATACCCAGGTTGGGTATGGGGAGCACATTCTGAATCTATATTGCTAAACAGAATTGACGTATTGGCTCAAATTGGAATGATCCTTCCACGTATTAATGAGCGTATAACAAGCTTCAATTTCTTCTTCTCAATTTTTCCTTTCATTTTATTCTTGGAATTTTTGATAAGTTATTTGTAGGTTTGGTTATTTCAGAACAATTCAGTATAGAGAATACAAATGTAGGAGTTCAAGTATTGATAGGGATTAAAATATCATTTAATCAGAGACAAATTTTGATGATAAAATGAACATATATAAAATTAATGATTAATATAAAAGTAACAAACTTTTCTAACACTAATTTCTTTGCTACATGATATAAAATTCGAAGTAATTATAAATTTGTTAATCAGAGTTATTCAACAAATCATTATGAACTTTAATTCAATGTCAATAATGAAATTAATGAATCCAACATGTGTGGTGTAGTGTGTTACTGTAGATAATAAAATTTTGAATCCAACATAAGTCGTAGTGTGTTATTGTAGAACTAAAATTTATGAATCCAACATAAGTCCTAGTGTGCTATTGTAGAATTATTAGTCCAGTGTAGAGCACAAATATTAATAAATAGGTAGATGAAGACAAGAGAAGAGTACAATATTAGAATTATTAGTCCAGTGTAGAGCACAAATATTAATAAATAGGTAGATGAAGACAAGAGAAGAGTACAATATTAGAATTATTAGTCCAGTGTAGAGCACAAATATTAATAAATAGGTAGATGAAGACAAGAGAAGAGTACAATATTAGAATTATTAGTCCAGTGTAGAGCACAAATATTAATAAATAGGTAGATGAAGACAAGAGAAGAGTACAATATTAGAATTATTAGTCCAGTGTAGAGCACAAATATTAATAAATAGGTAGATGAAGACAAGAGCAGAATACAAACTTAAGATGACAACTAGTTCAAATCCATTAAACCTTGCCTCAATAAGTTATGAAAATGTGGGGAATGGTAAGACGTATAACAGGTGATATTAAATAATTTTTTTCCAAATATCATTTTAAAAATCCTATTTTTTTTATAAGTAGTTATAACAGAATTAAATTTTAATGCATTAGTTAATTTTGTTTTGGTTTGATTTACACAAATAAATGAGATGTGTCATGCCTGTAACTATGAGGTTGTACATATTCACTCAAAAAAAATATTAAAAAAAATTATCTCAAATTTCTCTCATTATTCAAATTCAGTATTCATTAGATATTATTCAGTATTCATTATTCTTAAGTATTAGATATTATTCAGTATTATTCAGTATTCTTTGAAACTTAATTATCTCCAGTTTATTCTTGAAATTTAAATAAAATTATATCCGAAATAACAAGTCATATACATATGGGCATTCTTGAAATTCAAATGAAATTATATCCGAAATAACAAGTCATATAACAAGTCATATACATATGGGCGGGAAAATTTCAGAAGTTATGATTTATTTAAATTTGTACGTGTTGCATTGAAATGAATGTTGTTACATGACAGAATGTATATAGAGTTCACCAAAGTCTGAAGTGTGATGAGTAGGTTGTGAAATTCCTGGTATAACACAAAATTAGTGGTATAGATCACCTATGACATCAATTCACCATAATTTGTTTTTAGAAGAGACATATTTTATAAATCTTTCATAAATCATTGTTTTTAGAAGAGACATATTTTATAAATCTTTCATAAATCAAGAAATCAGGGTAATTAAATTTAAAATTTAAATTAATGATTTGGTTTAGGTATTAGGATTTTTTTAATTATTTAAAATTAAATTAAATTTGTTTTTATAATCATCTTAATTTAAGGTTCAAAATCAAAGATATATATATACATATATATATTTTACTTGATATAACTTCAAAATCAAAGATATATATATATAAAACCAAGCGCATAGATGAAGTGAATGTGATGTTAGTTCCAAGAAAACAAATATATATATATATATATATATATAACCAAGCACATTGTCAATTCAAATTTAAACGAGCATGGATCCATTTTAACTCTAGATTTATCAATTGGTTAGAGGGATGGAATCTCTTGAGGTGTAAACCCATTTTAGAGTGCTAAATTTGAGGAAAGGTTTGCACCTTAAGGGATTTTTTCCCTCTTGGCACTTGGTGGAGCCGCCATATTTAAGATGAATCTATGCTGGTGGTATTATGCAATGTTCTAACGAGTATATTAAGAGGTTTGAATGCAAAATAAGGATAGCATAGCAGTTCATTTAAAACAAATTTTAGCCTGTTTTGTCAAGAGCACTTATTAAGGATATTTTTTTAATTGGTTTATTTTCATTGTGATTATGCTTTTCACAGGTGGTACAAACAAAGGAGAATC
This sequence comes from Larix kaempferi, assembly GCA_027924585.1. Taxonomy (NCBI): domain Eukaryota; kingdom Viridiplantae; phylum Streptophyta; class Pinopsida; order Pinales; family Pinaceae; genus Larix; species Larix kaempferi. The sequence goes on from BSBM01000559.1 coordinate 8,298,095, forward strand.
ATACTTAGTTGAGTGGGATGAAAGTGATGAGTAATCAAGTGAATTTATTCTAGATTTGAAAAATAGTTGTTAGAGGTGGTGGAATTTGATAAAAAACTAGGTTTGTAGCAGCTGGAAATGAATACAAAATTAAGTTTTGGGACAAGGAACATATCAACATATTGACAAAAACTAATGTTGAGGGTTTTTTTGCAAGTAAAATGTTATTTACCTTGTCAGCTATCATTAAACCATTTAGATTTGGATGTGCGATAGAGTTTACATCAATTGATGTTTTCTTATTATGATTGGATATTATATTTATGGATTCCTCAACCCTTTTGTAGTATAGACCTTGTTTCCAATTTAATTAAAAATATTCTTTGTTGGCTGTTACAACACATGAACATGGGATCTACTTCTTAACTAATGAAGATGGAGTTAAGATTCTCCATATGCTAGAAAATGGAACGCTTACACCAGAGTCAAAGGTAACAAACGCAATATGATGGTAAATTGCACATTCACTGGTAAAATTATTATTTTTTCCCCTTTTCTCTACAAATGCCATAGTTTGTTTTTAGAAATAATTACAGTAATTTAAATCATTTATGTTTATCTTAGGTTTCATGCCTAACCTTCCTCTCATCATGTCAAAATTATTCAGCATTGCCTTGAGAGGGTTTGGGTCGATTCTTATATATTTCATTGTTGTGATGGATAGGAACCTCCTTTTGAAAATAATGATCAATGAAATCTCTCAATAATAGCGGGGTTTCAATTCTAGGTACATTTCTCTTTCTTAATTTCAGCACGCATATGTCTAGCCTGCAATAATGAGAATGAAACATAGTATCCAATTTCTACCCTGTCTCCTTAATGTCATACTAACCACGTTGAGGCTCAGGCTCAGGCTCAAGTTTTTTAAATGTAGCTTCTACATGCCATTAATGTAGTTTAAGTCTAGTTTAGCCCAAGTGTGTGTTTATTATTAACTTTTACCTCCCTGTATGTTTGGTTTTGTTTCTCCATTTGTGTAGCACGTTGTAGTTATAGATTAGCGTCTTGTTGACATCATCCTTTCTTTATGCATTCCTGTGTGTGATAGATATTAATGTATTTGTAGTCATGTGACATCAATATTGCGTATGATACCTGGCCTATATTGAACTACCTCTGCCTCTGTTGATCTATAATTATAACCAGTGGAAGACTGTCTATCTGTGGTGTGCTTATCTCATGTTCTCAAAAATCATAATCAATTATTGAGTAACAGAAGTGACAGAATCTCGTAGGTAAGGGATTATGTGGGTAATAACATGGTCCTAGCGAAACATCTCTGTGTCAACGACAACTTGAGAATAAAATGGGATATTCATTGTTGTTGGTATTGATTGCTTTGCCCAGTTAATCCCTTTTCACGTAATAAAAATCAATTGATAACATGATAAAACCCCTCCATCAATCACATCTCCTCATGATTTGTTTGAATACAACAATTGCAGAATTGTGAGGTGAACAAGAGGATTTGTCCTTCATGACCTCAAATTCGAAAATCCTCTGTTATGAGTTCTATAAAAGGGAATATCAATAACATGAAAAGCAATTCTTGTCACAAAGTGGAAACAATAAATAGGATAATATGTATGGACAATTTTCTATGAGAAGTGCACTTGGAGTATTCCAATCATGCTTTTGCAATCCTTTTGGACATGGGTAGTAAGAAATAACCATAGGTGAGCAGTATGATTCCCCGAGCTTGTTTCTGAAGGAAGTTCGTCCTCACAAAACAATAAAGATCTGAATTGTGTTGTTTCTTTTATATTGCCAGAATAATCCTTTGTTGCATTGGTTATATGGGCTTTCAAAAAGATCTAGCATTCTTAGATTAAATGTATTTTCCTCATTGTTTTTCTAATAATTATGTGTTGTAATGATAAGTCATAAATATATTATCAAAATTCTTCAGATGGAAAATATGGCATTCTTCTTGGTTGATTTTTTTTATTACATGATAGATTAAATACAGTCCATCAATGCTTGTTGTTGTTGTCTACATTGCTCAGTGCTCTTTGAGGAAGGATCCTGGTTGGAGTAAAACACTTACCCTTCACACAGGCTACTCTAAAGCAGGCCTCAAGTAAGTCTTCTAGTGTTTAAGGAATCATGCTCGTTGTGAGTTTACCCTCTAAATATATCCTGCCTCAATAGATGACCACTTATCATCAAATATATAAAATGCCTCTCTTAGACTTAATATGTTATAAATGCCAACACTATTAGCATAAATGATAATTGATGAATTTCCATACAAGTCCCAAGATTCATCTAGCTTAGAAAGCAAGTTTCCTTGTAGAGTCTCAGCACAAGTGCTGGAAGATGATTCATGTTGAGCTTGCATTGTAGAGATTTTCTACTCGTGATAATTTATCATGTTGGCCTTTTTGTTTTGTCTCTTCCCAATTGCTAGCTTCTAAGCTTGAAGGATGATCTTCGACACTTGCCAAGGGACCCTCTATGACTATCAGATTTATAGAGAGGAGGATCTGAGAATGGAGACATGGTTTGCATTCTAGCTTGGAGCCTTGGTTTCTTCCTTTTGAATATGTATTATTTAAGCTACTCTTTGCTTGACATGAGACAAAAGAGAAAAGTACAGAGCTACTATCTTATTTTGTTGTTCATATGAGTTACTTTGTTGTTGTACCTTAGTAAAAGTTTCAAAGTTACAAACTTCAACATTTTTGAAATAATGTTTCGAACCAGTCAGTCCTCACAATAATCAGCTAAAGCTATGTCTTTACATTTTGAACATTTGGAGGATTTCTTTATTTCATCATTCCACTCATAGGAAAAGTTATAAAAAGCTTGCAAAGGGTTGATGAGTAGAGCATATTTATTTCTATTGTTTTTGAGACTCTTCATGTAGAAGATGGTTGGAACTGAGGATGTCCTCTTGAAGACATTTTTGGCCTAATCTATGGCAGATTTATCATAAAAAATTGTAGATAAAATGATATATCCCCTGTTCTTTCACTTCATACTTATGGTATGAGGCCTTGATTTAACACTCTGGAGATGTAGTAAAAATATTCTACTTAATTAGCATTGGAAGTAGAGTTAGCCAAGGCAAAAAAAAATATACAATATGGAGATGATAAACAATGCCAATACTAGAACAGAGCAATTAGTGTTTCCACCTCAAATTGGAAATTCTTGAGTCTTTTGTGCCTATAGGTGACATCCTTTAATTCAGATCTAAAACATGATTATGTTAAAAAGGGGCATTTGGAAGTATATTGAGAGCATTCTAATCTGTTCTAAGAAGTTGTCCAACGAACTCAGAATTAGAATATATATCTGGACGAATTGATGGCTAGGAGTGGAGCAGAGTATACAAGCAAAGTAGAAATTATAACACCTCATTGATATTCCTGCCCCTTTCATTTGATGTGATCACATCTATGATACCCGATGGCTCATTTATCAGTTCTTAGAGTGGGTATATGAAGAATGAATGCAATAATTTTTTTTGCAGTAAAGATGGTCCTTATTCAAACTTCATATATAGGTGTTTCCTGGCACTACCGGTGCTACATTGGCTGGGTGTATCTAATATGAGAAGCTTATTTTCCAGTCAGCAATAACTAAGGGTCGTGTAGAAAAGTCAGATACATTCTAGCAGAAATTGGTTGTTGTTCTAGAATAGAAAATTTGGTGTTTGCATCAACCAACAGTAAGAGAATTGTGTGGACCATTGGGACTAGCCAAGCAAAGTAAGGTATTGTGAAGACATTTCAAGCAATATTTGACAGTTTTTGTATCAGATTTCCTTATTTCCAGTTAGAAAATTTTTATTTCCAGTCATTTGAACCATGATACAACATAGGTTAGGCCTGTGCCTCAGGTCCTATTACAGCCTCAATCAAGGATCTAGACAATAGTGCTTTACACTCATTTCACTAGTGACCAACATATCTTCATATATGTTCAAGAGAATGGTAGAGAGTAAAATAGAACTGTAAGGGTGTTCTCCTTCTTCCCAGTTTAGTTGATATCTCGAGTGCCCCACATAACAAAATGCAGAATCCCTTGACACGGTCAACAAAAGTAAGGAAGAAGCACACTAGCATGACGCAAATTTAATATAAGGATCAAGGAAAATCTCAAGGAGGACGATTTGGAATCTATATCCATTCTCTAAAGAATCTATTATGTGGGTAAATTGTCACCATCAAGGAATATCCATTTATTAAGGAGTTAGTTGAGCATACTAGATGAGTATTGGCTAAAGGTTTGACTTTTCCTCCCTTTGATCAAACTGCTACACATGTTTAGGGATGTTTGTTATAGATTATGGAGTTGGTTAAGGAAGCACCTTTCCTTTAATGGCTATGCCATGAGTAATTGGTGTTCAAAATCTTTGTTGCTACCATGAGTTGGTCTATAGACTTCATCACCTTTTTCCTGTGTGAAAAGCATAGTCAGTGTTGTGCAATAACCACAGCTAATATGGCTATGCTGGTATAAATTCCATTATTTCTATTTACCTTCCTGGATTTCGAATTTCGATGAGGAATTTGCTAGTTTTAAAAATAAAGGGGGACGATTTCCAGATGTACAACAGTTCCATGATGAGACTTTTGGCTCTAAAATGATACAAATCTTCCACTACATAATATGAAGATGGTATCTATGTAGCTAGCCTTCTTGTGGATCTTTGAAGTGTAGGTTGGAAAGAGGTAGAGGTTTCCTAATGATGTAGAACTATTTACTCATGAAGTGTTAGCTGAGTAGCTTGGGTATGAGCACCACCAACAAGGTGAGCTCATATGGTAACTTGAACTTTCGATTGCTCTCATTTTTCACTGAAACCAATTATAAAATAAGCTTCTTACTTACTTGTGAAATAAACTTCTTACTTATTATGAAATTCCTTCAGATTTTATTGTGCTTTATGAAGAGGTTGAGAATGAATGGCTCTACAATTGAAGTATCAGCAAGTGTCCTGGGAACAAGTAAGACTGAAAAATGAAGTTAATAAGGTTGTGAATGGGATTAAATCCGTTGAAATCTTCACATGCCATGATATTTCAGCTTTTATTGTGCTTTATGAAGAGGTTGAGAATGAATGGCTGTACAATTGAAGTATTAGCTAGTGTCTTGGGAACAAGTGAGATTGTGAAAAATGAAGTTAGTAATAAGGTTGTGAATGCGATTAAATCCGTTGAAATATTTACAGGCCATGATATATTTTTTTTTGTTGAAGAATGAGTCAAGTGGAAAACGTTAGGTGTATTAGAAGAGCTTTAATGGAAGCTGGTTTGAATAGGCATTCATCGGCATAGGTATAGTTTCTCTCTTCAAAATTTCATTGACAAAAATGGTTTTCAACATATTATTAAAATATTTATTTTATAATAAAAAATGCTGCCATTTAATTTTGAATTGTTGGTTTAGGAACGGTTTATGTTGAAATATGATGCTAAAGTAATACGTTTGTGAATGGTTTACGTGGTTGTTCCTTTTAATTCTTATCATAAAAATATTAACAAAAACCACCATTTTTTTGGTGTAGGCTTCGGGACTCTTTAATCACATCTACTGCTTGATTACAGCCCAACGCACTCTAAATCTTAACACTTTTAATGCGGTCTCTTTGTGACAATAGTTTCATAGATTAGGACAAATTTCAGTGTTCCAAAAACCTGCAGGGTGCTAGCTCAATGGTAGAGCATCTGCATTATATATAATGCAGAAGGTTGGTGGTTCGATTCCACTGTATCCTACCATAACTATTTGCATTCTATATAGTCTCTAGAGACAAAAACCAATATGGAGAAACAATATTTGAGACAATACAGTTTTTTTTGTCCTTATAGACATAATATTTTTTGACAATAATTTAAGACACTCGCTTAAAGATAAGACAATACAATTTTTTTTTTTGTCTTAAATAGAGACATAGTTAAAGACAATAATTTAAGACAATGCACACATTTCTTTTGTCTCAAATAGAGACAATAGTTTGAGACAATACACAAGTTTCTTTTGTTTCAAACATAGACAATAGTTTAAGACAATAATTTAAGACACTCGCTTAAAGACAATAATTAAGACAATACATAAGTATTTTTTGGTTTCAAGTTGAGACAATTTACACAAATATTGTCTCAAAACCCCCCTCTATGTAGTAGTGACCTCCTCTCAAGGTTTGCAATACTGAAAACAAAACTCAAAGAAAGAAAACACGCATTGATAAAACGAACAACATAAGTTACATTCTTTAGAAGCTTCGCTTTGAAAATATTTCTTGAACCTTGTAGAGCTCATCAAGATACCTCATAACTCTTGTAAAGTATAACTCCCAATTCAAATTCTCAAGTTCTCGAATTACACCTCCCCAAACTCTTGAATTACAAATCTCCTAAATTATTGGACAACCTTCCATGTTAAGCTACATCTTTAATGCTCCATCAAGTTGTCTCATGGTCCTTGTAACAGTATAATTCCTAAGACCCACAAACTCTTGAACTACATGGGAAGCCATCCATGTTGATCTTGATCTACACTAGATCCCTTCCTTTGTTCAAAGTGTGGGCTTGTTAGAATACAAAAATTAATGGTTCTTCAGTAAGGCCATCACCATTGTCAGCGTCCAGTAGATCTTCAACAATTGTTACATTAGTTAAATTTGGTTCCTTTTTTCCCTTGAGAACATTATTGGCTTGAATTATAATGCAATCTTAGGTTGAGGATCACTTATAGTTGTTCTCTTTTCTTTAGGAAAGAGAGTTGAATTCGTATCTTCTAGAGTTTGAGAAGGCATTTGACTGAAAGTAAAAATAACATTGTTATATTTAGAAGGCAAATTGTTTAAGAAAATGGCTTTGGCATCCTCTTCATCTACTATACATAACATTGATTTATGCTAGTTGTTTAATGAGAGATCTCATATAACTTATGTGGCTAGACAAAATGACTCCATTAGCCATATTGAATATGAATAACTGAAGCTTTAGAGGAAATTTTGCATTTATTGATTTTGTTCCAAACAATTTATTCAAATATCCCAAATTTCCTTAGATGATTTTTCCATATATACATAATGTAACTAAAAATTTGAGAGAGCAAGGCAAAAATGGCTGTGGCTTTTTCATCGTTGCTCTACCATCTAGTAATCTATTTGGACTTTTGGGTGATTTTCCATTTCCATTACTATTCCCCACAATAATTTGTTCATCAACTACATATGGATTTTTCCTTTCCAAGTGTGGAAATTGAGACAATAAATTTTTCTAATAGGATTTCCATTAAGAAAACAAAATTTTTCTAATGGGATAAAGACTAAATTATAGATATTGAAATGAAGTATAGAGGAAGGTTTGCAATGCCGGATATAAATTTTACAAATGTGACGAAGCTCATGGATTTATGTATTTCATTATAATGCACTAAAATGGGAAAGGCTATCAAATTGTGGTTAGTTTGATCATTCTTCAAACTCTTGAAACCACTTCTTTATTGCTCATCTTTAGCTAACAAAAAAATTAGGGTCCATCTTGCATCATTGTTTGTCATAAGTATTGAAAAGGGCAATGAAATACCCTTGGTGGATCAAATTAAAGAGTGTGAGTACTCTCTTGCAAATTTTCAAGGTCAATTCTTGAAGGAGTAAATCTATTAAACTTGCAAATCAATCTTGTTCTCGCAATGTTTTAGTGGCTAACACAATGATTTTCAATGCAATGGCCCATCGATGGTGAACAAACACTAGAAGAGATAATGGCATGGCATGCATTTTAGCTTCCATATGGCATGCATTTAAAATGCTAATCCATTGTAACTTCTAAATGACATGCATTTAAGAGCTAAACCATCTCGTGTTATTAGAGGAAAAATAAACACCTACATGTTGGATGGATCAATGATTTGTAGGAATTGGATATCAACATTAACATAACTATATATCCATGAATGTAATGATCTTGAATTAGAGACAATAAATCAACACATGCACACATATCATAAACAACATGATTGAATTGGGTTTTACACCATCGACTTGAATGTCATTGAAGTGCATGAGGATTCATAGGGGTGGGCATTCTTTTCACACAACCATCAATCTACTTATATTGTTCTAGAGTAAAAAATTCAACACACACACAAGCATAACATTAACATTGTGATTGAGTTGTGTTTTATGCCTTGGACTTGCATTTCGTTGAATACTGCTAAGGCATCATCAGGGTGGGCATTAGTTTTAAATCATCGTGGATCTTTTTACCTTGCTCTAGAGCCAATAAATCAACCACCCAAGGTAAAACATTTCATTTTACACTTATAAACATGATAATTGAGTTGGCTTTTACACCTTGGGCTTGCATGTCATTGAGGAATGCCAAGGATTCATGGGGGTGGGCATTATTTTTGCAAAAGTGTGGATATGCTTACCTTGTTCCAAAGACAAAAAAGGGTAGAACACTAAACATGGAAACTAAGTTGGGTTTTATGCCTTGGACTTCCATGTCATTAAAGAACACCACGAATTCATGGGGGTGGGCATTCTCTTTGCATGGCTGTGGATTTCCTTACCTTGTACAACAACCAATAAATCGCCATACACAAGGAAAAAATGATCAGAAAAAACACCTAAAAGGTGCAAAATAAAACTTAAATGTGGGGAGTTTTAGTTTTATCCAAATATAGCTACTTGAAGCAATATATTAATGCAAAAGGAAAATTATTTTACAAATGAGTCTCTCACAATCTATAATCAAGCAAATGACCCTCCTCCTCCTATTTCCTCCCTCCCCCCCCTTCTCGTCCGCCTCTTCCCCTCCTCCTACTACCCTCCCAACCTCTCGTCTCTCTACCACCCTCCCCCTACTCCTCCTTCTCATCTCCCTCCTCCCTCGTCGTCTCCATCGTTGCCTCCCCTCCACCTCCACCTCCTCATCATCCCTTGCCCTCCTCCTCCTTCTTCTACTCCTCCTACTTTCCCACTCCCCCCCTTCTCCGCTCCTCCCCACCTCCAATCTCCCCTCCCCTCCCCCTCACCCTCACCCTCCTCCTTCTATGTCTACTCCTCCCCTCCTCGTCTCATGTCGATTCACCCCCCCCCTCCTATTGCTCCCTCTCCCGCCACCCCCCTCGCCCTCCTCCTTCCACTCCTTCTCTTAACCCCCTCCTCCCTCCCCCCCTCCTTCTTCTCCTCCTACTTCCCCTACTCCTCTACCCCCTCCTCCCCCTCCCCTCCTCGCCTTCAGTCTCTCCCCTACCCCCTCCCCTCCCCTCCTCGCCTTCAGTCTCTCCCCTACCCCCTCCCATCCCCCTCACCCTCCTCCTTCTATGTCTACTCCTCCCCTCCTCGTCCCATGTCGATTCACCCCCCCTCCTATTCCCCCCTCTCCCGCCACCCCCCTCGCCCTCCTCCTCCTACTTCCCCTACTCCTCTACCCCTTCCTACCCGCCTCCAGTCCCTCCTAATCCCCTCCCCCTCCTCCTAATCCCCTCCCCTCCCTGCCTCCAGTCCCTCCCATGCCCCTCCCACCTCCTCGTCCCCCCCCCCCTTCTCCTCTACCCCCTCCTACTCCTCGCCTCCCCTCCCCCTCCTCAACTACCTTCCCCCCTCCTCCTTCTATGTCGACTCCTCCCTCCTCCCCACACCCTCCCCCTCCACCATCCTCATACATCATCCCTCTTAACATAGAAACTTCAAAATATTAAATAATAATAATAATATAAAATATATACATTAAAAATATATATATATATCTCTCTAATATTTATATTTTTAAACATTATTAATAAGACATGCAATAAGAAAATTGGAGTCAATAGATGTATGAAATATTTGCAAACAACCCTTGGGAATATATTTTGTTGTGTTCTTTAAGATAACTAATAGTAATAATAAAAAATCGAAAATATACAACCAAAAAATTTCGACATATATCAGTGTGTTAATGTAGAAGTATGGAGGGTAGATGGCATACTGCTCCAGCTGGCACCTGGCATACTGCTACGAGCATGCACGGCAAGTCCAAATTAAATTAAGCATAAACTCAAAGATTGCTCTAGAAGAAAAATTCATTAACATATGTTCATAGGGTTCGAAGAGGCGGCATGAAGAGCTATGTTCTTGAAGAAAAATTCATTAAAATATGCTCTTGTTGAAAAATTCATAACATATGTTCACAGGGTTCGCAGAGGCGGTATGAAGAGCTATGCTCTTGAAGAAAAATTCATTAACATTTGTTCATAAGGTTCGCAGAGGCTGCATAAAAGCCTTATCGAGATCACAGGGTTCGCAGAGGCGGCATAAAGAGCTATGCTCTTGAAGAAAATGAAAAATTCATTAACATATGCTCTTAAAGAAAAAAAATTCATTAACATATCCTCTTCAAGAAAAATTCATTAACATATGCTCTTGAAGAAAAATTCATAACATATGTTCACAGGTTTCGAGATCACAGGGTTCGCAGAGGCGGCATGAAGAGCTATGCTCTTGAAGAAAAAATCATAAACATATGTTCCTAAGGTTCACAGAGGCGGCATAAATCCCTATCGAGATCACAGGGTTCGCAGAGGCGGCATAAAGAGCTATGCTCTTGAACAAAAATTCATTAACATATGCTCTTGAAGAAAAAAATATTTAACATATGCTCTTGAACAAAAATTCATTAACATATGATCACACGGTTCGCAGAGACGGCATAAAGCATGCCCTATGCTCTTGAAGAAAAAATCATTAAGATATGTTCACAGGGTTCGCAAAGGCGGCATAAAGCCCTATGCTCTTGAAGAAAAATTCATTAACATATAATGTTCACAGGCCTCGCAGAGACGACATAAAGCCCTATCGAGATCACAGGGTTAGCAGAGTTAGTACATGAATCATCACAGGGTTAGCAGGGTTAGTACATGAATTAAAACCAGAAGTGAACGATACATAACGTTATCTATTCTGTAGAAGGCAGCTCAATCGAGAGAAATCATGGATCCCACCATGGATCTCCATTGCGCAGAAGGCAGCTCAACCTCCAGCAGAGGTCATTTTAGAACAGTCCTCCATGCAGCAGAGTCCTTTTAGAACAGTCGCCTCTACTGCAGTGCACTCCAGTAGAGACAAACTCAGGACTCAGACATAGACACAGACACAGAGGCACTTCTCCCACTTCAGCTTCCTTCAACGGCCTTCAGCGGATAGGAATAGGCAGCGGATGGGACAAATGGAGTCTCCGGCCTTCAACGGTCTTCAATGAGAAAGAACAGGCGCTCTTTTTCTCTTCCATAACGCAAATTGATTTTCCATTCCTCAAATCACTGCTTTTCTCTCCCTGAACTAACAGACCTTGCTTTTCCGTTCCTGAATTCATTGTTTTTCCCTTCACTGCTTTTCCCTTCACTGCTTTTCCCTTTGCTTTTCCGTCCCTGAATTCACTGCTTTTCCGTCTCTTTTCCCTTTGCTTTTTCCGTCTCTGAATTCGCGGCTTTTCCATTTGCTTTTCCGTTCCTGAATTCGCGGCTTTCCCTTTGCTTTTCCGTCCCTTTTCACAATGCTTTTCCGTCCCTGAACTCACTGCTTTTTCCTCCCTGGACTAACAGTTGACCGACGGATGAGTTAAATTATGACCGTTTCACTTCTCGACAATGGAGAAAGAGAAGATCAAACCTAAAATTGCCTCCTACCAGGAATTAGAGAACACGAAGGATTGAAGTTTCTGCGGCGAATTTATAGACGTGGGCACCTGAACTTCTGAACTTCTTTGTGGCATGAAATGACCAGGTTTGCTCTTCTGCTATGATGAAATTTATTGTACTGCAGGGGTTCTTTTCAAGGCTCTTAAGGGGAATTGTTTTAAAATATTGAGCTTTTCGTTTAAGGCTGTAGTGAATTAGTAAGATGCTATCAATCCCATTGAGAAGAATATGGCAGTTGGTTGCTGGTTTATTTAATCTTATAGTGTGCTTAACAATTACTCCTTAATGTGTTTGTAATTCTGAAAATTTAAGCCAAGGAGGGGGAGCGAATAGCCTCCCCTAAGAGTTTCTTAAATCTGATTTTTATGTTGCTTGAAAACAATTGGTTTACACGAATTTGTGGTGGCTGCATGGTATAGCTTCCCCGGATTGCATTTCTGTGAAGCATGGTATAGCTGCCCCGGCTTACATTTCTGTGAAGCATGGTATAGCTGCCCCGGCTTACATTTCTGTGATTTTTGGTACATAGTGTCGGATGAAGGACAAAAAGTCTGCGAGCCAGTCCTTGGATGCTGACCTTGATAAATACTGGAGCTGAAAAGAAGATGAATCTGATCAAATTAAATCTGGTAGGATTCATTTTTTGGTCTTTCATTCGTGAGTTTATTTTCAAATTATGCTCACACACAATTACATTGCTTACATATATATATTTTCTCTGTTCTGAGTATTATAACCCAGGGAGAACTCACCTGATTTAGAAAAGAGTAATTCAGTAGATGCCAAAAGGAGTAATGTGCCCAAAAGAACAATAGAAAGTGTAAGCAGTTTAAGGCCAAGCAAAACTATAAGGAATACAGATCTGACGTTTGGGGACTAGGCAAAATAATACGAATGCAATTAAGGTTGGTCATTCCTGTGTGTGAAGTTATGGATGAGGATGCTTTATTATTCTTGCTGTGTAATTGCGTACTCGTGTGATTTTTTGTATTCTGAACTACTTGTTTTAATGCAGGGAAGAAAACTAGTTTCATTTTTCCTTTATAAAATTATATGCTTATAAATTTAGCAGGGTAGAGGTATTGAGAACTGGATTTTATTTCCAGTGGAATTCATGAATGTATTGTTGGTCTTCGAAAGCAGTCTGCATAGAATATTTTTTTGTTTGCAACACTCCAGTGATTGGAGTCTGGTCTTTGTGATCAGAAGGAATTCAGGATCTATGTGCAGTATTAATTTTTGTAGGGTATATGAATAGTTCCAGTATTAATTATGCTCATTCATCTGTATCTTCTAGAGTATACCTAGAGTTATCACATAGTTATTTGATTTACAATTTCTATTTTGCTTGTATTTAATTCTCTCGTGACATAGATTCATACATTTTCATTTTCCACTGAATTTTTTTGTATTTTGGCTATGTTTATGAACGATAGTTTTTTTATTGTTCACACTGAAACATGATTTGATTACAAAATGGTAACAAAGAAAAATGGGACATTGTAGAAACTCAATAGTTATGAAAAATGGGACATTGTAGAAACTCAATAGTTATGGTAAAAACAAATATATGGGTAGCTTTTTGGTGGCAGAAATTTACTTTACTCTCTCATCACCGGCAATGGGCAATGGTAAATCATTGTATGTAGGTGGATGGCTAATTATATTAAATGAAAACTATATGTAGAAGGGTGCTCTTAGAGGAGGGTTCCATAGTTGAATTTTTAACTAAAAGGAACATTATGTAGCTGAAATATCAAGGAACATCTTGATACACTATTTGCTTGTTTCTGGAACTGCCATTCAATTGATACACTATTTGCTTGTTTCTGGAACTGCCATTCAAAGGGCTTGTTAAAGCCTGATCTTCTGTAGAGCAGGGACATACGTTTCCAAAACATTTGATGCGGAAATGTAAATTATTGTTGTGGGGATTTAATATGATGAATGGATTGAGAAAACATTGTTCACTGCATTGCTTTTTTGGGTCATCCATTACCCCTTGTGGAGATTTTGGGCTATGGAGACAGTTGTGAAATATTGTTGAGCTTCAAATGTAACATGTTATTATTGTATTTAAGGTGATTGGTCTTTGTTCTGAAGCATTGCTTTAGACAAAAAACGAGATCGAAATTTTGTACAATAGAGGATCATATTTTCAATGTTGATTGTCTATGAATCTTTGCAAGCAACACAATGGTTATTGTTTTTAGCATATCAAGAGGGCAGTGGCAAAGATAACTGTTGCCTTAAAAAAACAACAGATAAAATGATAACTAAACCTCATTTGTATCACTGCTTTTTCCACTCCAAATATAGCATAATAGTATTAAACATGAATCAATCCTCTCCAAATATAGCATAAAATATGAATCAATACTCGCTTAGGAACCATGTAAACATTATTTAGAGATTTCAAAAATAGTCCCCACAACACACTGGTTTTCAAATTTCTTAAATCAGTTTAGTTAAATGACCAGGATAAATGTCTTTAAGGGACACTTAATGATCATAATTGAATGTTGTGGGTTCTTCGTTACCTTGAAATTACAACTTCCCTGCAAATGAAGGTTTTTGTGCATACAGTAATAGGTGTTAATAGAGACATTGATGTTCATATGTGAGCATATAACTTTTGTGTTGAAGTGGAGGGTAGTGGCATGGGCAATGGAAGTAGCATCACATGTTAGTTGTATTGTTTGCAGAGTGATACACAACCAAAGAAACACAACATTCAGTAGTGAGTACTCAGTCGGATGCCCTATTAGAAGGCATGTGATTGCAGTGATCAGTCTAGTTTCCGTCTACAGCCATGCCCTTTGTGTGGTAGAAATTATGAAGATTTTACAAATACCATGAAATAGCTTCGTCACAAAATTTTAAGGTTTTCGTGCATACAGTAATAGATGAGATTTGAGACATGGATGTCTGTCTTTGAGTATATAAGTGGATAGCAGTGACATAACATGTTATTTGGTCCGCTTGCAGAGTGACCCATTCCCTAAATGATACAGACATCTAGTGATTGAACACTCTGTCTGATGTGTCAAAATGTCTGTGTCTGCAACCACGTGCTTTGTTTAGTAGAAAGTATGAAGATTTAGGACTACTATGAAATTATTACAACTTGCCCACAAATTTTGGAGGCTTCTGCACGTATAGTAACAAACCAAACCAGGATCAAGAATTTGGCATCTGTACTGGAGCATATGATTTTTGTTTGTGTTGAAGTGGAGGGGAGTGGAAGTGGCAGTGACATCACGTGTCATTCGGTCTGTTTTCAGAGAGACCCACTCCCTTAACAACAAATCACTAGTAAGTCTGTTTGTAGCAAGAGATCCATTCGTGCCTTTTCTTCATGTGCGTCATCGAGTCATCTCCCATTCAACAAACAGTCGACTTCCTTTGTTCAAATTGAGTGCTTCTACATGATTAAATGGACGTTAACACAAAAAATATTTGTACAAATTGAGTGCTTCTACATGATTACATGGACGTTAACACAAAAAATATTTGTACGTCCATTTTTTGGAGGGGGATTGAAGAGTGCCTATAAATTGATGAGTTGTACTTGATACCAAATCACTTTCATTTTTTTTGCAATATTTGTTGTGCATTGCTCATTTCTTTGCAATATTTGTTGCATTTGGTCTGTAGGTTATAAATTGATGAGTTGTACTAACACTACCAAATCACTTTAATTTCTTTGCAATATTTGTTGCATTTGGTATGTAGGTAGAAAAATGGATGGATAGATGATTTTTTGTAGATACATCTGTGATAATATTTGGCCATTGGAATATAATGAGTTTGAGTTTGGGGATGAGTTTGGGGTTTGATGGATTAAGGTTTTATTTAGAAATGCAAAAAATGGCCATTGGAATATAATGAGTTTGGGGTTTGATGTATTAAGGTTTTATTTAGAAATGCAAAATGTATTTGCAGTTGACTAGTTCTAAAATGAGTAGCTAATATTTGGCCATTGGAATACAATGAGTTTGGGGTTTGATGGATTGAGGTTTTATTTAGAAATGCAAAATGTATTTGCAGTTGATTAGTTCTAAAATGAGTGTAAAAAATGAGTAGCTTTACTCTTGAAATTTTCAATGTGATTTTATTTGTTTGTATCCATGATTTGCTTATTGTATATTTTATGTTTATAATAAATTGATTATTAAATTCAATATTTATAACAAAGATATTAGATTTGGAGGTGAAAGTCTCAAAGGTTGAAGTGCTCTAATGTTGGACATATGATGAAGTTATTGACATTTTCATGAAGTCCCTCACATTAACAAAGTTCCTAAAACTTTGGTTTATGTTAGTGTTTAGGGGTTTTCATTAAGGGTGGATATGCTTTAATGCCTCACCCTTTCTCTTTTTTTGTCACTTTGTAAATTCTTCAATCTTATCCAAAATTGTTCTAAAGGCTTTTGTCACTTTGTAAATTCTTCTTGTTCAAAAGGCTTTTGTCACTTTGTAAATTCTTCAATCTTATCCAAAGTTGTTCTGAAGGCCTGAGATGTTAAAGTCAACTTGGTCTAATGTAATATTAGGTCAAAGTGTGTTTTTCATGTGTTTCTTAGTGTGCTTTTATGCTTTACTAGTTTGAAAATCACAATAATGTCCAACTATTCAAACATATCATCAATCTTACTACGTTTTACTAAACAATATAGCTGTAGAATTTTGGGAAAAATCATGGATCCTATTATGTATAAGTGGCTCATAAAGAAAGAGTTTAAACCGGATCTATCAAGCACCAGGAGGAATCAAATTTCTTGAGGTGTGAATTTTTCTTAATGTGTTAAAAAGTTTAAGATAAAAAAATTTTAGACCTCAAGAAATTGGATCCCTCTTGGTGCTTGATAGATTCGGATTTAAGACGGATGTATTTCCTCTTGGGAGGTCATACATTCAAATTTGGAGGGGGGTTAGGGTATGTACACCTGTGTAGACTTTAACAGTTACATTTGCACAGAGGAGGTCCTTTGTTCGACAAACAAGGGGGTCTCATACACCAAATTGGTGTCAAGCTTGGTCTTGGCCTTAAAAATGTATTATTATTATATAATAATGATAAGTCATAGCTTTTTCAAAGGACATGATCTGTTACTCTCTCCTTGACATGTCATTGTATTCAAGTAATCATTATGGAAAATATGAATAATAAATAACATATAATTGATAATATATATGGATTCATCATATTATGATGGGCGTTGAACACATGTTAAGTATGTTTTTTTGGTGGAAATAAAATAATTTTTGGTTTTAGGGCTCGTGGCCCAAAAGTATTGATAGAAATTTGAAAGGAATGAACGGAAGTTTGACTCAATGAAGAAACAAAGAAGAGTTAAAAGAAGAAGAAGAAGAGAAATAAAGAAAAAGGAAACATTACTTTGGGCCAATGACCAAAATCTTTATTCCACAATTAGAAAAATATCAAGAATGAAAAGTTTCTGGAAGTGAATTTTCATGCTAGTAGTAAAAAAAAATTTAAATCAAGAAAAAGATCCCCTCTTGGTATAAAATTAAATTCAAAAGCAAGTTATGGAAGAGTAAATAAGTGAAAAATTGTTATTGAAAAGTGGAATAGAAGTGAACTAAAAAGCGATTCAAGTAAATGTGATGTAATTTCCAATTAGAAAGGATTTTTTTTTTTTTTTCATACATATGTATCCATTGCGTAAGTTATTAAGGACCTCCCAGCACTAAGGAAAATAAATAAATGAAAAAGATGGAGGCCAATATTGACACCAAAATTGCAAACCAAATTGCAAGAATTCAACAAAAAAATTGAAACACTCTTGGTGTTGAAAGATGAGTTGGAAGTCTTAAGAAATGGAAGTAAAGGAATAAATAGCCCAATTTCATTTTCGCATAACACAATTCATCTAATAATTCAACAACATTCAATGGCGTGATACCCAAAATAAAAATGAAAGTACCAAAATTTGATGGTGATGATGATTGAGAAGGCACGAGATGGATTAATAAAAATGAACATTATTTTCATATAGACCAGATTCACAATGATGATGAGAAAATTAATTTGGAGTCGATGTACCTTGAAAAATAGGCCTATGACTGGTTCTTACGGTGGAACTACAAATCTCAAGGATTGGCAAGAGGATGGGATGCTTTTAAAAAGATTTTTTTCAAAAGATTTTAGGAAATAGAGGAGGATGAAGTCTATGCCAAGCTCACTCAAGTGCAATAGTATGGGACAATGGAAGAATATTTCAGTGATATGTGTGTACTAACGACCCATGTGAAAAATATATATGATAAACAATTACTAAAAATTGCCATAGCAGGGTTGAAACCAAATATAATGCATTAACTAAAAGTACTAGGTATCAAAGATGTCGAGCAAGTGCATCAAAAAGATAAACTCATTAAACACATGTCCTATCGACAACCTCCTTACGTTCCCCCTCAACAATGAACCTTTCCATTAGGTACAATAAAGGATAAGAGTCAATGTTTCAAATGTGATGCTCCCAATTGGAGTTAAGGGCATAGATGCAAGGACAAAACGTTATACCTATGTGAAAAAAATAATAGCGACACCAACAATGATGAGGAAGCTGGAAATATATTTTGTTCCAACACAAAAACAAACAAAGAGGACTCTAGAAACCAAAAGACCACTCTAACACCCTTTGTCACTACAATTACGGGCATCAAAAGGTTAAAAGGCATTAAGCCAAGGAATCAAGAACTTAAAGACAAAGGTGTCAAGGAAAAAAGTTAGAGATCTTAAAAATGCTAAAGAAGACCTTCAACATGAAATACATATCATACGGTGAAAACTAGAAGAGTAGTCGAAGGAGCTCAAAAAACAACTACAAGCATTAAAGAAAAAGAATAGTGAGTTACAAGTAAAAGACCAAATATTGATTCGACAAGGTGTTGCAATTAATGTGATCTAGAATCACAAGGAAAGCAGTATGACAAGAAAAAGGTTGACAAGGTTTTATCAGATAAAGACAAGGAAATTAATTGTTTGTAGAGTCATAGTCAGATTCTCTCACAAAAGCAAAAAAAAAAAAATGTAAGGATATATCAATCCTGAAGGTACACAATCTGACATCCATGGATATGAGTGAATCAAGGAATTTTTTAGTAGTTTACAATGTAGATAAAGGGACCTCAATATAATTGATTGGAACTACAAATCAAAGTGTCATTACTGATGGAGCCTTATCAATGAAAGAACATCTAGAAAATGAGTATAAGAAACAATTTACTGACAAGTCAACCTCTATAGGTTTAGTGTTGATTGATAGTCCATTGATCATTAATGATCCCATTGATGCACTAGTGAATACAAAAATATCAAATATCAACATGAAAACTCACGTAAATCATGAAACATCTAAACCAAATGTTAAGAAGGATAAACTTATCATGGTATCATATCGACAACTTAATTACATAAAATGTAGCACTCAAGAAACAACATACTAATGTCAACGTTGTTCCTACATATCGAAGCATCCAAACATCAATACATCTTGAAGTCAACAACAAAGAGGATTGAATTTGGGCTCTTAACGTTAGAGAGATTCATAAATAATCCATTTAGGTTGGATTAATCCTTTTTTTATGTGACGAGATGTTTCAAAGCTTCAAAATACATATCACCTCATGTCCTCAACCTTATTTAATTAGCGAAAGTCATAGGAAGATGGATCATTATATTAGAAGAAGTGTTCCTTATCTATTCTTTGAGGACAAATCATTTTTAAAGGGGGAATACTTTTAATATACCTAGGGTATATATATATATATATATATATATATATATATGGTACTAGGGGAATCAACAACTGGAGTTAGGTTGGTACTCGCATGAAACACAGTCTAGGGATCAAATCTCGCTATCACTATACCCCTAGGTGCATCCACATGGCTCGAACCATGGCGCACGGGTAGTACTGGGGGGATTCAAACACGTGACCTTCCATTTACAACTGATTACAACTTCTCATCTTTACCACTTGAGATGACCCCAACAGACTATATACCTAGGGTATATTACCACTATGTAATAAATAAATATTATGAACACTTATGTAATAATAGTCATTAGGAAAGCTCGATGGGTTAGCTCGAGTGTTTGAGAGTTGCTTCTTGCCAGTAGGAGGTCTCGGGGTCAAATCCTCGGGTGGCCATGTATAGATTGTATGAGGGCCTCACTCTATGTCCCCACCGGGTTAGGCCCCGTAGTTAGGGTTGGTGGGTTTAACCGTAAAAATACTTGGCTTCCCCATGTTCTCTGGATTTCAAGGAGGTTTTCCGTGGATGTAGCGAGCAACCAATTCTCCGGATCCGTGAACCACATTGAAAAAATAGTCATTAAGCAATTATCATTAATGTAGTAATAATGATAAGTCGTGCTTTTTTCAAAGGACATAACTTATTACTCTCTCTATGTGTATTTATATACATGTCCATTCTACTCAACTAATCATTATGGAATATATGAATAATAAATAATATATCATTGAAAAGATATATAAATCCATCTTGTTATGATGGATATTGAGGTGAAGTAACCTATGAGGTAAGATTCACTTGTTTTGTAGAAGTGATTCTATGAATTGCAAAAAAGTTAACTTTTTGGGGAAAAAATGTACAATTTTTGGGAATAAATTCGACTCTAATGAATTGCAAAAACATAGTTCGACTCTAATGAATTGTTAAAGATGGAACACAAAATTTTGTAAGACTTTGTGTACCTTATTCTAAACTAAATATAGTGATCACTTTTTTCTAATGCAAAATATTCATTCTTTTAATTTATAGATATATTTAAGGTTTTAAATGTCTGAATATTCTTTTGGACTTGATATTAAAGTGTGAAATTGTGTAATATTTGGTTTCATGTATGAGATTAAGGCTATATGTACGACTGTACAAAATATGATCTTCTTATGGATACTATTTACACTAAAATTAACTTTTGACTTTAGAATATGATCTTAATCTACATCTGATTAGCTAAGAGTTCGTTTTCATTGGAATAAGGAAACACACTATTCTCTTGTATGTGGGCTTCGACATTCATTGTATGGTCTCAAACAATCTCCTTGATCTTGGGATGAGAAGATGGATAGTTTTTTGGTCACTTCAGGGTTCCAATGTTGTCATTATGATCCTACAATTTACAGTAAAAGGCAAGGCATTGATCTCCTAATTATGGTTTTGTGCGTGGATGACTTAATTTTCATAGGGATTTCTTCATCCTTGATTTAGAATGGTCAACAAGCATTGATGGAATAGTTTGATATGACATATCTTGGTCTTTTGCATTATTTTCTCAGTCTGCAAGTTCTTTAGTCTTCAAAAGGTATCTTTACTTTTCAACAAAAGTATGCACTTGACTTACTTCAACACTTTGACATGGTTGATTGTAAGTCGACACCTACTCCATTTTAGTCAGGTGTCACTCTTTCTACCAGTTTCTCTTCAACATGACTCAATCTATCGTTGTATCGATAATTGGTTGGGAATCTGTTGTATTTGACTCATACAAGACTTGACATCTCCTTTGTAGTTGGGTTTATATCTCGGTTCTCTCAAGATCCTCATGAGAGTCACTTGAAGGTAGCTAAGTGCATTCTCAGGTACATTTGGGGCACTACCAAGTTTGGCATTCGGTACACCTCAGGTGCTTCCCAGCTTGAGGGTTTCACTGATTCTAATTGGGTTGGTACCATTGATGATCGGAAGTCCACTTCTAGATTTGTTTACCGCCTTCACATCCCCTTGGGTCTGCTCCTATTGCCTGGTCTTGTAAGAAGAAATCAACAATTACATTATCTTTTGCAAAGGCTAAGTACCATGTTGTTGTTTTTCTTAGTCAAGAAGTCCTTTGGCTTCTCCAACTATTGACAAAGTTTGGCATTCCATAAGATCATTCCACTACTCTTTGGTGTGATAATGAGAGTGGCATACACATCTCTCACAACCCAATTGAGCACCAAAGGACAAAGCACATTGAGATTCAAATGCACTTCATTCGACAACTCATTAAGGATGGTGTTCTTAGCTTGGACTACGCGCCTACTAAAGAGTAGGTTGTTGAAGGAAGTTGTCACTGGGGGGTCATCTTTGAGTCCTCCTACCTTCACTTTTTTTTATGTACTTGTATTCTCTCTTTTGTGGAGGATTTTTTTCCCACCAGTTTTTTTCTCATTTTTCTCCAGTTATGAGAGTTTGTACATGGTGTTGGCAAGCAACACCCTTCGGACCAATTTGATTATTAATTCAATGTGTTCACTTAAGAATCTTTGAATGTCCTATATCAATACTCATAAATTTATATTTTTGGAGTAATTCTGAAGGTACTCCCAATAAAGTCAGAATTTTGATTAGGGCATTACGATTGGAAATGTTATTGGTTATGAAATTGGTTTGACCATATTTATCCTACTTCACATTTCAGTTTGACTGTTAAGGTTTTATGATTGAAACGAAACTTGGAATTTTTGCAGCACCTAAATTTTATGGATTAGATCAATAATATAAACTTTGATATGCAAAGTATTACATTCATTATTTATGATATTTAATCTATTGGTGATATTTTGCATTGTTCAAATGTTTCTTTTAATCTACCCTCATGTTTCATTTCTATCAAAGAATGGAATCACCCCAAGGCATGATTATAGTTGTGGTTATATTAAATTTTCGTTTCATATTATTATAATACTAACCATGACTTCGTGATGATCATTCATTCACTCCCTACTTCATTTTTCATTATTAATCTGCATTTGGGGGAAATGATAGGATTATAATCATTTTATTAACATCTTGGGGTAAGATTAATTCCATTAATTTTGTTATGATTGATCAAACTAATGTGCAAGTTATGTCCTAGTTCATATATTCCATAATGATTAGTTGAGTAGAATGGACATGTATATAAATACACATAGAGAGAGTAATAAGTTATGTCCTTAGAAAAAAGCACGACTTATCATTATTACTACATTAATGATAATTGCTTAGTGATCAAACTAATGGACAAGAGAGGAAGATTATATTGAAACAATATAGTTCAATACATTTTTGCTTTGACTTGTGTTTTCTGAACTTATTTTGGAAACCAAATCTATTGCAGAGATTGGAGACTCTGATCAAGTTTATGATATATTTTGATACTGTATCTATTTCTTGTTCCTTCTCTATGTTCACTTTTACTTACACACACACACACACACACATATATATCTATATATATCTATATATATTGTGTTGTTGTATATGGAGTTATCTTTCTGAATTTGAATTAATATATGGATTTTGAGTCTATGAGCAATTTGTTCAAAGATTGAAGATAATAGGTTGTTTCCTTGTTATTTCATGTTTTGCGTAAATTGATATTTTATTATTCCTAACTTGTATGTCTGATTTGTTCAATATACAGTCGAAGGTGTGATCATATGTTACCATATTTTCAGAATTGCATGATAATTAGTATCATTTGGTTTTCTATCTGAAATCATACTTAAAATCATTCTACATAAAGTTTCTCTTTTGCAGAATGATTACAGTTTCACTTTGATGTTGGGGGTTTGTCTACCATGTTGAAATGTTAACTATATTTTTTACTTTCAGACTTTAAATCATATTAGTACTCCATGCTTCTGGCTAGGATAGGACAGTAGATAGTAGGTTACCTTAGCTTAGATTTAGGAGCTACTAAATTTTGCATTTTTAATTAGGATAGTCCTCAGAGCTAGGTGGTCATTCAGTTTATCTTTCTGTTTGCTTAGCATTTTAGTTAGGAAACTTGATTACTCATACATCCTCAAGAGACTCTCTATTCAAAGAGAAGATCACAAAGGCAGCAGGGCCTTGATCCTGTGAGAAATAACTACTTTAAACATACATAGGATTGCATTAAGTCCTCTGTGTGGGTTGTTTTTCCATAAGT
The DNA here is from genome assembly GCA_027924585.1 of Larix kaempferi. NCBI lineage: Eukaryota > Viridiplantae > Streptophyta > Pinopsida > Pinales > Pinaceae > Larix > Larix kaempferi. The sequence continues at coordinate 8,321,739 of BSBM01000559.1, forward strand.
TGGCCAAGGATAGTTTTCCTAACCAACACATGGATAATCAGGCTTAGTTGCCAAGACCCATCTTTGTTTTCCTTTATTTCCTCCCTATGTTTCGCTTGTGGGGGAGTGTTTGTGTTTTTCTTTTCCAATGCATCTCATTTACGATGCACACATCCTTTGTGAGTTGTATGCTCATGTAGGAAACCTTATCACCCAACTATCTTTAGCAAATGGCTTTGCTTCTCCATTATTATAAATGGAGACACTCCATGTATTTTTCATATCTCATATCAATAGATTTTTCTTCTCGTGTGTAGGAGGTTTTGGTTTGTAGCTCTTGGGCATACCTGTGGTTGTTTTTCCCACATTAATTTATGATATATTTATTGCACCGAGTGAAACGAAGTGCTCTACAACCCAGTATGGGGTAGATGTTGTAACATGTGTGAGTGTGTCATGTAACGTTACTAACAAAATAATTAAAAAAATTCATGTCGGCTCATAAAATAAAAAATTAAATTATGGAAAGTATTTAAAAAAAATCCATGTTTGTTCATAAAATAAAATAGTATGAAAAGTAATTAAAAATAGATGTTTGTTTATAAAATAAAAATTTAAAACTTAAACCCGGATCTATCAATCAAGAGAGATCAAATTTCTTGAGTTTAAATTTTAAAAAAGAAATACACCTCAAGAAATTGGATCCCTCTCGGTGCTTGATAGATACGGATTTAAGATGGATCTATGCTCGTATAATCAACAATTAAATATATTTATGAGTTATTAAAGTTGAAGAAAATATATCGAAATATAAAATATATTCATTAAAGTTAAAGAAAATATACTTAAATTTGTTTTTTTATGTGTGAGAGTTATTTATGTCATATTAAAAATAAAAAGTTTATTTTTTTTTAAAGATTTGAAAATATCTTCTAACGTGGAAATTTATTTGCCCAAAAAATAATGCATTATTAATACAATGAACTTTTAGAAGTGATATCGTATTTCTAACTCATAACTAAAAATTCAAACTTCATCTAAAATACACAACTTTAAATATACATACTAATATTTATTACAAATATAAAATACAAATACATGTAGAAAATTGAAATATAAACAAGTAAAATTAGCAGCAAAGCTGCTTATACCTGCCTTTTAAAATGTTTTAATGTAATAATTGTACATAATTCAAAATTAAAATTTAAAATAATTATGTAACATTTTAATATCGTATTACTGGTATATAGTTTGAAAGCAAAAGAACAGTTACATGTCTTTTTTCATGCCTTTTAAAGTTGAAATATATTTGGAGAGATCTAAGGGTTATCAACTATTGATAAAGTATTGATGATGACATATTATCCCTATCTGTAACACTCTCAAGTATAAGTGGAGTAGATCAAAAATGCTATCTAATATCATTTAATTAAACATTCAAAACTATTATAACACATCAAGTATTTTTTTTGCATTGTAATAGTTATTATTTTGTCACTAGATATAGAAGGCAATGTGACTAATTGTAAAACATATCAATGTTTCTCCTATTATAAAATGTGATTTGACAATTTCAAAATTACTTAATAATATTTCAATAAAAATGTGATGGGAAATTGAGATGCTAAAAAATATTAATAAGCCTAACAATATTGAATCTTGAAAAAAAAAAATTATTGTGAAACCATTACAAATTATATATATTAAATTATTCTATAAACCATTACAAATTAATACTTAGTCAACATATTTTTATATAGTGAAATGAGTAGCAAAGCTACATAGAATATGTTATTAAATATATTTTGTAAAATTTTAAATATTACAAAAAATAATAATATTAGAGGTTAAACATTTTTATATATTTCTTTAAAACAAAGTTATATATAATAAAAAAAATGTATTTAAAATATTTATAAAATTCAAATGAGTTGAAGTAGGGTTATTATTAATTTTCTATGAACACTACTAGAATAATAATTTGATATTAAATAGTATTTTGCTTTGCTTAATGTTAAATAGTATTTTGCTTTGCTTAATGTTTTGAAATTTGTTAAGTGTTTTATATAGAAAAAAATTATAAAGATTTGTCTATGTAAAAAAATTTGAAAATATTTTCATATTTTAAATATAAATTGAGAAATACTTTGACAATAGATTTTTTTTATAAGATTTCAAAATGAATTAACATTAGGAAGATAATTTAAATTTCAAATCATAATTTGATAATTGATATGATGATTTAATTAAAAATTATAAAATATACATTTCCCTAATAATAATAAAATTATAAATTTTATTAAAAATCATTAAAAGTGAAATGTTAAATTAATCCAATGTGTCCAATTTTTCTACAATATTTAGACGAGAATCTACTGGAAAGAGATCAAGTATACAAATATTTTAAAATACCCTTGTAAATAAAATAATGCGAATTAGTAACAACCTAGATTTTATAATTATATACCTTGGATAAATGCTCGACATGATTATAATACGTACTGTGCATTTAAGTAACATCTTGATTTTATAATTAAGTACCTTGGATAAACACAACACAAGATTATAATACGTATTGTGCATTTAAGTAACAACCTCGCTTTTTTTTTTGTACGTTGGATAAACACGCGGCATTATAACTGATTTTATTAATTTTTAAATAATTTTTTTTTCCTGACAAATCCTCCTCATTGATAAAATTTTTCATATCAAATATGAGAACCAATAAAAAATAGAATTATGAAATTTAAAAGATTTGAAAAATATTTTCTATTTTATAAAAATTATGTTTAAAAATAAAATTTTACAGCTCAACTGAAAAAACAGATAAAGCTATTAAATACAATTGCAAGTTAACCACTAGTTGTATGCTTCCGCCAAATGTGTGGGTTGTCCAAAACCTTTGTAATCCCTCGTGTGACTGTTGTCGACGCCTACTTCTCTTTTAAGCCCACGTGACATGGACCGTCGGAAACCCAATCGGAGGAGATAGAATGTCGAGTACGTGGATAAAGAGTTGTCTAGTCAGCAGGTAAACCACGGTAGAACAAATTACGCGGAAGTGACGTTTGTTTCTACGGCAAGAACGCGACAAAAATATCCTGGAAAGGTGGTCATGCACTATTCGTATTTAGAGTCAGATAACTGGAAGAGGTGGTGTTCTTCGCTGCTGCTGCTGGGAAGTTTGTGATGAGTCGAGGTTATCGACCACTAAGTAATCACCATCGTGATGTGGTTATCAATGTTCTATGGAGTGGACAATTATTACATACACTCAACAACTATACAGCTGTCCCAATTAGTTTTTTTTTTTTTAATTTTAATTTAAAATTTTATTTTTAATTCCAGAAAAGTCACATCCCAGCAGGGCTTATTAGTCAAATCAAGATTTCCAACCAACCAAAAATAAAAAAATAAGACTAGCCAATAAAAAATAAGAATTATAGAATTTATAAAATTTAAAATATAATTTTTTATTTGTTTTAAAATCAATTTAATAATTAAAATTCATAAAACAATAAACAATTATATAAAAATTTAAACTGAAAATTTGTAAATTAATTAATAGTAAAATGCAAACTGATTGCTATATACCTACCTTGGTAGGTATAATAATTGTAATATTATATATAAAATATAAACACTTGTAATATCATAAGGCAGGTATAATAATTATAATGTTATATATAAAATATAAACACTTGTCATATCATAGGTTATATACATTTAATATTAACATTTATACAAACAAAATATAGACTTGAATATAAAAAAAAAAACAATGCAGTTTTTTTTATATCATTAAAAATATTGAATTGATTAAATATACAATTTAAAAAATAAAAAAATAATCATTTTCAAAATAAAAAATAAAATATAAATATATGACATAAATCACACTAAAAGTTATATATTATTTAATTAATATAAGAATATACATATAAATAAGTGTTTTTTTCTTTCAAAAATCCTTTATATTAAAAATAAAAATATACACAAACTTGTTCATCATTCTACCTAAACTTGCAAAAATACATTGTCAAGCAACACACATACATCTCTCTCTCTCTATATAAAGGTGTGTTGTATTGATATATAAACTTTTCACTATTTAAATTGGTTACAACAATGTATGATACAACAATTTCATGGCAAAATACAATATATTAATGCAACACACATACAATAAAATATTGGTATTGAATAGGTGGAACCCTTTATTTGATGCTAAGTTGGAAAGAAATGGTTTGATATTGATATGGGTAAAAATGTCTAATCTAGCCTTAGAATTCTGGTTGTATAAATTTTTCAAGGAAGTGGGTAATTCTTTGGGAAAGTTTCTGGAGGTTGATATGTCTTTTTTAGATACTAGAAGAATGTCCATGGCTAGGGTGTTGGTAACTTTGGATATTTGGGAGGGTTTGGCGGAATCTATATAAATTCATAAGGGAAGTAGAAAATTCTCTCAAGCGTTGGATTATCATGGAATCCCCTTCAGATTTAATAGTTGTCATGCATATGGGCATCTAGCAAGAAAGTGCTCTCTCTCAATGAAATGAAAGATCTGGATGAAGAAATGTAAGGAGAGAACAGATGAAAAGAAATCTAAGGGTTATAAGGGCACACATTCAGTAAATATATGCATGGAGTCTTCTTTCAAATCAACATCTTTATAGAAAGAAAATTAGAGAAGATCCAATCTCCTGATGGAGGAAGATCAATCTCTGGGAAGTAAAATAATGAATGAAGAGTGGAACATGACTTATCGAAAGGATCTCGCAGGCGAAGAAAGAAAGGAGACTTTCCAGGAAGAACAACTCCCTTCTTTAGGTAAGCCTCTTGATGCTTTGATTCCCTTTTTGAACCAAAATTTTGTGGTCCATTGGTTTCTGGGATAGGGAGTTTAAACAACTTATAATCTAGGGTGGTGGGAAAATTTTTGAAAGGTCGTGAGGATGGAAATTCAAATTCCATAATCAAAGGATGTGTTGAGAATAACTTAAAATCTCCATCGATCATAAAATCATAGCCTAATTTAATTTCAAACCCTCGATCTTTGACGTTGAGTGAGAAAACAACTAAAGATGGGATGACAAACGAGGAGGAGGAGGAATCCATATATAATTTAAGATCTTGGAAGGGGACTTTGGAGGATATGGATTTGGGTGGCATGGGGGGGATAGGGTAGAACATGAGTGGTGTAAAGGCTGGAGGAAGAGGCAGGAGATCATTTTTGTAGTTAGCACAAAAAAAATGTATTTGGGATTTGGCAACTAGAAAACAAAGGTCACTAGATGGGGTGCTCAGGAGATGTGTTGTAAAGTTAAAACTGAATATAGTATTTCTATAGGAAAGTACGTGGGAGGGGGACAAAACAATGAGAAAATTGTGTAAGCTTTTATGTTGTTGGAATTTTAGTTTTTTTTATGCTAGGGGAAGATCATGAGGACTGATAATGGGAAGGCATTCCAAGAACATGGAACTAAAAAAATAATGGGCAGTAGAATCAGGTTTGGGCATTTCGTTATTCTCTCATGAATTGGAAAGTAATTTTCCTTTTTTAAATTTATATGGGCCATATTCCAACATAATATTTTTTGGGGAGAATTTGTTCAATAAAATCTTTATGAAAATAAGGACCTTATAATAGGTGGGGCTTTGAATTGGGCAAGGTAGATTTCTGGGGGTCTTCAGCTCAAAAAGATAGCTAGATAGATTTTTTCATGAGGAATTTAGAGAAGGGGGGGCCTTCTTGATATTGAACCAACAAAGATCAAACCGACATGGTGTAATAGGAGAACAGGCTCAGATCATATCACTACAAGGAAAATGCCCTGTAGTAGAGGTTATAGTGGATGCACCTCTCAAAAGAGCTCAAATATTTGTTTATAGTGGACGTCACTAGCAGAGGCACACGGTTGGAGGTTGTAGCAGATGTTTTTTTTTTTGGGTGCGTTTCAAACTTAAATGCACTGGTGCGTCTATACTAAACATGCATCGGGATGGCCAACAAAACAATGTCGCACGATGAAAAAAGTTGAATTAAAAAAAATGCAAAACGACCAGAAATTTTGTAAAACCATCATGGTGCATTTTGGTACACCAAACACATCGATGCATCTATAACAAAAATGCACCAGCACATAAAAAAATGTCGTACGACAAAAAAAATGCAAAGCGACCATAAATTTTGTATAACCGGAACGGTGCGTTTTGGTACACCAATCGCACCAGTGCATCTTAAACATGCACCGGGACAACAAAAAAAACAATGTTGCACGGCGAAAAAAATTTGAATTTAAAAAAAATGCAAAATGACCAATCTTTTTGTAAAACCACCATGGTGCATTTTGGTACACCGAATGCAACGGTGCATCTATAACAAACATGCACTGAGACATAAAAAAACAATGCCGCACAACGAAAAAAAACTGAATTAAAAAAAATGCAAAACAGACAAAAAATTTGTAAAACCCTCACGATGCGTTTTGGTTCACCAAATACACTATGGCGTCGGAGATAAAAAGGAACTGATGCGCCTAAGAGAAATAATTTTTTTGGGTTGTTTTATCAAAAATAAAATAAAAAAATTGAAACGTGGTGCATTCATTTTTAATAAACGCTCCGGTGTTTTCCTAATACTAAAACACATCGGTTTAGGATTTGCTAAAACTAAAAAATAAAAAATAAAAATGATAACTATGGTTTGAAAACCTGCATGTGGTGTGGCGTCAGTAAAACGCACTATTGCATTACTCTATCGGGTGCACTGGAACAAGGTTTTATAAAAAAAATTACTACGTCATAAAAATAATTTTAACCCCTCCACAGTGTGTGCATATGATCCATCTGCACTGGTGCACTTCCTAACCCACTTAGATGCCTTGACACCGGTGCTCATTCCAACCCCTACTGATACATTGATCCTTTTTATTGGGTGGTGAATTGAGTTTGAATTTTTCCAAATGGTGGGAAAAATTTCAAATTCTCCATACATAGCCAGGATGCCTCCCCAACGCACGGTTCAACAAGTAAATCAAAGCTTAATTGATAATTTAATTTTTTAGCAGTTTAATTTTTCCAATTAGGCCATAATTTCACATTTAAAAAAAAAAATTAAAAACTTGCGCGGTGTGTTTGAGCCGTTTAGCTTGCATTGGCCGTAGGTGCACTCTATAGTTTGTTACAAGGCGTACTGCAAGCGAGGCGAGCTAAACGGTTTTAGCGCACCGCAGTGTTGGTGCACTACACTTCATAGCGCACCACAATAACATAAATTAATTTTTAAAACTATAAACTAAAAACCGGTGCAGTCATTACATATGAGCGCATCGAAAATACGGTGCTCTTACATGTATAGAATGCACCGCCATAACATAAATTAATTTTTAAAACTATAGACTAATAATCGATGTGGTCATTACATATAAGCGCACTAAAAATATAGTGCGCTTACGTGTATAGAACAAACTGCCATAACATAAATTAATTTTTAAAACTATAAACTAATAAGCAGTGCGGTCATTACATATAAGTGCACCAAAAATACAGTGTGCTTACGTATATATAACGCACCGGTAAATACACCAAAACTTTGAAACAACAACCTATATGGTGCTTCGATTGCACATCAGTGCATTGATTCTTGGTGCTAAGATGTGAGGTAGGTGCACCAGTAAAACAATTTTGATGATGCACATGTGCGTGTAGATTATAGCACATCGGATTGGTAATACAATTATAACTTTATAGAAATATATTACAGGTGTGCTTGGATAAACATAGCGCACGAATGGCAGTGCAGTGAAAACAAGTGCACACCGCCAACAATGCATTATATTTATAAAAGCACACCATTTGTCAATTTTTTGCAAAAAATACAAATTTTTATTTTAATACATATAATTCTCATATAATGTTTTTATATTTAGTTTGATGAGACTAGCTAATTCATGTTATATGTGAAACAAAGACATGAGTGTTGCGAGGCGAGGCAACAACAGGAAGCTCAAGTTGACCACTACAACTTTCGGAGAGGGTGGGAGGTCAGGAAGAGGGAGAGCTATTTATACCCTCATCCCATTACTACACAGACGAGACACCTCTTGAGAGTTTCTGGCCTCCTCAAGTTCTATGAGGAGGCCACATCACTCAAGGGGGGCACTACATTCCTCACCCAGTTGATCGCACACTGGGATCATCATAGGAAGGCGTTTCGAGTTGGTCCTGATCAGTGGTTCCGACCCTTTGAGGAGGACATATATTTTATCACAAGGCTCTCTAGGAGAGGTGAGGACTTTCCTCATTTCCCTGAGGTCCCAGTTGGAGCTGTAGCATCGCCTCAGCTGGTATATGTTCAAAGATATGTTGATCCCAACATTCTCAACGCTTCTCAGTTTTAGGTCAGTTGTGGGAAGCTCTCCATTGTTGCTTTTGGTAGAGAGGATGTTAGGTGCCTCTCTTTGTTGTTGACGAGCATCGCGCATATCACTAGTGATGGGTAGTGCATTAGCTTCCCTCTATTATATTATGTTGATTCTTTAGTGCAAGCACCTCAATGCGTTAAGTGGTCTGCTATTTTCTCACGACAGTTTTTTTATGCTCTTAGTCAATGCCGTGCATGTGTTGGCTAGAGGGCGAACTTCCCTTTAGCTTCAGAGTTGTTTTGTTTATTTTTTGAGAGATTTCCGGCCACCAGGCCATATTTTGACTGGAACCCTCTTAGGTTGATGACATATGTGTGTATGTGCATGTGGGGGTAGATGATTCCCAAGAGGGGGTAGCCTAACTTTCCAATGAGGATCACCACAGATGTGATCGATATGCTAGGCAGTGAGGTTCTGCCTAAATTAGACATGTTTTCATATCCATATGCTGACTTGGATTGGAGAGTGTGTCTGTCACATCCCCAGCCACCTCAATGCCCTTTAGAGGTGATGGGAGACAACTTGCCATTTTTTTTTCTTTAAACTGCTATTACTCTGCAAAACAATTCTCAGTCCGCAGTTCCGCAATCTGCAATCCGCAATCCGAAGTGTAGAACTCGGGAAGGCAGAACCACTAAATAATCATTTTTCCAAAACCTCCCTCCGACTTCCGCAATACGTAATCCGCCTTGTGGGATTTAGAATTTGGAACCACAATTCCAATCCTCCAGAAATTTCCACTTCCGACTTCCACAATCCGCAATGCGGAACTCGGAAATCGGAACGCCAATTCCATTATTCCGAAAACTTCATTCCCGACTTCCGAAATCCGCAATCCGCCTTGCGGAACTCAAAAATGCAGAATGCCAAATTCCATTATTCCCAAAAATTCATTCCCAACTTCCGCAATTCGCAATCCACCTTGCGGAACTCAGAAATGCGGAACGCCAAATTCTCAGCTCCAGCGAAATATTCTTTCCGACATCCACAATCCGCAATCTACCTTGCAGAACTCAGAAATGCATAATCACCATTCCACAACTCTGGAAAAACACCCCTCCGACTTCCGCAATACGCCTTACGGGTTCAGGAATGCGGAAGTCTAACTGCACAACTTCTTTGGCGATAATTTTTTCATCCTAAGTCCAATTTGGACAAGTATGATACCATTGGAAATCTCTTGATGAGCTCTATACAACTGCATGATCTTCAGCCAGATCTGAAAAATCTAATCCTGCCCCTCTTCTAACTCAAAATCAGGCTCAAATCCTTATCAATGCCTCCTTCCTCCCTGTAAGGGGCTCTTACCCTACTCCACCATGGTCTTTTCCCTCATCCAGTCCATAGAGCAACCATGAACGCAACCTTGGAAGGATGCCCAATCCTTCCCCATACCCAAGTGACATCGAAATACAACCAACTAAAGGTGCATCCAATGCATAATAAACATACACAGTGGTAATTAAGTCCGATTTAATGCATCTACCACATGCAAGACTAACAACATTTTTAACACAAGAAAATGGTAAAGCAATTAAGCATAAATCTGCCTCATTCTTAGGCTTATACATAGACTTCTTGCTAGCTAATTCATGTAACCATTTTACTCACATTGACTTAAAATAGCATATAAACACAACATAGTAAACTTACATCATTTATAACCACATAATGGACATGATTTCAATCACAGAGAACACTTATCTTTCAAATGAAATTGTCCAAGAAACTGGCTATGTGAGAGCAACGTTCCACCCAACCATAGGTCTCTGTCCAGCCTATACTCTTTCAGCTGAGAGACCACCCTCGAGTTGGGCTGTGTATCCACTAAGGAGGAACTAAACAGGCTCACTCACAACCATGGTTCTCACACCACAGTCATGCTAAACCAATACATAATTGGGTTTATCAAGCATGCAAAGAAACAAAGGAGGAGGATGCTAATCTTGTGAGATCAACCATGGAGCTACAGAAATCTCAAGCTAGTTCAAAGAGCCTTGGCACCCACAGTACCTACCACACCCAACACAAGAAAGGTCCTCTTCTCTGCTACAGAGTCCCTCAGGAACCCCTTTCCTCCAGTGCTCTTCGGGGTGGGCATAGAAAAGTCCAAGCTGCCAACTCCTTGAGACTTTAGACTTCACTGGGTTTATCAAGCAAATCCAACCTCTATTTGTCTTCTTCTCTATTCTGTTTACACTACTGTCATCCTCCACACTTGGATTTTCTTAGTTTCTTTTTTCCAAAACAAACTCTTTCTTGTCACTTCTTGCTTGGTTGTTCCAATCCGCGTCCTTTCTTTCTCTTCTGAGCAAAAAAAAATTCTCGGCATCTTTTTCTCTCTGCATTTTTATTGAGGGTTTCCCCCCTGCGTTTTCCTTTCCATGTTCATTTTCTTGTGCATTTTGGCCACCCTATTAGCGTGGCTTCTTCTAGAATCACACCCCTTCCTCTCCCTTCAGTGCTGCACTATGTATGCATGAAACCAATTCTTGTTGTCCACGCTCCCACAACCCCCTCTCCTCTCCCTAGTAGATACACATGGCCCCTTCTCATTGGTTTCTCCCATAGCCAATATTTTTGTATTTTTATTCACATGATAAATATTAAAATTTACATCATTTTGCAATTTCCATGGCTTAAATAGCACATGGACAACATAAATTCAAATACTTGTCTTTTAAATAAAATCCGAGCATCCACTAACAGAGCCTTGTCCTTGAGATCATCACTAGGGAAAACATACATCACACATACACATTTATCGCAATGGTCAAAATGGGGTATTACAATCCCCCCCCCTTAAAACAACATCGTCCTTGGTTTTCTCAAAACTGAACAAAAATGGGAATGCCTCTCTCATGGCATCCTCCATCTCCCATGTAGCATGCTCAGGACTAAAGTGCTTCCATTGCACCTTTACTTGTTCGATGGCTCGGTTCTGGAGATATGTGACCTTCCTATTGAGGATGTGCATAGGCTCCACTTGGAAATCTCCCTCGGGTTCCACCTGTATCACATTCCAATCAATCACATGATTAGGGTCATGTACATACTTCTTAAGCAAAGAAACATGGAAAACATTATGATCTCTCATGTTAGATGGCAATGCAATTCTATATGCAACTAGTCCTATCCTATCAAGGACTTCAAATGGACCACAATATCTTGGTGCCAACTTGGCACAACTCCACAAATTTAGGGAACTTTTCCTTGGTCTCACTCTCAAATAGACATGATCCCAAATCTTAAATTCCTTATGCACACTTTTCAAATCTGCATAACTCTTATGCCTGTCCTAAGCTGCCTTTAAATTTTTCCTGATCTTCACAATTTCTTGTTCCATTTCCTTGATCATATCTAGCCCAAGCACCGCTCTATTCACTAGGCTATCCCAATTCACTGGAGTCCCGCATCCCTTACCATACAGTGCCTCAAATGGAATCATTCCCAATGATGCTTGATGTCCATTGTTGTATGCAAATTCTACCAAGTGTAGGTAATCCTCCCACTTGGATGGATTATCCATCACATACATTCTCAACATGTCTTCAAGAACCTGATTCACCCTCTCAGTTTGGCCATCACTTTAAGGATGATATGTTGTACTAAAATTCAGCTGAGTCCCCAACTCCTGGAATAATCCCTTCCAAAAATTGGATGTGAACTTTGCATCTCGATATGAAATTATTGCCTTGGGAAATCCATGCAATTTGCATATATCCTTCATGAAAATATTTGGTATGTCATTTGTCTTATGAGTGGACTTGACTGGGATAAAATGAGCTACCTTTGATAGCTTGTCTACCACTACCATAATTGAATCATGTTGCCTCACTGTCATTGGAAAACCTATTATGAAATCCATAGAAATTACTTCCCACTTCCATTCTGGAATGGAAAAAGGATACAACAACCCTACTGGATGTTGATGTTTTGCCTTGATTTTTTGGCACCTTTGACATCTAGAAATGTATTCTTCTATGTCCTTCTTCATCCCATGCCAAAACTATTGCTTTCTATTTGTTGTTATTGTCTTTTGATATCCTGGATGTCCAGAATATGGCATTTGATGTATTTCATCCATCACTAGCTTCTTCAAATTTGCACAATTTGGAATATACAGTCTAGTACCTTGATAAAGGAGAATATCATCTTCACCAAGCTGATACCCTGCACAATTTTCATCATTACTTCCCTGCTACAAATTTCCTTTGATTTGAAGGTAAGCTTCATCATTAGTTTGAGCTTCAAGAACTCTTGCCTTCAAATTTGACTTACAGATACTTACTGCTGCAACATGAAATTTTTTGCTAAGAGCATCTGCAACCTTATTCTCCTTCTCTTTTACATGTTTGATTTCCAAATCAAAATCACAGAGAAATTCCATCCACCTAGTTTTCCTAGCATTCAGTTTTGGCTGGTCAAACAAATACTTCAAGCTCATGTGGTCTATCCTGAGCTCAAATCTCCTTCCCAAGAGATAATGTCTCCACTTCTTGAGAGCATGTATTATGGCTGCTAGTTCTAAATCCTGTGTGGCATAATTATTTCCATGCTCTTTTAGTTTCCTTGACTCATAACAAATTACAAATCCTTCTTGCATGAGCACTCCACCTAGCCCTTCAATGCAAGCATTCGTGCATACCACAAATTCCTTTTTGGGATTTGCAATCTTCAAAATAGGAGCGTTGGTAAGCAATTCCTTTAGCTGTTGAAATATTCTCTCACACTTTTTAGACCATACAAACTTAGCATTCTTCCTCTGCAATGATGTAATTGGGTGAGATATCTTGGAGAATTATTCAATGAACCTTCTATAATATCCTGCAAGACCCATAAAATATCTAACATTTGTAATATTCTTTGGAGTAGGCCAATCCAGTATGGCTTCAATCTTTTCTAGATCCACAATAATTCCTTCTTCTGAGATGACATGACCCAAATAGTGTACCTTCCTTTGATAGAAATCACACTTGCTTAGCTTTGCATACAATTGGTGTTCTCTAAGAACTTGCAACACCATTCTTAGATGTTCTTCATGCTCTTCTTCATTCTTTGAATAAACACGAATGTCATCCAAAAACACTATCACAAGCTTATCCAAATATTTGTTGAATACACTATTCATGAGGCACATGAATGTAGCAGGTGCATTGGTAAGACCAAATGGCACCGCTGTGAATTCATAATGGACATACCTTGTCTTCAAAGTTGTCTTGTGAATGTCTTCTTCTTTTATCCTCACTTGATGGTAGCCAGAACTCAAGTCAATCTTTGAAAACACTCTAGCTTTCCTTATTTGATCAAACAAGTCATCAATTTTGGGGAATGGGTACTTATTCTTGTTTGTCACTTTATTTAGTTGTCTATAATCAATACACAGCCTTAAAGTCCCATCCTTTTTCTTGACAAATAACACTGGTGCTCCCCAATGAGATACACTTGGCCTAATATACTCCTTGTCCATTAAATCCTGTAGTTGCATCTTTAACTCTATCAATTCTAGTGTGCTCATTCTATAAGGAGCTTTAGAAATTGGTGTTGCCCCTGGAACTAGATTGATAGTAAAATCAATCTCTCTCTTTGGTGGCAGTCTCGACACTTCATCTGGGAACACACCCTTGAACTCTTGCAAAAGCTGGAAGTCGTCTATCATTGATCCTTTGTCCTCTGATGAATCTGATATATGAATTGCATATAAATGGAAGACATTCTTATAAAACTTCTTCAATTGTAAGGATGAAATCTTCCTCACTGAGACTTGCTTGGGAATTCCTCTTACCAATATTCATCTTCCCTCTTCATCAAGGCATTCAAGTACCTTCTCATAGAAATCTATCTTGTCTCTATGATTTTCCAACCAATCCATACCAATTAGAGCATCATAAGATACTAAAGGTAGGACATTCATATTTGCTTTGGTAAGAAGCCCATTCAACTCCATGGAGCACTCCATCACTACTTCACTCACGTTTCTCTTGGTCCCTATGGCTAATTGAACTAGCCAAGACTTACTATGCTTTATTTTCTAAGAGAACAACCTTCAACTACTTTTGGAGAAACATAACTATGAGTAGATCCTGGATCAATCAAAACATAAATAGATTGCTTGGAAATATTACCTTCAACTTCTACCTCTATTCATTGATGGTCTTCCTGACGATCATCCAATACTGCATAGATTACAAGTACTTCCCTTTCCATATCCTCCACTGTAGTTGCCCCTCTTAAGTGTTGCAAGCTTCGATGATTATCCCCCTGATGTGGAAAATCTCTAAACCTGTGGTTTTCTCCACATCCCCAACACTGAAGTGGCCCCTTTGATGCTTTTTTTGCTGCTGCTGCTGGCTTGTTCTCACTTCTTGCTTGTTGGCCCTGTGGGAAACTTCTTGGATGATTTTTGAATGGTGGCTTAAATCCACTTTTCCTTTGATCAAATCTCCCATTTTGCTTTCCTTTCCCTGCTGGGTGGACCTTTGATTTTCCTTTTCTTTGCTCATAACAATGCATTTCCATCCTAATGGCTTCATCAAGACTTGGTAGATTAACAAACTCAATCCTATATCTGAAATTTTGAGGTAGGCTTCCAAGGAAACATTGAATTTTTACCCTTTCATCCTTTATGTAATCTACATACCTCAACAAATCCAAGAACTTGTGGACATGTTCTTCCATGGACTTCTGCCCCAACCTGAGTTCATTGAAATATTTCCTTTTGTTTCCATAGTACCTAGCTGATAGGTATTTTTCCTTGAAATATATTTTAAATCTCTCCCAGCTGATCCTATTTTCACTGATCCTTTTCACTTGAATGAGGTGCTCCCACCAAATTGAAGCTCTGCCATTTAAATTATAAATGGCAATTCTTGCCTTTTCATTCCCTGAATAATCATGAATCCTGAAATATTTCCTCATTCCAAGAAGCCACGCCTCTGCCTCTTGGCCAGTCTTACTTTCTCCATCAAATGTGGGAGGTCTTGCCTTCCCGAACTCTCCCTATGGAATTCTTTTGAACTTCCTTCTTTCTCCAAATCTGCTAGAAGTATGCCTTGCAATTCTTTGGGAACCTCTAGAGTCACATGACCTACTGGAAGAAGATCTTGAGGCAGGTTATCTATACCTTTTTCTCACAGATCTCTTTCTTGCGCTTGGAGTCCTCTTCCTAGAATGACCTCTAGAGTGACTCCCTGCATCTCTTTCTTCTTTTCCTACATTGCTTGGTTTGGACCCAAGGTTTATCCTCTGCTGCATATCAGTGAGGCTCTGCAAAATAGAAGCATTGAGTTGGATTTGTTCTTCTTGAGCCTTCACGAATATTTTATTAAAGATTATCGTAATTTCAACCAGATTCTAAGGAGTTATTTTCTCCCTTCTCCCATTGGATTCGGTCTCAGTACATTCTCCTTGCACATTTTCTCCTAGCGCATCTTTGCCATGCTCATAATTAGTATCTTGGACATCATTCACGGTCACCATTTATGTTTCCTCTGCTACAACTATTCAATCTTTATCAGCTACAACCACTATGCATTATAGAGACATTTATCAGACATCATAAGAATGCATATGAAACATAAAATATCCATACAAATATAGAAATTTACTCATTTGGACAACAATAATAATAATTTTTTTTGTCAAAAATGCACCCTTGGCGCCTTTCTGCATGTAAACTCATTCAAAATTTGGCCCATGCAGCCCCAGTACTGCAACCTTGGGCTCTGATAACACTCTGTCATGTCCCCAAGCACCTTAGTTCCCTTTTGAGTCGATGGGAAACAACCTACCATTTTTTTTCTCCACACTAACATTACTCTGCAAAACAATTCTTAGTTTGCAGTTCTACAATCCGCAATGCGAAACTCGGGAAGGAGGAACCACTAAATCACCATTTTTCCAAAACGTCTCTCCGACTTTCGCAATCTGCAATCCGCCTTGCGAGATTTAGAAGTTGGAACCACAATTCCAATCCTCCAAAAATTTTTCCTTCCGACTTCTGTAATCTGCAATGTGGAACTCAGAAACGGAAGGCCAATTCCATTATTCTGAAAATTTCATTCCCGACTTCCACAATCCGTAATCCACCTTGCAGAACTCGGAAATGCAGAATGCCAAATTCCATTATTCCGAAAAATTCATTCCTGACTTCTGCAATCCGCAATCTGCCTTGCGGAACTCGGAAATGCGGAACACCAAATTCTTAGCTCCAATGAAATCTTCTTTCCGAGTTCGGCAATCCGCAATCCGCCTTGCGGAACTTAGAAATGCAGAAGCATCATTCCAAAAATATGGAAAAACACTCTTCTGACATCCGTAATCCGCAATATGCATTTCGGGTTTGGGAATGCGGAAGTCCAACTGCACAACCTCTCTGGCGATAAATTTTTCATCCTAAGTCCAATTTGGACAAGTATGATACCATTGGAAAGCTCTTGATGAGCTCTATACAACTGCATGATCTTCAACCAGATCTGAAAACTCTAATCCATCCCCTCTTTTAACTCAAAATGAGGCTCAAAGCCTTATCAATGCCTCCTTCCTTCCTATAAGGGGCTCTTACCCTACTCTGCCATGGTCTGTTCCCTCATCCAGTCCACAGAGGAACCTGAACGCAGTAGGAGAAGGATGCCCAATCCTCCCCCATACCCAAGTGACGTCGAAATACAACCAACTAAAGGTGCATGCAATGCATAATAAACATACATAGTGGTAATTAAGTCTAATTTAATGCATCTACCACATGCAATATTAACAACATTTTTAACACAAGAAAATGGTAAAGCAATCAACCATAAATCTGCCTCATTCTCAGGCTTATACACGAACTTTTTGCTAGCTAATTCATGTAACCATTTTATTCACATTGACTTGAAATAACATATAAACAAAACATAGTAAACTAACATCATTTATAACCACAGAATGGACATAATTTCAATCACAGAGAACACTTATCTTTCAAATGAAATTGTCCAAGCAACTGGCTATGTGAGAGCAACGTTCCACCTAACCATACTATACTATTTCAGCTGAGAGACCGCCCCTGAGAGGGTTGTGTATCCACTAAGGAGGAAGTAAAAAGGCTCACTCATAGTCATGGTTCTCACACCACAGTCATGCTAAGCCAATACATAATTGGGTTTATCAATCATGCAAAGAAACAAAGGAGGAGGATGCTAAGCCAGTGAGCTCAACCACAGAGCGACAAACATCTCAAGCTAGCTCAAACAACCCTGTCACCCACAGTACCTACCACACCCAACACAAGAAAGGACCCCTTCTCTGCTACACAGTCCCTCAGGAACCCCTTTCCTTCAGTGCTCTTTAGGGTGGGCATAGAAAGGTCCAAGCTGCCAACTCCCTGATACTTTAGCCTTCACTAGGTTTATCAAGTAGATCCAACCTCTGTTTGTCTTCTTCTATGTTCTCTCTTCACTACTATCATCCACACTTGGATTTTATCAGTTTCTTTTTTCCAAAACTGACTCTGTACTGTCACTTCCTGCTCAATTGTTCCAATTCGCGTCCTTTCTTTCTCTTCTAAGCAAAAAAAATTCCTAGAAGCTTCTTATCTCTGCATTTTTATTGAGGGTTTC
The DNA here is from genome assembly GCA_027924585.1 of Larix kaempferi. Lineage (NCBI taxonomy): Eukaryota > Viridiplantae > Streptophyta > Pinopsida > Pinales > Pinaceae > Larix > Larix kaempferi. Next base: position 8,339,743 of record BSBM01000559.1, read on the forward strand.
CCCCCTGCGTTTTCCTTTCCACCTTCAGTTTATTGGGCATTTTGGCCACCCTGTCAGCGTGGCTTCTTCTAGAATCGTGCCCCTTCCTCTCCCTTCATTGTTGCACTATGTATGCATGAAACTGATCCTTGATTTCCATGCTCCCACAACCCCCTCACCTCTCCCTAGTGGATGCACATGGCCCCTTCTCACTGATTTCTCCCTTAGCCAATATTTTTGTATTTTTATTTGCATGATAAATATTAAAATTTACATCATTTTGCAATTTCCATGGCTTAAATAGAACATGGCTGACATAAATTCAAATACTTGTCTTTTAAATAGAATCTAAGCATCCACTAGCAAGACCTTGGCCTTGAGCTCCTCGCTAGGGAAAACATACATCACATGTACACATTTATTTATATTAAAAGCCAAATATCACAAGGGTCAAAATGTGGTATTATAGTGTCCCAACATCTTATTCACTCAGGACGAGGCAACATATGATAGAGGTAAATTTAGCATTATGTTTGAATTAATCTACTTGCATTTTATTCTTTTTATATTTAATGCAAAAGAAAAGTATTTTAAATTGTAAATATTTGATACAGAGATCACTATTCCCTCTGTATTAGTCTGAGACCTCAAGTAGTATGAATCTCAATGTCAGTACATACTCATAAAAACATAGACTCAACCACTAGATCTGCATCTACCAACAACATATAAAAGCAATCACCAACAATAGATAACAAATGTAACCTGGAACCCTTTCGGGAGAAACCAGCTAACTATGGGGCTATCTTCTCAATTTCGAGCGCAGAGCATATAGATGTATAAAAGAAGATACAATACAGAGTTACCTCAACCGGTAGCTCAATCCCTCTGACTAGGACAAACCCAGATTTGCATGCATCCAATTGATGCATGCACTGATGAAGTGTGCCCTAACTACCAATCTAGATCTGAGTGCTCTGATGAAGCCTCTGACTGATTTGCCCTCTCTCGATCACTCTGCTTTGATCTACTCACTTTGAAGACTGCCCACTAATGAAATCGGCCCTCTCTACATGCACAAGTGCGCCCTCCTCCTCTGGATGTCAAATGCTCGTACTGCTCTGGATCTCAACAGATCTGAGCTCCGATCATCTCTAACCTTCCTCAAATCTCAAGGCAAGGCTATCTTGAAAGTCTCGGACTTCAACTTGGTCAATCCAACTCACAACGAGCCTCTCCTTCTCAGGAAAAACATCCTCCTCCAAGCAAACTTGACCTCCTCCAATCTAATCAGTAATCACACTGTGAATCTCTCTCAGCTCACAGTACTAGAGATATGGTCTCTCTAGAACTGAAGGTCATTGATTTAGCTCAGATATGACCTTCCTAGCTCCTGCAGCAACTCCTCCCTATCTCAGAAAGTTGCCCCACATGGACAGATTCGTCCTCCTCACTCTGGCAGTATCTCTCTCTGATAATGCAACTGAGTAACCCCATCCGGGGACCCCCTGCCTCTATAAATAATCTCACTGATGAATTAGGTTTTCCAAAACCCTAATTCCCGGTGCATGCAAAAAGTCACTTTTGCATGTAGTCACTAAATGCTGATAGGTCATGCACTACTCATGCATGCAAAGGTCAATCTCCCCTGAAGCTCCGCATGCAGCCCTCACTAGGCTCATGCCACTAAGTAGAGTGCATCTCACTCTCTACTCCATCCTGATGCCTATGCAACTAATGTACCTCCATGTAAGGCATTTGAACCATGGAGGACATCCCGAAGTTACCATAATCTAACATAAATTGTTATATTAAATTCATGTTTATTGAAATTGTCTAATTATTATTGTGTACTATATATTTGACAGTTTTTGGTACATTTGATGGTGATGTGTTGCCTCCTGTTCAGGATGAGGAGGATATGGATCGAGATGCAAGTGATCAGCCCGAGGCCCCCTATTTAGATAGATCTAGCTTTCGACATAGGCCAGATGAGAGGTTTTGGAAGGATATCGCAGACAGGCTATCTCTGATGTTGGCATATCGACGGGTTCATCATGTATGGGTGAGGTACATTATGAGGGACCCTCATCACGTAAAGTTGTGGAGGATTCTTCCTCGTGATATGAGGAGCTTGGCGCAACATATTTTTGGTGCTTGCGATATTTTAGATGGTATCTATGATAGTAGTTTTTCGTCAGACGAGGGCAGAGATCCTCCACTGGCTAGTCCACCTCCTTATCCACCAGTTACTTCAACGGGTGGCATAGCCTCCACATCCACTGCACCTCCTCCTCAACCTCCACCTCCTCCCCCTCCACCTTCTACATCTCATCCACCTCCTCCTCCACCTTCTAGGTCTCATCAACCTCCTCCTCCTCCACCTTCAATGTCTCATCCACATCCTCCTCCACCATGTCCTCCTCCTCCACCTCCTGCATCATCTAGTCCTCTACTCCTAGTCAAACTTCCTCCTGATCCTACATCATCATCTCCTCTACTCATGCTCGACCGACCCTTCGATCCTACTCATTGGCTCGACCATCCACTAGTTCCTACTTCACATCTCATTTCCATTTTAGAGATGCTCAAAGGTGGCTCAAAGAGGGTCGTACACTTCGTCTTGATGGACCTATCCTTCCTGCTCTCAGATCTCTTTTTATTTCTGGAAGAGGTGCTGATACTGCCTCTAGATCTATTGGTGGAGGTGATTATGCATCTAGATCTGGTCAGAGAGATCCTGATGATGCATTTAGCTCTAGTCAGAGAGATACTAATGATGCATCTTTTGGCGGAGGTGGATCAAATATGTCATAGCAGTTTTTGGATTGGAGATATATTATATTTGGCATATTGTATCATGACTTTGATGTTATATATGTTCATATCTATATATATACTGCATTTTTCATGTTTATGTTGATGTCGATGTTTATGTTGATGTTTATTTATATGTTGATGGTGATGTGTTTTATGTTTGTTAGATGGTGAAAATAATTATGATCGATGATGGCATGTTTATATTTATGTGGTGAAAATGATGACCATGGAACATTCATGTTTACATCTATTATTAGTTATGTGTGTTAGATGATGTTTAAATATATGTTATATGTATATGTTACCTAAATATGTGGCGTATTGTTTATGATGGTACGTTCATGCTTATTTTTGTTTTTATGTTAATAATGGTATGTTATGTTTATGTTGTGAAAATGATGATGATACAGGTACGTTTTTTGTTAAAACTTATGGTTATGTTTATGTTTATGATGGTATGATAATGATGCTTATGTTTGTTAGATGTTGAAAATGATGATGATAAGCAAACCGAGTAATACAGTAATAAAATTTTAAAGAAAACCAAGTAATACCCTTCTTAAGGTCGGATAGACCAAAGTTGGTCTTAGTGAACTTTAAACATCATCATCGTCAAACATACTTTCACATAATTATTAAAAAAAAGACAAGGGTGTTTCATAGATTCTTTCTAAATATTTTTATCAATTTTATAAATGCTTAAAAACTAATTAATATTTAAAATCAAGATTAAATCATCTAAATTTAAAATGCTATCTTTTTATTCTAAAAATATAGCTTATGTTTATTTGTAAATCTTCAAATTTAATATTCTTTAATTTCAATATTTATATAATTAACTTTATAAAGAATATAATATAATTTCATAAATTTAATATTGAAAAAAATTATCATTTAAAATCATAATTAATTATAAAAAATAATTTAAAATCAAAATTAATTATGAAAAAAATCATTTGTAAATATACAAATTTAATATTTTTTAATTCTAATATAATTCACATAGTTAACTTTATAAAAAAGATAATGAATTTTCATAAATTCAATAAATTTTTACCATGTTATATAATGTTTAAAATCAAAACTAGTTATAGAATTTTTTTTAATTAAATTTAGATTTAAAATATTATTTTACTATTTAAAAATATAAAGTATATTAAAACATACAATCATTTATTTACTTATAATAATAAAAAATAATTAATCAAAATTTATTTATATTTTAATTTCAATATTTACATTTTTATCAAAACAAGAAAACCTTGTATTCATATCTAAGTATATCAATTTAATATTCCAAAACTTTAATACTTATATTCTAAACAAAATAAGAAAAGTTTTTATTCATTTATAAATATATAAATTCAATGTTCTTTCAATACTTACATTTTTTTTTGCATTTGGGCTAGACATAAACAATACATTGTTACAAATTTCAAATGTTTTATATCTATTTTAGCTTTTAACTTTAAAAGTTGTACAACAATTTCATTAAGGCATTTCCAAATAGAAGGTATAAGCAACATTGCTGCTAATTTCACATGTTATTGTCTTTACAATGATAAATATCAAAGCTCTAATAAGAAGAAAGAGAAATGCTCAATTAAAATAACAACATTTAATTGTCTCAATTGTAAACCCAAAAGTTGCATTCTCCAAAATTATTATTAATCATGAGGATATTCATTATATAATATAACATTATTCCACATTCAAGGAACACATCTTATACCCTCTAAAACCGAGGTTTAAAGCTAGCTAGTGTTCAAAGAGTTGCAATTATTTCCAGTATTGATAGTTATGTACTTTTCCATTAAATGCTATTGGAGAAATGATAAAAGAGAGTTGGACCATGTTCCCAAGACCCTTTTTAACCAAGCTCAAATGATGGAATAACCCATCAACAATGAAACTTGAAATTTTAAAGGATATACATATTTTATTAATCTTGCCATAAAGTTTTTTTTCTGCATTAACGATATATACGTGTCTGATTATTTAAAATATAAAATATAAGTGTCTAAGTATAATATAATCATTAAATTGAACCTATTATTGAAATGAGAGTAGATGAAATTACAACAAACAATAAATGTGATTAATATCAATGATAATTTGTACTCTAATTCGACAATTCTAATCCAATTGTAACAAAATAAAAAATTAAACGATAAAACCCACACTGGAATTATGAAATAAATGGAAAGCTACAAATATTATCTCTAACTATGGAGAATGATATAAAATCATTCCATACAATCACAAATTAGTTCATAGAAATAAACCATATTTTGCATCATATTGGTTGTGAACCAACTGGAATTGTTTAGAAACTACATCCAACAATCAACTTTCCATTTCCATTGCCACAACATAAAAAATAAAAAAAATACTTTAGAAAATTAAAGATAACAATAACAAAATGATATCTTCGTACTCTAATTTGCTAATTCTGATCCAATTGTAATAATACAATAAATTAAATGATAAAACCCACACTGCAATTATGAACTAAATGGAAAGCTACAAATATCATCTCTAACTATGGGGAATGGCATACAATCACAAATTAGTTCATAGACATAAACCATGTTTCACATCATATTGGTTGAACCAACTGGAATTGTTTAAACACTGCATCCAGCAATCAACTTTCCATTTCCACCGCTATAACATGAAAAATAAACAATATAATTAGGCAACCAAAGATAACAGTAACAAAATGATATCTCAATTTTTAAATGATGAAATAAAACATGTACATATCACTCTCTATTGCCATCACCTTCATTATCTTCCTCATTTGGCATGATAACAATGTTGTTCTAAAAAACATGTTTACATCTAGGGTCATGTCTTAATATCAATCACCAATCTCTATCCAACACATCTAGGTAAAAGAACACATAGTTGCAGTTTTTTGGGAAAACATAAGGCTTCCTAATTTTATCCCACACCTTTCTAGAGTTGATACATATCAACCCACTATCACGATCTTCCTTTACATTATTCCTTTCGAATGTGTCCCACCACCTACACTTTTAAAAATAACACATTGGAAATATGAGAAGTCCACTTGAATGATCTCTTGTATCTTTCTGACATAACCCAACATCCCTCCTATCAAGTTTCGATATCGGTGGCTAGAATGATTAGATTGGTTGAACTCGACTTCCACTCCACAGTCTTGTGTTACATGCCCATTATCATCATCCTCGATGCGAAAATGATGTCCATAAGCCTACATAGATGGGAACGAATGCACATGTGACAAAAGTTAACAAATGATGGTGTCATATGTCTAATAACCCAAGCATTAATGTATTAAATATATATGTTATAATTCAAAGTTGCATTATAAAGGTATAAATGTACATAAATATTTTATTACCGAGTTGTTGCACCCAATCCCAATGTTTAGCGCACCCTCCTCTTCAGGAGGGTAACGAATGTATGCATCATATTTCTCTCTGAATTGGTCTGTAACCCAACTGTTGGGACATATCATTGGCATATTTTATTTTAAATGATTTGGAAAAGTCATGCTCCTATTGTGCAACCGCCTGAATTCTTTTCTATCATTGTCCCATTTCCTCCTCTTCTCTTCTTCATACAATGCAACCCACGGTTGTGTTTCTTCCGTGAGTAAAGAATGAAAGTATCGATTGCATCAATTTCTGAATTCTTTGTTGTATTCATGGAAATGAAACCACATTCACTATGTATGGGATCAAATATAGATTTTGAAGTTATTGTGAATAGTTACTATGTGGAAATTTGAAGATCGAAAGATAAGTGACTTACTCTTTAACATGCACCATTTTCCGCTCGTTTCTAGTACATCCCCTTCTCTTTTGTCCTCATCATGATCATCATCCCAAATCACTGCGCCTGCTGTGTGGTTGATTTGCTTGATGTACTCACTGGCATAATAGAACGACTTCTATACTATGTACCCCTCTACCATAGACCCCTCGAGTTTTTCCCTTTGTCGAACAAATCCCTTCACTTTTTTCATGAGCCTCTCTACGAAGAACATCTTACGACACGAGACCACCCCGATTAATTCAACCTCATCGACTAGGTGAATTAGAAGATGAACTTGCAAGTCCATGAAACTCAATGAAGGTTCCTTCTCAAACATGCAATCAATCTTAGTTATCTCTTCAAGCCATCGTGGAATGCTAGAGATGTAAATCTCCTTTGATGTGATCCATTGTACAAATGTAGATAATTCAGATATGGAATGCCGCAGGTCATCAGGAAAGTCATGGTACACACACCCACGCACGAACAACGGATACTGACACTATAAAGTAAACACAAAAGTTAATTGCATTTTAACTTTTGTGGTAAAAGATATAAATAAATAGTAATAACAATTTTTTGGAATTATACATACCCTTAGAAGGTTGAGATGGTCATGTGATTTAAAACCCGATAAATTTTTGTCTACAGTGAAGTAGCGTCATAGATTAGACCTATAAAAAGAAGGTTCCTTCACACCCAATATAACTTCCTTTTCGAAATTAAGATCATCTTTCTTCAAAATCCATGGGACATTTCATTTTTTAAATGAAAAAGAGGGGCCAACCTCTCCTCTATTTTCTTGTCTTAGCCAATGCTTATTTTGGGTATTTGAAGAAATAATATATTTCCTGAATTTCATCTTGTCACTTTTTTGGATGATATGTGACACCACGAAGAACATGAAACATTTTTAAATATATGCATAGGATATAGTGAGTGAGCAATCTTAAGATGATCCCAATATGGGAGCCCATAAAATATTGATTTCATTTTCATCCCTTTGGCCATTTTCTCAACATAGGTGTTGAAGGATTCGGGATCATCAATCACAGGTTGCACATTTGAATCAGACATCTCTGTGTATTCATTCTCCTTCTCTCTGTCATATGCCCTAAGCTAATCAGCTGGTGTCATTATTTCAGGCCTTTGGGTTCTCTCTCGTTTGCCATTAAAAGAAGATTTTTCTCTTCTATAAGAGTGGTTTTATGGGAGGAATACCCTAGAGAATTCATACACTGACTTTCATAGGTCTTTGAACCACCTAGCCTTCATAGAAGGTCCACAACTTTTACATCCATAATAACCTTTTGTTATAAGACCTGCAATGTTATAGTAAAGAGAGAACGTTAGTGTTGAATATGAAGACAATCACTCCAAATTAAATATGTGAAAAAATATTGCTTTGAATATAAAAACAAATAAAACAACATATTTACCCGAGAAAAATCCTAACCCCGGATAATCATGTGTGGTGTACGCACATATGCCATACAGTGTAAAACTCCTCTGTGATGGGATGAGTATTGACACATCATATACTTGTATCCCTTCCCATAATTCCTTGAATTCATTGATCAATGGTTGTAGGTAAACATCCATATTATTCACTTGTCTTTTACTAGGGACTATAAGAGCCAACATGAGATGTTCATTCTTCACGGAAAACCATGGGGGGATATTGTTATTGATCATTACTATGGGCCAAACAATATAGATGTTGTTTGATTGGGAATATGGGTTGATGCCATTAATGGATATGCTCAATCGGAGGCTACATACTTCATCCTTTAATTTATCGGGCCATGTATCCTCTATATGATTCATGGCTATTGAATCTATTGGGATTCACATAACTCCTTCCTCGCTTCGGTTCGATGCATGCAATCTCTGCAACATAGTTAATTATTTGCAATGAAAGAGCCTTTGAATCCTTGGGATTATAGGCATGTGCCTCAATATCTTATGAGGAGGACCATGTGCTTTAGCCTTGTTATTCGATTCTTTGTATCTATCATGCCCACATTTTGGACATATCTCTTTGTCTACATATTCGCCTCTATATAAAATGCAATCATTGGGGCATGCATGATATGATATCTACTCTACACCCAACATTTTCAACATTTGCATTGCCCCTGCGTAGCTACCGAGAAAGACATTATCATTCAGAAGTACCTTATCTTTGAATAACCTACAATTAGTGGGAAATACAAATGTACAATGTCATTTAACGTTCATAAAATTGACCATTTTCAATGATGATTGTGTCACAATATTCCTCAAAATATAGCGTAGTTGATGGTTAGTTACCTCAACATTCCCGAGAAACATGCGTTTGACATGCCATACTTTACTTTCAAGTTTTACATTAGCATTGTTGTCCTCAAATGTGTAGAATTTGACCATCCAAGTCCAAATAGAAGTGTGGTGGAAGGGTGAAAACGCGAAGCTGGGAAACAATTCCGTGACAACAGAGTGAAAACAAAAGAGGGCGCGCAGATGAACAGGGTAAAAAAAGTCAACCTGAAACTCTTGGCCTAGAGTTTTTTAAACTCTAGGCCGAGAGTTTTGAGAGTTCAAACTCTCGGCTAAGAGTTTAAAAAAACTCTAGGCCGAGAGTTTTGAGACTTCAAACTCTCGGCTGAGAGTTTAAAAAAAATCTAGGCCGAGAGTTTGAACCAATCTATGCGCTGTATTTTTAAAAAAACTCTCGGATGAGAGTTTGAACTAAACTCTCGGCCCAGAGTTTGGAAGACATTTTCTCGCCCAAGAGTTTTTGGTCAACATTTCTAGCACCATTTCTGCAGAATTCAGAAATATGCCACTTTAACAAGGTCGGACCACTGCAAAACATGAGAATTACATGTCAGAGTTTATACCAGTAGATTCATCATTCAATCTACTTTCTCATAATATAATTTTTTTTTAATTTCATTTAGGATTACTATTTTTTACTATTTTTTTACTAAACTTTATCAATAAAAAATTTAGTGACTGAAAAATCAATCACAATGAAAATTCAATATCATCATAATGATGAAGCCAAAAAAATTTAAAAAAATACAAGGATGTTCCTTGAAGTGTCCTCTTCAATGGGTTGGTTTTAGTTTGTTTGATAAGAGTCACATTTGAAAGAAAATACGAAGACAAAAACATGTGTCAATAATGTACCATTTTTTGAACATATGTTGTTTCGATAAATAATAAAAATAGTTCTCAAGTCTTCAAAAACTCAAAATATAGTCTAGGAACAAGTTCAGTGTGTGTAGATTATGAGACTACAATTTGTTTCCCTAAAATGAATAACCATCTATCAAAAAAACGTTGTCAACATAGGTCACTCATTATCCATACCTAAAATTTTCAAGTATATGCCGTTGGTTGACAACAAATTTGTCCCACGATATGTCCATAAAAAAAATAAAAAAAAATATGAGTAGAAATCTAATTCAATTCTCTAAAACCTTTGTGTTTACTTCAAGTTGAAATTCCTAAGGGAGATATGGGTTTGAAGAGGTCGAAGTTGAAAAACATAAAAATTAGCAGTTTTGTTTGTTAAAAACAATCCAAAATTGTTTCTCAACTTCATGTTTTCACCCATAAGAGAATTTAAGGATTTTGAAGAAGACTTCAATAATATGAGCTTCATCCCCTAGATCATTGTTCTGGAATGTATGGAACAACATTGCATCCATGGCACTCCTTTGTCATAATAACTCATCCATACCAACCTCTACTTCATTGCCTCCATTGCCAACATGTGAAGAACTACTATGACTATAGGCATTCCTTACTGGTGAGGTTGGATGGAGTGGAAATTGAATAAGTGGTTGATTCAACCATGCTTGGTATGCTTCCTCTCCAAGTTGCACTCTTTTTTAATCCTTCTCTTGATTTTACATTGTACTGGGGTGCAACGCAAGATGGTAGGCAAGTCGCTCATCATCATAATCCTAATTTCAAAAATATTGAACATTACATCAATGATGTTAGTAAGCACAATGAAATTGGTTTGATCTAGCATTATAGAAAAGAATTATTACAGAAGCACGAAAATCAATTCCAATAGAAAATGTTAAGCTCCAATTTTTTTATAAATCAGACATTCAGATTGAGCGATAAATTAACATCAATTCCACCTTAAATATGAAAATATAAAATTGAACAACACATTTTCAAATTGAATTTATAAATTAAATTAACAATTTATAAAACATATTTTCAAACTGAGCAATACATTAACATGAATCCATTGAAAATTAATAAATATAATTAATCAATGTTTTTGTCTTACGCCCCAAGGGAACGTCTAAAGGTAATCCCAATGCAAGGCATCTATGGCGAGTGGTTAGTTGTCTACAGAAGTTGTAGTTTATTAACAACTTGTCACTAGGAGACAAACTATGTATTGAATGTACAACAACAAATCTAGACGCTTTCCTTTTCATAAAGAACTCCTGGTCATTGAAGTTTCCTCAAATGAACAATTTAGAGGTAGTAAAGAGAACCTAGAACTATTTATGAACCATGCAATGTTCCCATGAGTGCATGGACAGCCATTTATATACAATACGTTCTTCCTGCTAAAGTTTCCAGAAACATAACCATTCATGCACATACTTTACATGGAAATGTCGTGCTTGTATTTAACAATATTCAAGTAATTAGACCGACAATAGATAGTACTGCAAAATGGCATAAGTGGTACTGATTGTTTGGGAGGAATGAGTACATGTGAAAGGATAAACAACCCAATGTTTGCAACATCTATATTAGACTTGGTAATCATAAAACGATTACCACAAAAGGAGAATTCGGTTCCAACATCAAGCACGGGTAGAGAAGATGGCCAAGCGCCATATAAAGCATGGTTGTAAGAAGTTTGATATTTACTCTGCAATTTCATAGGAAGGGAGAAATCATCACTACCCTCCAACAATTGGATGGATATCAGTGTGTACTTGGACAATTTTGCTCTCAACTCATGCAACTTTTTGGATCTTCTAGTAGAGATGGATTGGGTGGCATTTATATTATACTTTGGATCACTAAAAATTTTAGTTGACTGAACATAAGCAGAGGGGTTCATCAATTTAGGATGAGACATAGTTGTTTTGGCTTCCAATCTTTTCAAAAATGAGCATAGGGAATTGTTCTTGCGTGTCTTTTCTATATCACATTTACTGCAATAGGAAATATTAGACCATTGACATTGGGTAATTTATCATTGGTGTAATGGGTGAGTGTGACACTCCGAGGGTTCTCCTTCAACCCTTGACATTTTGAACAACCACAAATTACTCGAGTGTCATAAAAGAGTTCCAACTCACGAAAAAATGCCGTTGATGAACCAGGATGGCGGCTTGAAGATGTCATGTTACAATTGGCTGGGTAAAGCAGTTGGCCATTTTCATCCACAAATTGCTTGTGGTATCTTGATACTGATAAGTCCTTATGACGTTTTGAAATTGGTGGAATGTCTTGTGCATTCGAACCTGAACCTGAATCGTGATCCTGCAATATAGAATAAATTGATATATAGATTCACATGGATAGGTAACATAAATTCAAATAAGTATTCAAAATATAAATAAAACTTGAATTTACTGGGGATGGAAAGGGAGAACTCGTTGATATTTGAACAAGATGGAATGAGCTAGAATATGAAGAATTTTCCATTTGATACTACAAAATTTTCTTCCTGCATTTGATCCAAATCAACAATCAATATACGTCTCTACAGTCCTAAGATATTTTCAAGAACTATATCACAATCTAACTTATAATATAGTTTGGAAACCATTTGTAAGAATAAGGTGAGTTTAAGCAACATATATATACTATGAAATATTGTAATTGGTGTGGTTAAATACTAAAAGAACAATTGGGATAAATATATAATTTTAAGTGGACACATAAAACCAAATAATTTTCAAACTAAACTGGTGCGTTTATTCATACATAAATGCACCGGTGTGCTCACATCTACAAACCGCATCGGTGCGCAACAAATATAAACGCACCTCCAAAGAACATCTGCAAAAGACCCCATAGTGGAAAATATCTGCTACATTTGGTAGTGGTTATTTCTAGATGCATTTTTACAATATAATTCATTCCGGTGCATTTCCTACACACAAGTGCACCGGTGCATCCGAACTTTACACGCACCGCGGAACAAGTTTTTAAATTGTTGTTTGGATGGTGTGTTTTACTTATGAATGCACCTGTGCGATTTGAAAACATGCACACTGAAAATGCCGAAAATCAAAATTAAAAAAAAAATGCACAAACACTTTTATCCCTAAATTAAAAAAGGGCGGCAATTTTAAGTTCGAAAAGTAATTCTAAATAGTGTTTAAAAGCCAAAAACCTAAACATTAATTCATTCTTTTGCCGAAATTTTCACGGGAGAGTTTTGGAAGAGATACTTACATGGAAGGAGTTTGGAGAAACTAGAAGGAGTTCTAAGGGTCGAAATTTGTTAGGTATGGTGAATCAAACAAAACCTTGCATAAGATAGATTTCAAGTATGTAAATATCAATGCTGATCTTAATATCTTATTTAGAGTTTAACTAGATTTAGAAAAAAAACTTCATACTTACCTTCAATGTTGCAACCCTTATTTTCTCACTGGTTCTTTTTGTTTTATGTGGATACAAAATTTTACATTAGGGTTTAAATCCTTTTATTGTTATACATAATTACGATTTCACCTTTTAGGGATTTTTCAATTTACTGAGCTTGTGATTATATATAGAAAGCGTAGGATGATATGGGGCCACTTTCTTGGTCGAATCTGTAAGCATGTCGGCCCTATTAATTTTTTTTTCTATTTAAAAATGCATGTGACAAAATCAATGGCTTTGTATTATAGGAACGCACTGGTGCGACCATCTACATAAGGCACCGGATATGACCCGTGTCATGTCATTTTTTATTATTTTATAAAAATGCAAACATCAATTTTCATATCTTGGTTCTATGTTCCCGGTGAGTCGTATTTGCGTCAACTCACCAATGCGTTTTTATTTTGAATGCACTAGGGCGTTCAAGATATTCAAGTGCACTAATGTCAAATTTATTCCTTTTTAATATGATTTTTTTTGTCATATTTGGAAGGTCTGTAATTTGTTTGTATAATATATTGATAGATTATGTATTTAATGGTATAGATTGCTTATTGATAGAAAATGCATGCTATGAGTTCAATTAACAACAACTTTAATCAACATGATGGGAGCACATCTAGAATTATGAAGAAAGAAAGTGTTTTTAATTAATTTCTGTATTCAAATTAATTTGATTGAATTATTTTTAAAGTTAACTAATATGTATTGGTTAATGTGTGACATGCAGAGCCAAAAAATGAGGAATCTCGATAAGATTCTTACCAAACTAGGTCCAGAAGAGCATAAAACATTGATGGAAAAGTTGCAGAGGGATGAATAAAGTGAATAAAAAATAAGTCAATATGAATTATTTAATCAAATTTGAATAACAATCTACTTAATAATACTCACTAATATGTTCAAATAACATATTTCACTTATGTTGAATGTTATGCAGGGACTGACATCAACATAAGTCAATGTCATCATAAACTTTTTTATGGAAGATGCAAATGATGATCAATTGATCCTTAGTTCATCTGGAGTTGTGCTAGAAGTTAATAGAAGGGGCAAATAATTTTATAATACTATGAGGGATTTAGTGGAAAGAATGTACATACGTACTTTTTACTTACAATATAGAAACTAGTCAAATGATTCAAAGAATCAGGTCATATGTAAACTACAAGAGGCATTCCCAGAGCAATGGTCAATGAGATCTGTCAGGATTGCAATAGCAAAAACATGCAACAACAAAAAAGAATCATTCAAAAAGTAATATTCCTAAACAGGTTTATGCAGAAAATGTATCTATAACTATTACAAAGTCATTCATTCAATAATTTTAATTCTGCTATATTTATTTTTCATTTCAACGGAAAAATAGTTTAATGTCATTTTAAATTTTCAGGAATATTATAAGAATCCCAAAGGATGAACAAGGTGATATGTGAAATGTGCCAGTAGGGATGTCCAAAAAAGTGTACAAGGATATGGTCAAGGAAATGGACATAATTGTATCGCAGGAGGAGCCATCTCAACGACAACGTGCTTCAAATGTATGAAATTTGCATTGGTTTTTAGGTTTATGTTATACATCTCATTAATTAATTCAAAATTAAATATTAATTTTAAATTATTAATTTAGTGGAGAAAAGAAAAGAAAATGGAACCCATTTAGCACACAAGACAAGACGACAAGGAAAAAAGGGATTGATAGCAAAGTTTGTGAGTATTTGTGATTTTGTTGTAAGAAATAAATATTTTGTAGTGGTTGCGATTTGTATATTTAATTTTTTTTGTTTTCAATGGAAATCCTTGCATGTCTTTAAACAGGTGTTAACATACAAATAGGAGCCATAAGAAGAATTGATTGACATTGGGTTAAGAAAGGGTTGTGAGTATATGTTGGCATATCAAAAATTAATTCTGGAGTTTGTAAGTCTCTATGTTGTTTTACTTCACTCATTTTATAATTAGTAAAAAAACAAAAATATTTTATTTCAAATCTATGATTTGTGATGGGGCATAACACTTGCAGGAAACAAAGTATGGAGTGGAGCCAATAGAATACTTGTTGATAGAAGGCATGAGATTTGGTTTTGAAAGAATGTGTATCATTCACGAATCAATTATTTCTATGGTACGTCGCTTTTCAATTTACATTCATGTATACTATCTATTTATTTTTCATTATTCGCGCTGGTAATGTATATACACTCAGTACACTTTATTTTTATGTTTGCAGATGGAAGATGAATAAGAGGAAAACAATCGAGGCAAGCAACAAATCATTCATCCAGATAACCAAATTGATGCAGGTGGCTCGAGCACCGATAACAGTTCCAGCGAAGAATGATGCTCCGTATTTAATTTTGATGTTAACGCAAGTTGCAATAGCTTGTTGTATATTTTGAAATAATTGTCTATGAAAATTAGACATATTTTTGTATGATAATGTACTGGACATAGTGTCTGAATTCAAAAACGAGTTACCAATAGGTGTAACAATAATTACATTCATGTTCACATTTTGATTATTGTTGTCTCTATGTTGTCGTATTTTGTATGACAAAGGCACTCTTATTGATATATAATAAAATAAACTTTTTTGTTCTATTACAATATTCTTCAGTATTATTGTCAAATGTTACATGTGAAATGGTACATTGGTAATATTTGTTTCCAAGAAAAAAAGCATATTTTCATTCAAGATGGAGCAAAAATACATTCTTCAGTGCCATACAAAGTAGTAAATGGTACATTGATAGTTAAATGTATGGATGATTAAATATTACAATAGATTATTGTATCTATGATATAATAAATTAATCCAAACAAACAATTTCAATGTTACATGTGAAATGGTACATTGGTAATATTTTTTTTCAAGAAAAAAACATATTTTCATTCAAGATGGAGCAAAAATACATTCTTCAGTGCCATACAACAGTAGTAAATGGTACATTGGTAATAAATGTATGGATGATTAAATATTACAATATAGTCTTACATCTATGATATAACAAATTAATCCAAACAAACAATTTCAATAATTAAAATTAAAATGAATTTTACTATAAACAAATATTTCAATTTTAGATGAATAATGGAATTAAAAAAATAAAAAATAGAATATATATATATATATATATATATATATATATATATATATATTTGACTGAAATATCAGTATCCATTCTTCAAAAAATCATATTCAGTTCTTTTGCTAATATATGTCGCACCGGGGTACCTATACTAACACTATGCACCGATATGCATAAACGAAAGATACACACCAGTGTGTATATAATGTTAAACACCATTGTGTTTTATTCTCTTAATTGCACCGGTTCATGTAGATGTCTTACGCACACAAAGAACGATCAAAGGTTATGCCCACTGATTTTTTAGTTTTTAAGCTTGATGGTGCATTTGATGTATTAAACAACACCGAGTCATGTTGATAATTTGTAAGCACCTATGCATTTGAATATGAAATGCACTAGTGCGCCATGATAAATGTACAACACAGGCCAATGATAGTGTGTATGATGTAAAATATCGCAATGGTGTGTTTATGATGTAAACATGCACCGATGCATATATTCTATACACAAGCACTGGTGCGGCGTTGAAATTTGATTCTTTCAAAAAATTTCAAAGAAAACTCCGCTACAACCTCTACCAATGGTACCAGATGTTTAGTGGAGGCTTTTACAGAAATTTATTATAACTAAAAAATCTTAGCGGTCAGAGGCTTTACCGAAGGTTTTTTTCATCGGTCGGAGGCTTTAGAGGAGGTTTTTTTCATCGGTGCACTTCTTCCAAAGATGCACCAGTTCGCTTCTACTAAATATGCACCAGTGTGCTTCTGTCAAAGATGCACCGGTGTGCGTTTTCCAAAGATGCACTAGTGCACTTCTGCCAAAGATGAATTGTTGCGCTTTTGATAAAGATGCATCGGGGAGTTTATACAAAAGATACATCAGTGCACTTATACAAAATATGCATTGGTGCGCCTTCTCCAAAGAGGATCGCCAATGCTTTTTGGGCCAAAACCACACTAGTGCACATTTGTAATGGAGCACCAGTGCACCTACAGTAAAGAAGCATAGATGCACTTATACCAAAGATGAGCATCAGTGCACCTTAACCAACAATGAGCATTGGTAAATTCCCATACCAAAGAGGAGCACTGATGACGAAAAACAATTTGTTGTGTACAGAAACGTTGTGAACATGTAAATAATTAAGGGATTTGATTTAATAAATACATGATAATTTATTAAAATGTAGTGATATAATAACTTTGATTTTGAATATTCCAAGTATTAGTTCATACCCTTGTTTATTAATGAATCTCTTATTTACAATTTAAAAATGAAATGCTTTCCTAATATTAAACAAAAATTATAATTTTGATTGTTTGAAATATAATTTTATAGTTAAAAGCATATGAAATAAGACATTATCAATAAACATAAAAATAATATTATAAAAATATATAATAATTAATATTGAAATGTTAAGCATTATAATTTAAAGTCCTAGAGCACTGGCGCATCTACAGTAAAGAATCACCGATGCACTTATACAAAAGATGAGAACTAGTGTACCTTAACCAACAATGAGCATCGTTGTTCCCAGGATCACTGATGACAAAAAAAATATGTTGTGTACATAAACCTTGTAGACATGCAAATAAAGGGAGATGATTTAATAAATACATGATTATTAAAATGTAGTGATATAATAACTTTGATTTTGAATATTCCAAGTATTAGTTCTTACTGTTGTTTATTAATGAATCTCTTATGTGAAATTTAGAAATGAAATACTTGCTGAATGTTAAAAATATATATATATATATCATTTTGATTGTTTGAAATAAAAAATTATAGTTAAAAGCATACGAAATAAGACATTATCAATAAAAATAAAAATAATATTATGAAAATGTTTAATAATTTATATTTAAATGTTAAGCATTACAATTTATAGTAATGGTGATGAAACCACCCATACAAAACTATGATGAGTGTCAAACCACTCCATTTACTACTTAATGAGTGAATCTCTTGTAATTACAAAACCACTCAATTGTTACATGAACTTTTTTTTATGAGAACTCTCCAAAACCACTCATCCACTAGAGATAATATTCCTAACACGAAGAATCAATTATCTCAGACCAAAGAAGAGCACTAGTGTTCCCACCTCTTAAAACAGGACCATTGGTGCACTTATACAAAAGATGAACACCGGTGTGCCTTAACCAAAGAGATGCACCAGTGCACTTTGGCTAAAGATGCACCGGTGCGCTTCTGACAAAGATGCACTGGTGCGCTTCTGCCAAAGATGCACCTGTGCGCTTTTGACAAAGAGAAGCACCACGAACATAAAATAGATTTCCATTAACATACAATAGTTTTTCGCGGGTACAGAAGCCTTGTTAACTTGCAAATAAGCAGAGGTGAAAACCCTTATAGATATACACCCATGCTACACAAAAAAAGTATCATTTTCTTTTCCAAACTTCTTGCTCATTTGCTATCCATATATTTTGAAGAAAAATCCTAAAATGAATCCACCATTAACCTGAAAAATAGAGGAAAAACCCTCAAACCAACAAAAACGAACAACAAAACCAAATAAGAAATTAGGAACAATAGTGAGAAAGGAAAAAAAGAGAAATAAAATAGATAATGGGAGGAAATAAAATAATGAAGAAAGAAAAAATGGTTTCTTGGATGCAATACTCTTCCTCTTTCGCTTCTCTCTTGTAGAACCATGTGAAATGAAGAAATGAAACAAACCCTCTTTTTTCCCCTCTTCTTAATACGCTTTTCTCGCTTCTTTCAAAGGTTTTTAAAAACATGCTTCTTTCAATAGCGGGGAAAACCCATATATTTTGATGTAAACCCTAAAATAAATCTATCATTAACCTACAAAATAGAGTAAAAACCCTCAACCAACCAAAACAAACAACAAAACCAAATAAGAAATTATGAACAATAGTGAGAAATGCAAAATAGTGTAAAAAAAATAGATAACAGGAAGAAATGAAATAATGAAGAGGGAAAAATAAGTTGCTTGGATACAATATTCTTTCTCTTCCTCTTCATCTTATTCTTCCCTATGGTAGAACCATGTGAAATGAAGAAATACAAAAAAACCCTAATTTTTTCCTCTTTTGAAGACATTTTTCCCGCTTCTTTAAAAGGTTTAAAACATATATCTTTTTTCAATAAGTTTAAAAAAACGACTTATTGTTTGGTGATTTTGTATATCAAAAGCATCAATGCGCCTAAACTGTAAAAGGAGCATCGGTGCACCTTCTCCAAAGAGGAGCACTGACACTGGTGTGCCTTGACCAAAGAGGAGCACCGACACCGGTGCACCTTGACCAAAGAGGAGAACCGACATCAGTGTGCCTTGACCAAAGAGGAGCACCGACAGTGGTGAACCTTGACCAAATAGGAGCACCGAGACTGATGCGCCTCAACATAAGATGAGCACTGGTGTGCAATTTCAAAAGTTGAGCACTGATGTTTTTTTTTAGAAAATAATATTGGTGCATATGGGTCATGGAGGATTGGTTCACCCACTCCTTAAAAAGAGCACCGGTGTTCCTTCACCAAAGAGGAGCACTGCCACTGGTGCGCGTTCACCAGTGAGTAGCACCAACATCGGTGCAACTTATCCAAAGAGGAGCACCAGTGCACCATTAGAAAAGTGGAGCACCAATTTTTTGGGGGGGCTAAAATCACACTAGTGCACATGGGTCATAGAGCACTAGTGCACCATTACTAAAAACACGCACCGGTTCGCCATTACTAAGAAACAAGAACTAGTGTGCCTAAACCAAAGATGCATCGGTGTGCCATAATGTTTTTGGGCACACCGATAAAACCACATCCGCTAAAACCTCTGCCCACTTTCCTCTGCTAGAACCTCTGCTATAAATGGAGAAGGGAAATGTTTTTTGGGGAGGTTCCACTACAACCACCACTATAGGTCCTTTTCCTTGTAGTGTCTGGTGCTTGTTCTGGATGAGTGCACTGGTGCATCTTTTCTATTCCTACAGCATCGGTGCGTCCTAGTTGGAATCACATTGGGGCGCATAATTTTAGTTATGTGCACTGATGAACAAACATCCGCTAATACCTTCGGCAGTCGAGTATTTTTTAGTTATAAACTGTATCCATTATGACCTCCGTAAAAACATCTGCTACCATTGGTGGAGGTCATAGCGGAGGTTTTTTTGACATTTTTTTCCAATCTTGTAACACTAAAAACCTTCGCTATGACCTTCGCTATAGGTTGTTCACCTTGTAGTGTATTATAAAGCATATAGATTGCTTTATGATAAGTGAAAGTATGCTTAATCATATAGAAAGAATTCGTTAGTGGGTTTGTGAAGGTGGAGACTTTGATAATTTGCTGATCATTTTGGAGGTAGTGCAGGCCATGATTAAATCTGTGAGTGCATTCAAATTCAATTCCTCTTGGCTCACAAAGATTGGTTATACTCAAATAATAAGGGATGGTTGGATTCCCTATGATGTAACATCCCAAGAATTGAGTGTGATCCAGTTTGCAAATAATTTGAAAAGGGAAAAAGTTGCATCAATTGAATGAGCACAAATTTGGAATGAATGAATGGAAAAAGATATAAATATTATTGAGTCTAGACTGGTATTTTTACAGTATGTGAAAGGGTTGGGGTTTGTTTCTAAGGAGGCCAAATTAAAAGTGTTTCAATTGGAGCAAAAGCAAAGATAGATATTGGATTTAGGAAAGAATAATGGAAATTAAAAAGCAGGGCGTTGTGGCTAGCAAAGGGGGATTAAAATATTAAGTTTTCCCACCAATATGTGAATCCTAGAAAAAATGTAAACAATATGAAAGAGGGGAGTCATTACATAGGTATAAGGACATATCCAGAGTGGGAATAGACCATTTTGAAAATATTTTAAGTTTGGATGAAAAGAATTCAATTGATGACATGGTAAAAATTCTTCATCACTTTCCTCAGTCTATGAATGAGGAATACAATCGAGTTTTTATGGAGGAAATCAATGGAAAAGAGGTAGAGGCGATTATGATTTCTTTTTAAAAGGACAAAATTCTGGGTCATGATGGGATGATAGTGGAGTTCTATGTGGGATTTTATGAGTTTTTGAAAGACGATTTGCTAAGGCTTATGGAAGATTCCGGAGAGAAAGGGATATTCCTTCAATTCTAATTTTATATCCTTAATACCCTGAATCCTTTGAAATGTTCTGGCCAATCTCATTATGAATTGTATTTACAAAATTCTGGCAAAAATCATAGCAAGTAGAATAAAACCATTTCTGGTAGTAGCTATCTCGACAGATCAATTTGGGTTTATTCTTGGGAGGTAGATGCATGAGGCCATTGAGGTCACTCAAGAGGGTTTGCACTCTATAAGAACAAGGAATCTAAAGGAAGTTGTATTAAAAATTGATTTATCAAAGGCATATGATCGAGTAAAATAGATGCACTTGAGAATGTTACAGACTCATGTGGCTTTTTTCTGTTCCATTCATCAATTGGGTAATGGGGTGTATGCAGTCAAGTTCCTTTTCAGTGCTAGTCAATGGATCAACATCTGAGTTTTTTCGGCAAAGTCGGGGAATCAGACAAGGTTGTCCCCTGGCTCTACTTCTATTTCTCCTAGTTGTGGAGAGTCTTAGCATATCACTATTGAGAGCTAAGTGAAATGGTAGATTAATGGGATTGAATACAGGGGTGAGATTTCTCATCACCCACATTTTATTCGTTGATGACATCCTTATATTCAATAATGGATCAAGGAGGGATCTAAGGAATCTTAGGGATATTTTAGACCTCTTCCGCATTGCAATAGGTATGGTAGTAAACAAGGAGAAGTCTTTTGTATTTGTGGAAAATCATTAAAGATGTAGAAATGGAGCATTACATTGATATTTTTCAATGTAAATCATATAGTTTGGATTGAAGTATAAAATATTTAGGATTAAATCTAAAACATGTTTCTTACACATTAAAATAATGGGACTAGATGGTGATTAAATGTGAGAAGCGGATGTCATGATTGGTGCCTGTGATGGATCTCAAAAAGAGGACATTTAGTATTGGTAAAATTTGTTTTGGAGGCCATACCGATTTATTGGTCAATCTCCTGGATTCCAAGAGGTATTCGTGATTAATTAAGGAAGCTCGGTCATCATTTTTTCTAGTCAAGAAACATGGAGCTAAAAGAAACAACATGGATAAAATGGAATGAAATTTCTACCCCAAAGAAGCAAGGGAGATGAGGATTAAAACATTTTTATTTGTTCCCCAAATCTATAGAGGCCAAAAATATATGGAGATTGCTAAACACTAATCCAGCTCTAGATCTAGTTTTCAGCAAATCAAGTGGTAAGACCTAAAAATTTCTATTTCCATTTGAAGTACTCTTTAATATGTCTCACCACACCAAGATTGAGGATAAGCTTGATGGAGCTGATAAATTCCGAGCATGGAGGTATAGGATTGGGTTAATCCTAGAAGAAAATGATTTGGACATCTACATAAAAGAAGAGGTTCCAGTTCCAGAGGGAGATGAGGCTAAGGATTTACACAATAAGGACTTGGTCAAGGCTAAGAGAATCATTGATGATTCTATAAAGGACCATATCATACTCCATGTGTCTTCCCTAAAGACACCTAAGGATATGTTTGACTCCTTGACTAAATTGTTCGAAGGAAAGAACATAAATCAAAAGATGACTCTGTGGAACCAACTGAAAGGGGTAAAGCTTCAGAATGGAGAGACCATTCAATCTTACTTCTCTAAAGTCTGTCAAATCAAGGAACAACTTGAAGCTGTGGATGAATTAGTGGATAATAGTGAAATTTTGATGACCACATTGAATGGCCTGCCTAGGTCATGGGATTCCTTCATCCAAGGAATCTGTGCAAGAAGAAAATTGGTCTCCTTCAGTAGACTATGGGAGGAGTGTTCACAAGAAGAGGCTAGGCTTGTGGTTCGAGAAGAAAATATGAGAAATAAAGATCAAGCTCTCACAGCACACACCAAGAATGGAAATTTCAAGAGGGATCATTCTCATCCCAAGAAACCTTCTCACCACTATAAAAATAGGAAACATCTAAGATGCTTTACATGTAATGACAAGGGACACTTTGCCTTAGATTGTCCCAAGAACAAGAAGGACAACAACAACAACTTCAACAAGAAAAATAAGGGCAGCAAAAGAAAATATCATGCTCATGCTGTTGAGGATGATGAACATCCCAAGAACAAGGCTAGAGCATAAAGTGATGACTCATCTAGTGAAGATAAATATGTTCTAATATCTTCTCTCACAGGTACTATCTCTCATGGATGTAATGATTGGCTTATTGATAGTGGGGCTTCTAAACACATGAGTGGGTTTAAAGAATTTTTTGTAGATATATCTGAACATGAGTCAACCCATAAGGTGAAACTTGGGGATGACTATCAATATCCCATAAAAGGAAGTGGTGAAGCTTCTTACATGCTAGACTCAGGGAAATCTTTGAAAATGAGGATGTTTTATATGTACCTGGGCTTAAGAAGAATCTCCTATCCATATCATTTCTGGATGCAAAAGGTATTTGAGTTGCATTTGTGGATGGCCAAGTACTCATGTGGCCAAAGGGTAAGACCATAGATGATGCAGTAGTGATTGGAGAGCAAGAGGGAGGATTGTACAAATTGAAGGGATAACCTGAACATGCCATGGTACATGAATCCATGGAGCCAAGTGAACTTTGGCATAGAAGGCTTGCACATGTGCACTATAGGGCACTACCAATTGCAAGCAAAGCTGTGGAAGGTCTTCCTGAAATCCACTCAAAGCATGAAGGTGTTTGCAAAGGATGTGCAAAAGGAAAGAACACAAAGAAGGCATTTCTAAGCAGTGAAAGCAAAGCAAAAGGAATCTTGGAGATTATCCACTTTGATGTATGCGGTCTGATGTCATCCAGTTCTCTGAGTGGGTATGTATAATATGTTTCTTTCATTGATGATTTCTCTAGGAAGACTTGGGTTTATTTCTTGAAGAACAAAGATGAAGTGTTTGATAAGTTCAAGGAATTCAAAGCCTTGATAGAAAATCAAACAGATAAGAAGACTAAGACTTTCAGATTCGATAATTGTGGAGAATTCACTACAGGTGATTTCAAGAAGTTATGCAGTGATTCAGGGATTAAGAGGGAGTTGACTGCTCCCTACAATCCACAACAAAATGGAGTTGCAGAAAGGAAGAATAGAACTATCATGGAAGCAGCACGGGCAATGCTTCATGACCAGGATCTACCTATGCATCTATGGGCAGAAGCAGTTAGGATAGATGTATATGTACAGAACATAACACCTCACAAGATACTTGACAACAAGACACCAGAAGAAGTCTTCTTTGGTAAGAAACCTGAAGTTAGCCATCTTAGGATATTTGGTTGTCTAGTATACACACAAATTCCAAAAGAGAAGAGGACAAAGCTAGATCCTTCAGGAAGGAAGGGCATCTTTGTGGGTTACAGTGAAAGCTCGAAGGCTTACAGAATATACTTTCCAGGGTTCAAGAAAATTGACATCAACAGGGATGTAACATTTTATGAAGACTCAGCATACATCAAATTAAGGAAGACACCTGTTGAAGACCATGAAGAACCAAAGGAAAGAAGATTTCAAGACACCACTATGAATGAAGTAATTCTAGAAGTAGATTGTGAAATTGAAGATTCACAAGAATGTATAGATCCACCCCGTGAGAAGAACTCTCACAAGAGGAAACCTGCATGGGCCAGAGAGCTCATTCAAGATGCACAAAGGTATGGAATTCCAGAAGAAGAACACAGAGAAAGGAAGAGGACAAGATCTCATACCAGTTATGTTGCCTTACTCTGTGATATTATGAACAAAAAACCTTCTAGTTATGAGGAAGCAACGGAAAAGAAAGAATGGAAGGATGCCATGGCCAAAGAGTACCAATTGATCATGAAGAATGATGTTTGGGATGTGGTCCCAAGACCTGAAGGGAAGTCAGTGGTGACTTCCAAATGGATCTATAAGATCAAGCATGCTGCAGATGGTAGCATAGAAAAATACAAGGTGATGTTTGTAGCCTGTGGCTTCTCTCAAAAAGAGGGAATAGACTATGAAGAGACCTTTTCACCTATGGCCAAGTACAATTCCATTAGATCAGTTCTTGCTCTGGTTGCAGTGATGAAGTGGAAGATACACCAGATGGATTTCAAGACAGCTTTCTTGAATGGTGTAGTCGAAGAGGAAGTGTATGTGGAGCAGCCACTTGGTTTTGAGACACATGACAGGGAGCCATATGTGTGTAGGTTGAAGAAATCCTTGTATGGCTTGAAACAAGCTCATAGGACTTGGTATGGTAGGATGGACAGTTTTCTATCCAACTTGGGATTTACCAAAAGTAAAGCAGATTCCAACCTTTACTACAAGGTTGAGAAAGGTAATCTACTGATACTACTCCTATATGTGGATGACCTGTTTGTTATAGGAGAGGATGGGTTGATTTTCGACACCAAGAGGAAGCTTGCAGTCGAGTTTGAGATGAAGGACTTGGGGATGATGCACTATTTTCTAGGCATGGAGGTGTGGCAAAGTGCAGATGGGATCTTCCTTGGACAAGCGAAGTATGCAGTAGAGATCCTGAAGAGGTTTGGGATGATGGACTGCAAGGCCATGGCCATACCTATGGCATCAAATATGAAGCCTCTGTGTGATGCTTCATATGAATTGGTTGATGTCACTGTGTATCATCAAATGATTGGGTCCTTGATGTACCTGATGAACACGATACCAGATATTTGCTTTGCGGTGAACACATTGAGCCGGTTCCTGACGAATCCAAGAAGTGTTCACATGGTTGCTATAAAGCATATTCTGAGGTACCTGAAGGGTACAGTTGATTATGGGCTCAAGTATGATGCGAATCAAAAGTTTAACCTAGAGGGTTATGTTGATTCAGATTGGGAAGGCAGTGCTACAGATAGGAAGAGCACTTCGAGGTGCTGCTTCAGTATGTGATCATGTGTGATCTCTTGGTTTAGCAGGAAGCAGTCCTGTGTAGCACTGAGTACAGCCGAAGCAGAGTATGTTGCATCTTGTTTGGCTAGTTGTGAGGCAGTATGGCTCTGGAAGCTACTATATGAGCTATTTGATCTCCCGTTGGATGCTACTAGTATTTTTTGTGACAACCAGAGTTGTGTGAAGCTGTCTAAGAACCCGGTGTTCCATGACAGGTCGAAGCACATTGAGATCAAATATCACTATATCAGGGATATGGTGCAGAGAGGAGCAGTGAAGCTCTTGTATGTTGCGACGGATGAGCAGGTTGCAGATGTGTTGATGAAACCACTAGCCAGAGTGAAGTTTGAGTACTTCAGAGAGAGGCTTGGTGTTCTTTAGATTGAAGATACTTCGAGGAAGAAGTGATGGGACGCATTTATAGGAGCCATTCCAAGCATGGTGAGAGGAGGATCCTTCCCATGGCTATGGGTGTAAGCACTGTGTGATGAGCATTAGGATGATGCTCCGGTTGGATCCTTGGCATGATCAGTTGGATCATGTATATGTATATGCATCAGTTGGATGCTTGATATGATGATATGATCTATTGGATCATGTGAGTAGAGTATCAGGATGATACTCTGGATGATATGCATTAGGATGATGCTATAATGATGATCAGGATGATCATATGTGATGATATGTATCAGGTGGATACATTACATAATCAGTTGGATTGTGTGTGATGAGTTCCGAAGACACAGATGCACATGGGATTTTCAGACATGGTTGTAGATGTGTTCTCCCATGGTCATGATGTAATTGCCGGAGCCATTCTCACATGGTGGTAGATGTGTTCTCCCATGGTGCAGATGTAAGGGCTGGAGCCATTCTCACATGGTGGTAGATGTGTTCTCCCATGGTGGATATGTAAGGGTTGGTGCCATTCGAGCATGGTTGTAGACGTGTTCTCTCATGGTTGCGATATAAGTGCAGTGCCATTCGAGCATGGTTGTAGATGTGTTCTCCCATGGCTACGATATAAGTGCTGTGCCATTCGAGCATGGTTGTAGATGTGTTCTCCCATGGCTGCGATTTAAGTGCAGTGCCATTCGAGCATGGTTGTAGATGTGTTCTCCCATGGCTGCGATATAAGTGTTGTGCCATTCTCGCATGGTTGAAGTGTGTCTTCCCATGGCGTAGATATAAGTGCTGAGCCTTTCACGGATGGTTGAAGTGTGTCTTCCCATGCTGGTAAATGTAAGTGTTGTGTGATGTGCATCTGGGTTGTGCTTCGTGAATGTTGTTATGATCAGTATGATCATGAGTATCAGGATGATACTCTAGGGCCGTGGACAGGTTGTGTAGTGGCATGTAAAAGGTCCTGGGAGATCCGATAGGTTGAGCTGTGTGCTCTTAATCAGTCCTGGGATTCTCTTGCAAAGTTTTGTTGATGCACGTAATCAGTCTTGAGGATTCCACAGTATGGCTAGTGATGATGAAGACGTACAGGTGGCGGGCCTACATCTAGCATGAAAAAGGGTTGGCTCTATAGAACTTCCTATGACAAGAAGAATTTAGAGATAGCCCAGTGATCGAGATGTCGAGTACAGCAGTAGTGATGATGATGATGCTCCATGATCCAGTGATGATGATCCAGCTCCAGAATTGAGGACTTGCGCCAATATGTATTGATGACCTGTGACGAAAGAATACCTTTATAGTTAAGAGGGAGTGTTGATGTATTTGTAACTTCGAAAGATATTCTTCTATGTATTACATTTGTACTTTATTGTATATCCCACAGAGATGTATTATTCCTCTGATTGGAACTGTTGTCATTTGTAATTGGAAGTGTTGTCATGTGTATTTACAAGTGTCGTCATTTGTATTGATGGGTTATTAGACCACCAGTGAGGGGTCGGCCCTGAGTAGGTCATGTGGTTGGGTTATTAGACTTGAGTAGCAAGTCGGCCCCAGTGAATTAATTGGCAGGTCAAGTCAAGTAAAAAAATAGGGGTGTGTCCCTCATTCTATTCATTCACTCACTTCTCAAGCTCACATAGCTAAGAGATAAAGTGGCACACATGTGGAGGAGGAGGAGCATCTGCTAGAGACATCTTATTGGGTTTGATCCTTGTGATCTTGTATTTGGGTTTATTCTATCTCTAAGGAAGTTGCGGGGTTTTTCACCTTCTTGGTTTTCCTCGGTGAAACTCTATCTCTTGTGTGATTGCTTTTGTGTCTATGATTGATATGTTGTACATGTTATTCTCTTAGAGATCCTAATGATAATGGAATGAAATTATCGGAAAATTAACAATTTCATTACCCATTATGAACAAAACCATATAATTTACTTGCAATATTTCAATTCAAATCTCTCAAACAACCGTTTGATTTCACATCATTAATGAAATATGTCAATGGATACTTCATAATTCATTTTGAACAAAATCATTAAAAAATAGATGCAACTTCTGTATCAAGCAATTGTTTAAAAAACAAATATCTATGGATTTTTTATAAATATTACATACTCTATGTTTGAATCTTATATGTTTCCAAATAATGCAATAACACCATTTATATGATGCATGTTTTTAAAAAAAATTAAAATTCTCATAGACATGATTGATTGTTTAAACATGATATAAATATTGCACTATAATTTTTGAACCTTGACAAGAATACAATACTATAGTTTTCTTTCAAAGATGTAAGGCCCATATGATATTGTGTATTTATCCTTGGTATTGTCATAATTATGATTATAGTTGAGTAAAAATGGGCCCATATGTATCAAGCAAGTGTTTCACAAACAAATATCTACGGAATTTTTATAAATGTTAAATACTTTATGTTTGAATCTTATATGGTTCCAAATAAATCAATAACATTATTTAGATGATCTCTGCTTCTAACAATTTTAAAATTTTCATGGGCATGATTGATTGTTCAAGAATGATATAAATATTTCACTAAAATTTGTGAACCTTGATAAGAGTGAAACACTTCAGTTCTCTTTCAAATATGTAAGGTTCATATGATATTGTGTATTTATTGTAATAACCCTAGAACTGGAAAAAAAATTCCTTTTATTATTATTTTGAGGAAAGACATTGATCAAAATTTTATTATAAAGTTTTATGACCAAGGTGGTCATGGAGGACTGTAATAAACTATTTATTTGCTAATAAAAATTAAAAGATGGAGACACTCATCCACAGGGACTGTTGAAGAGTTTTCACTAACCCACTAGGAAGAATGAAACTGTTTAGGAGACAAGGAGACAGGTGGTAGCATCTGGAAATCACCTACTAGCTGTTGTAGGAGGAAACTACCCTATATTTATGGTCATGACTCTCCAAAGATGGGGAGAGCTGAGCAAGTGGCTCAATAAATGATATAACTAACCAAAAAGACCTAGGCAAGTGATAAAAAGCCATCGAAATGGAGCAGGAGGCTCACAAAAAAAATTTATCTTCCTTTTCTCCCTTGGTCTGGAAAAAAAAACAACTATTATGGTTTAAGCGGAAAGGGAATTTCAATGAGGGGTAGCTAACTAATGATTTCTAGAGTGGGTCTGTTCATCAGTTGAGAGCAAGTAAAGAGGAATAGAAGGTCTGAAGGATTGTTGAGTTGTTTCTGCAAAAAGGAAAGTCTCCACTCCTATTCAGTGTCTTCCCCCTGGTGGTTTAGTGAACAGGGTCGGGGTCCCAAGAATTCAGCTGAGTGCTTGAGGAATTTGGTTGGGTGGAATGGTTGCCTGTGGATGTTTTCCCAGCTTGTGGTTTAGGTCCTTTCTCCCTCTCACCCTGTTTGTTAGTATTTTAAAAGAAATATTTTTATAATTTAAAATGATCTCTGATTTTTTTGATTGATTGATTGATGAAAATAAGTAGCCCCTGTATTTTTCCTTCCACCCAAGGGTGGTGTACTCTAGTACAGAGGTAGTTATATTTAAACAGATGATAGGATCGAAAACGCAGGTATTGATGAATGCTGCGATATCTATTTCAGATTTTGAATGTTTTTCCTTTCTCTACAATGTTTTCTGGAGTAAAAAGATTAATCACAGACCTTTAGATTCAGACAAAGTATAATCTCTCCGATTTACTATAACAGAGAAAACAAATGCATGTTGAAAACAGATTACTGATATCCTTGCACCAAAACTTTTCTTACTTGAAATAGAAACATTCCTATTGTTTAAATGATCTATGACCTAAACATGCTTACAGTTTAACTATTTTAAAACAAGTCAAAACAAATTGAGTTACTGTAAGCGTATGCGAGATCTATGATCAACGGACTGAAAAAAAAAAATACATGGATCAAGATAATACAACATCTCAGCATATCTATCCAACAAAGGTCTATAAACATATTAAATCAGAAAGAGTTTCTTAGGAGGCCTTTGTTTCCTTTGCGGCCGAGTCCATAACTCAAGAAATCATAACTTTTAAATAGCTCACAACTCGTGACAGGTAGCATGCAACCTACAACGGGCATAAGTCCTTTGTTCATTTTTTGATAGGTAAACAAAACGACCTAGGAAACATGACTTCGAATCTTGAACCCTAGAAATCAAACACAAAGCCCCATACCTTCTTTTATAAACATAAGTAATTCAACCTTGAAAAAAATCGACAGGTGATCTTACCCTTATTGACGAAAGCCCCCACTCGTTAAAGAATTTGCCATGGTATCAAGTGCTGCGTTAGCTTGCAAGCTAAGTAAGCCCAGGGATCTCTCCACTTAGAACCCCTATACCAAAGATACATAAGTACCACAGTCGACATTCAAGAAAACTCATTTATATGATTTTAATACATTCAAGATTTAATTGCCAAATTTAGTCATGCATGTTTATAAATGAACATAATATTGGTTAATCAAAGAATTGGAAACATATGGTCCTATGCCATGTCATGTATTTACGAATAAATAGAGTACTAGTTGAATCAAAGCTGATTTTAAAGTTATAATTCCATACCAAGAAGGAAGCCTATTTCATATACCAAAATTTGATACCAATAGCCATTGGTTAAGTAATGGATATCTTCCTAGAGTACAAGCACCGTGGAATATCATTGTAAATAAATAATGGCCACCCATCAATCTCATAGGTGATATCAATGGTAATTGATTAAGCGATGGATAAGTTTAATTTATTAGGATTTCTATAGCCATATTATAAACAAACAAATTCAACCAACAACCTACTAATAACAAAAACAAACTCCTATTTTTATCGAGATAGTTTGACCAAATCAAACATATATGGTATTACAACACACATGTTATATATGTCGTATCTCATTTGAATAATTTCTAAAAGGTAGCACGTAAAGTGTGGTTCAAGTTTTCTCATGCAAACAACTTCAGAAATGCAATTGCTCAAAACAACCTCTTGTTTTAATGAAGATAGCTTGATCAAATAATAAAATATGTCATGATTTTACACAATACATGTCATGCATGTCACACGACTTCATTTAACTACTTTTGAAAAAAGTAGCATCTAAAATAGGGTTAAAGTCTTCTCAAGAAAATAATATAAATATTAATCAAACTAGAATGCCTTTGTAGAGCAGTTACCCAAACCTTGGAGAAGAAATTAGGAAATCAAAGACTATCGACTTTGCAAGATGCAAATGTGATATAAGCCTATCTCAAGTCCTAATATTTGGCTTTTCCATTGCATGCCGAGATAGTTGTTAGTTAGTAGCAGTGAGAGGATTTGTAACATGAATCAACAATACCTTGCATACATTAAAAAATAGGTATACCACCAACCCTCCCAAAAATTTGGGATAGTTAGGTGGATTGCAATGAAGCACTAGAATTTTGGAGGACTACATGAGTGGATCACAATCAAAGCTATGGTGTGAGCAAACTAGTTCCATCAATTGAAATGCAGTGTCTTTGGGGGAAAATATTATAAAATGAAGTGTCTTCAAGGAAAAGAACTGAAATACAATGTATTTAAGGAAAACTTATTATAAAATGAGGCGTCTTCATGTAAAACTTATTATCAAAAGAGCTAGATCATTGATGGTGAAACCATAGATAGCAGAACTAAATATACTCATAATAACACAATATGATATTATACAAATATTTGAGTGAGTATTACAATGCAGTTCACCACATTATACAAAATAAAAAAAAAAAAAAACATAACTTAGACAAAAGTCATGAAGTGACTATTGTTATAAAATGTAAGTGTTGTTTTCTAACACCCCCTCTTAAGGTTTACAATATTGAAAACAAAACTAACTAAAAGAAAACACATGTTGATAAAATAAACAACATAAGTTAGATTCTTTAGAATCCCCTCTTTGAAAATAGTTCTTGAACCAAGTAGAGCTCATCAAGATACCTCATAACTCTCGTAAAGTGTAACTCCCAAGTCAAATTCTCAAGTTCCCAAATTCCACCTCCCCAAACTCTCGAATTACTAATCTCCTAAATTATTGGACAACCATCTATGTTGAGCTACATATGCAATGCTCCATCAAGTTGTCTCATAATCCTTGTAACAATATAATTCCAAATACCAACAAACTCTTAAACTACATGGGAAACCATCCATGTTGAGCTTGATATACACTAGCACCCTTCCTCTGTTCAAAGTGTGGGCTTGTCAAAATACAAAAAACAATGGTTCTTCAGTAAGGTCATGACCATTGTCAACATCCAGTGGATCTTCAACAATGGTTACATTAGCTAAATATGGCTTCTTTTTTCCCTTGAGAACATAATTGGCTTGAATCATAATGCAATCTTAGGTTGATGATCACCTTTTGTTTCTCTTGTAGTTGTTCTTTTTTCTTTAGCAAAGACAGTCGAAATCGTACCTTCCATAGTTTGAGAAGGAATATAACTTAAAGTAAAAATAACATTGTTATATTTAGAAGGAAAAGTGTTTAGAAAAATGGATTTGGCATCTTCTTCATCTTCTACTAGTTGTTTAATGAGAGATCTTAGATTACTTATGTGGCTAGACAAAATGACTCCATTAGCCATATTGAATATGAATATTGAAGATTTAGAGGAAACTTTACATTTACTGATTTTTCTCCAAACAATTTATTGAAATTATCCCAAATTTCCTTATATGATTATTCTAGATCTACATGATGTAACTCAAAATTTGAGAGAGCAAGGCAAAAAATGGCTTTGGCCTTTTCATCTTTGCTCTACCATCTAGTGATCTATTTGGATTTATAATTGATTTATAATTTCCATTACTATTCCCCACAAGAATTTGTTCATAAACTACATCTGGATTTATCATTTCCAGTTGTGGAAATTGAAACCATAGTATTTTTCTAATCGGATTTCCATTAAAAAACAAAATTTATTTAAACCATATTAATAATATGAGATATCTCTACTTGAAAACAACAAACTGCCATAAAATAAAGAGGAAACCATAAGGAAGATTAAGTTTGTTTGTACTCTTCACCCTTTGAAATTGGAAATAGGATTCCTGGTGCTAGAAACTAAATGAAACAATTGGTGTTTTTTTTCACAATAGTATTGTGAATGTTATGTCTCTTTGGATTCAAAGTAACAATTCTTTTCCCTTTGATCTAACGAAGCTACACTCAAATTGTGGCAATCTATAGAATGAATTTTATATCGCAACATTCTTCAATACGTGTGCCTTTAAAACAAAAAATCAAAATTGCCACCATTAATGTCCAACCTCATACCAAATTATATCAGATGGTACCACATTATAAAATGAACTAGACCATTGAATGACAAAACCATATATAGGATTAAGTCACATAACTTAGCACAAAGGAAAATACTAGGAATAACACAGTCTGGTATTATTAAAATAGCTAAATGAGTATTACAGCAGAGTTCACATCCTTATATAGGGTTATTCACCGAACAAGTCCTTTCCACTTATGAATGTGAGATAGAATGCATTACACAAAAGGTACAAAAAATAACTTAGACAAAAGTCATAAAGTGTTTGTTTATTATAAAATGTAATCCTTGTATTCTAATAAAATTGAGGCCTCGTGAAACAAGAGACTCATTTAATTGGATTGAAGCAAGTTGAACAATTTATTGAAATATCTACATTGTAAGCCAAGTGGATAATTTCCAATGCTTCTCGGACTTTGGTTTTTAAATCATCAAGAGATTCAACTGAATGTAGGATTTCCGATTCAATTAATATCTAGTTGCATTTATGTAGCTTCCCCAACATGATCATATTTTAGTTGATCCATGTGAGGGAAGCACTATTGTCCAAGCACCTGGAAAGAAAAAAACAAAACTCATGTTAGAGAAATGTATTATAAGAAGACTAGAATCCTTTGCAAAACTTGAAGTAGAAGAAATATACCACTTGTTGTTGCTTTGGATTTGAAAAAGCTAATGCAAAAGAAAGCAATGCAATTTTATACATTGAGGATTGGTCATCTCAAAATGGCATTCTAAAAGCATCAAGAGGCCCATGCAACATTGTACCCATCAGAGCTTATGGTACTTGGGAGAGATTTGGTCCATTACTACACATGCAACAATAGCCTTACTTGGAATTTCTCTAAAGTAGTTGATTTCAGTCAATAAAAATAGCATTATAGTCTAAATCTTTAGTTTATATGCAAAACCTAAAGAAGAACAATAAGATTCAACAGGTACTTGTTGTTGTTGTTTTTGTGTTCCACCTCATCTTCCAACTATCCATTGTTCTTGTTGACCTTGTCTCTGGAGATGAAATGGAAAAAGGAATATTATGCACATGCTTTTCAAAATACTAGCACAAATGAATCTTTGAATGCTTAGTAGAAAGGAAGCAACATAGTGATAAAGACTAAATTATAGATATTGAATTGAAGTATAGAGGAAGGTTTGCTATGTCGGATATAAATTTTACAAATGTGACCAAGCTCATGGATTTTTGAGTTTCATTACAATGCACTAAAATGGGAAAGGCTATCAAATTGTGGTTAGTTTGATCATTGTTCAAACTCTTGAAACCACTTCTTTACTGTTCATCTTTAGCTGATAGAAAAACCAAGGTCCATATTGCATCATTGTTTTCATAAGTATTGAAAAGGACAATGAAATACCCTTGGTGGATCAAATAAAGTAAGAGTATGAGTACTCTCTTGCAAAATTTCAAGCTCAATTCTTGACGGAGTAAATATATTAAACTTGCAAATCAATCCTTTGTCCCACAATGTTTTAGTGGCTAACACGATGATTTTCAATGCAATGGCATTGATGATGAACAAAAAAAAGAAGAAAAAATGTCATGTCATGCATTTAAAATGCTAATGCATTTTACCTTCCATATGACATGCATTTAAAATGCTAATCCATTGTAGCTTCTAAATGACAGGCATTTAAGAGATAAAGCATCTTGTGTTATTATAAGAAAAATAAACACCTACATGTTGGATGGATCAATGATTTGTAAGAATTTGGATATCAACATTATTGATCTTGATTTAGAGACAATAAATCAACACATGCACACATATCATAAACATTGCGATTGATTTGGGTTTACACCATCGACTTGAATTTCATTGAAGTGCATGAGATTCATAGGGGTGAGCATTGTTTTCACATATCCATCGATCTGCTTATAATGTTCTAGATTAAAAAATTCAATACACACACGCATACCATTACCATTGTGATTGCGTTGTGTCATATGCCTTGACTTACATTTCATTGAATAATGCTAAGGCATCATGGGCGTGGGATTTAGTTTTAAATAACTGTGGATCTTTTTACCTTGTTCTAGTGCTAATGTATCAACCCATGCATAACACTAAACATGATAATTAAGTTGGGTTTTACACCTTGGGCTTGCATGCCATTGAAGAATTCCAAGGCTTTCTAGGGGTGGGAATTATTCTTGTAAAATTGTGGATATGCTTACCTTGTTCTAAATCTAGTAAAGGGTAGAACACTAAACATGGCAATTGAGTTGGGTTTTATGCCTTGGAATTGCATGTTGTTGAAGAATTCCAATACCTCATGGGGGAGGGCTTTCTTTTTGCATGGTTGTGGATTTGCTTAACTTGTACAACAACCAATAAATCATCATATACAAGGAAAAAATGACTGGGAAAAACACGTAAAAGGTGGAAAATAAAACTTAAATGTAGGGAGTTTTAGTTATCCTTTTTAGCCCACACCATCAACCAATTCTTGTTTTTTGATGATAAATGAAGGAAAAATCCTAGTGTTAAGATTAAATAAAAAATTGTAAAATGGTTGTATACATGCATGTTGATGTGACTGTATTTCACACTTTTCCATATGAGTCACTCACAATCTATCATCAAGCAAATGACCCTCCTGCTCCTACTTCCCATATCCTCCCCCCTCCTCCCCCTTTTCCTCCACCTACTACTCCTCCCCTCCCCACCTCCCATCTCTTTTCCCCCCTCTCCCCACTCCTCCCCTCCCCACCTCCTGTTTATCTTCCCCCCAAAACTCCTCCTACTACTACTCTTCCTCCCCCCCTCAACCCCTCGAACCCTCCTCCCCCTCCCCCTCCTCCTCATTCTCTCTCCTCATCCCTCCTCCCTCCTCCTCCCCTACCCATCCTCCCTCCACCCTCCTCCTCCTCCTCCTCCTCCTCCCCTACCCACCCCCCACCCTCTGCCCTCCTCCTCCCCCTCCCCCTTTTCCCTTCTCATCCCTCCCCCCCTCTTCCTTCCTTCTATGCTTTCTCATCCCCTCACCCCTCCCCTTCTGCCCTCCTTTTATGCCTCCTCATCCCCCCTCCCCTTTCCTCCTCTCCATGCCCCTCCCCCGCCCCCCGCCCCCTGCCCCCCTTGCCCTTCTCCTCCTCCTCCTCCTCCTCTGCTCTCCTATTCCTTATACTTCTACTCCTCCACCTCCTCTTCCTCTTCCCACCCTCTTCCTCTTTCTACTTCTCCTCCTCCCCCTTCTATTTTGCTTCCTCCTACTCCCCCTTCTCTTTTGCTTCCTCCTACTCCTCCCCTTTCCTCTCCCTCATCCTCCACCTCCTTTGTATCCTCCCCCTACCCCTCTTCCCACTCTCATTCTCCTCCTCCTTCTCCCCTCCTCCTCCCCTCCCTCCCCCTCGTCTCTCCCCCCCCTCCCCCTCCCCCTCCCCCTCCCCCCTCCTCTTTCGCCTCCCCGCTTGCCCCACTCCTCCTTAGATACTTCCACTCCTCCTCTTCCCCCTCCTTCTTCTACTCCTCCTCCTCCTCCTCCTCCCCCTCGACCCCTCCACCTTTTCCCCCTCCCCCACCTTCTCGACCCTCCCCATCCTTCTTCCATCGTCTTCCTCCACCTGCTCCCCCTCCACCCTCCTCCTCCCCCTTCATCCTCCTCGTCCCTAATCCCTCCTCCTTCTACTTCTACTCCTCCTCCTCCCCCATCATCCTCCCCCTCCACACCTGCTCCTCCCTCCCCTCTCATCCTCCCCTCCACCCCCCCCATCCTATGCCCTCCTCATTCCTCCTCCCTCCTCCTCCCCCTTCCCCTCCACCTCCACCCTCCTTTTCCTCCTCCTCCTCCACCCTCCTCTTCCTTCTACTTCCACTCCTCCTCCTCCTCCACCCTTCTCTTCCTTCTACTTCTACTCCTCCTCCTCCTCCTCCTCCTCCTCCTCCCCCTCCTCCTCCACTTCCTCCTCCTCCTTATACTCCTCCCCCCCCTCCTTCTAATCCCCCTCCTCCTCCTCCTAATTCCCCCCTCCTCTCCCTTCTCCTCTACCTCCTCCTCCCCTCCCTGACCCCCATATCCCCTCACCCCCCCTCCCCTCCTTCTACTCCTCTCCTCCCCCTCATCATCCACCTTCTTTGTCGTCTCCCCCTCACCCTCATCGCCCCCCCCTCCTCCTTCTACTTCTCCTCCCCCTCGCCTTCCTCCCAAACTCCCCCCCCCTTCTACTTCTACTCCTCCTCCTCCCCCTCCTTCTCCTTCTATTCCTACTCCCCCGACCCCTCCACTTCCTTCCCCTCCCCCTCCCTCCTCCTCTTCCTTCCCCTACCCCTCCCTCTCCTTCTCCACCTTCCTCATCCCTCATCATTCCTCTTCCCCCACCCACTCCCCCTTCGCCCTCCTCATCCCTCCTCCTCCTCCCCCCCAACCGCCCCTCCTCCCCCCCAACCGCCCCTCCTCCTCCTCTACACTCCTAATCCCTCCTCTTCCCCCTTCCCCTTTTCCTCCCCTCCTCCTCCACCTTTTAATTTGACTCCTAACCCTCCCTCCTTCTCTTCCTCCCACTCCTCCCTCCCCCACCTCCCCTTACTCCTCCCTCCCCCACCTCCCCTTACTCCTCCCCCCCCCTCATCCCCCAACTCCTCCCCCCCCCCTCATCCCCCAACTCCTCCTCCTCCTCGCTCCTCCTCCCCCTCTCCTCCGTGTCCCCCTCTGCCTCCTCCCTCCCCTCATCCTTGTCCTCTTCCCCGCATACACCTCTTCCCCCTCCCTCTCATCCTCCTCCCCTCCTCCTCCTCCTCCTCCTCCTCTTCCTCCTCCTCCTCCTCCTCCTTCTTCGCCTAACTCCCTGCCTACCCTGCATCCCTCTCTGCCTACTCCTCCCCTCCTCCTCTTGCTCCTGCACCTCCTCCTCTTGCTCCTGCACCTCCTCCTCCTACTTATACTCCTTCTACTTATACCCCTCCTTCTCCTCCTCCTCCTCATACTACTCCTCCTCCTCATACTACTCCTCCCCCTCCCCCTCCCCCTCCCCCTCTACTTCCTCCTTTGCCTCCTTTTCCTCTTCTTCTTCTTCAAATACATGATATGATATGGCAAAAGAAAACAACGAAAAAAAGTACTCCACCTCAATAAATTGGTGCATATTCTTATAAACTTAGATACAAGTTTAAACACCATGAGACCTTTAAATTAATAGACAACCACATTTTAACAAGATCCAAAATATAATCATTAATTTTGTATTATATTTGAAAATTCTAAAAATAGTATTAATGTGTTTTATTAGTTAATAACTTAGGAAAGAAATTTTGATGATTGACACAATTTACAATTTCAAACCTACAAACAAAATTATTATGATGTGCAAACAAAATTATTATGATAGATTATATTAATAAATTATTATGATGTACTGATTATATTAATACTTTGTTGTAATGAATACAAATTTTGAAAAATAAATTAACATAATAATAAAATATACACATTTAAAAATATATATATTTAATATTTATATTTGTAAACATTAAAAAGAAATATACATATATTACCATTACAAGCAATAATAAACTAATAAAAAAATTTAAAAAATTATAAAAATTATTGTATTCTTTAAAATAACTAATACCCAATAACAAATTAAAAATATACAAACTTTGTTGGACATATAACAGTATGAATTTTAATATAAAAGTACCCATTAAAAAGTACGGTGGATAGATGGCATAAAGCATGCCCCATTGAAGAAAAATTCATTAACATATGTTCATAGGGTTCGTAGAGGTGGCATAAAACATGCCGTATGCTCTTGAAAGAAAAATTCATAACATATGTTCTCAGGGTTCGAGATTATAGGGTTCGTAGAGGCGGCATAGAGCATGCCCTATGCTCTTGAAGAAAAATTCATTAACATATTGCCGTTGAAGAAAAGTTCATAACATATGTTCACAGGGTTCCATTCACAGGGCTCGCAGAGGCGTGATAAAGAGCTATGCTCTTGAAGAAAAAATCATGAACATATGTTCATAAGGTTCGCAGAGGCGGCATAAAGAGCTATGCTCTTGAAGAAAAAAACATTAACATATGATCACAGGGTTCGTGGAGAAAACATAAAGCATGCCCTATGCTCTTGAAGAAAAAATCATTAAGATATGTTCACAGGCTTCGCAAAGACGACATAAAGCCCTATCAAGATATGTTTACTATGTTATTAGGCATTTGGACTACTATGTCAACAACAAGCCTATTGCTTTGATTGGATTTTTTTGGTTTCTTGATGTTTTCTGCAGTATTAGAGAAATGTATTTATGTAGAATTTTTCCTATTTTATTAGGTATTTGGACTCCGCAGTCTTATAGTTAAATTGATTAATGACATTTTATTTAATCCTTAAGGTGTCACTTGTCATTTTGGGATGCCTGATCTTAGAATTTAGGTTCACCAAACAGGGAGTGATGTTGGGTGTAAATCGTTGGGGGTTATTCGTGCAGCAGGAATCCTGATGTTGAATCACTGATCTAGTTCTAATCAACATTAGAACATTTTTTTTCCAGATTTTGGTGAGTTAAACTTGGGTAAACCAATTATACTGGTGATTAATCATAACTATAAATCAGATTGATAGAGTTTGACTCGATTTGACCAACTCAAACTTGCGAAGGTGTCTATATAAGTACCAAATTGCACCATTTTCTATGTTTTTTTCATTTTTGTCTTTGCCAAGTTTTTCACTGATACAACTCTGGTAAGTATAGGAGTTATATGGTGTATGTATTGTTAGTTGTCACGTGACATGGGGACACAGGAAAGAGTGTCTGACACATGAATCATAGATACCTGAAATACGGCATGGCGGAAAGTGTGTGCAAAATTATGGAAATAGACATAAAGATGCAGAACATTAGAAAACAATGATACAACTTGTAACTTACTACATAAGATAGACAAGGAATTGGAATGCATCTAGAAGTTTACAATTAGAAGTAGAATAAAATACTGCAGTTTTTTTCATTGAGTCTTTTGATGTGATCAAAATCAAAATATATTGCATAGATAATAGATAAAATCATGGTTCATAGATGATAGATAAAATCATGATTCGTAGATGATAGATAAAATCATGATTCGTAGATGATCATGATACTAAATACAAAAAAGGTAGAACCATAGTTTGTAGAATCTCAAAGCCTGTCAGTCATCTAGGTCCTCCTCCTTGCCATACCCATAACCATCAAGATCATCACCACTGTTACTGCCCTCTCCTCCCTCCTCTTCCTCTACATCCATTCCAATACCTACATCTACTGGTGAGGAGGAAGCTTCCTCAAGAGGATTACTATCAGCAAAAGTGACCAGAACTAGCACTGGTTCATTAAGATCCAAGTTGGACTTCTAGTTACATGTTTCCACTATGGGTGTTTTTACTTCTTGAGTGAGCTTTCTTGCTATTGCGGCATTATATGCAGAAATGACATCTAAATTTCCAACAGATGAAGCACTATTACTGGTGGATGGAGTTGGAGGGGAAGCAAAACCAACATGAGCATTCTTCCCTTTCCTTTGACCTTTATTAGCATCACTTGATGATTGAGCCATGCTTTCTTTGGTATGAATGAAGAACACTGCTATTGGAGAATGACACACTTCAGGAAAAAATTGCATCTTTAGATGCACCAATCTCATGCAAATCTGGCCAAAAGACTATTCTCCTTACTTGCAGACTCTTCAAGGGAAAACGACATTGAAATAATGAAGAAAGGAAGAAAACAAAAACATTTTTAGGGTTTTTAAGTATTGGACTCCATGTTTCTGTGCCACATGTGTTTGATGCTTTGGGACATGAAATAGCCATGCATTGGACACGCTTTTACATGTGTTTGTCACAATGCAACTGATGTGTGTCATAATGTGTTTGATGCATGGGCATAGGATGTTTCATGTGTCTGCTTGTCCTTTGGCCCTAGGTGGAAGTGTCCAAGTGTTAAGTTTTCGATAATTTCATTCAATATTATCTAGGATCACTAAGAGAATAACATGTACATCATATCAATCATAAACACAAGAGACAATAGACACAGAGTTTCCTCGGGGAAAACCAAGAAGGTGAAAAATCCCGCAACTTCCTCAGAGATAGAATAAGCCACAAACCAAGATCACAATGATCAAACCCAAAGAGATGTCTCTAGCAAATACTCCTCCTCCTCCACTTGTGCGCCACTTTCTCTCTTAGCTATGCGAGCTTGAGAAGTGAATGAATGAATAGAATGAGAGAGGCACACCCTCTATTTATACATTGACTTGAACTGCCAATAAACCAATAGGCCCGACTTCCTAAGGAAGCCTAATAACCCAACCACATGACCTAACTAGGGCCGACCCCTCACTGGTGGTCTAATAACCCATCAATACAAATGACGACACTTACAATGTAACTTGCGATACTTGCAAATACAAATGATGACACTTCCAATCAAAGGAATAATACATCTCTTTTGGATATATAATAAAGTACAAATGTAATATACAAGTGAATATCTTCCGAAGTTACAAATACATCAACACTCCCTCTTAACTAGGAAGGTATTCTCTTGACACAGGTCATCAAATACATATCGACGCAAGTCTTCAATTCTGGAGCTGGATCAACATCACTAGATCACGGAGCACAATATCATCACTGCTACTATATCCGACATCTCAATCACTGGGCTATCTCTGAATTCTTCTCGTCATAGGAAGTTCTACAGAGCCATCCCTTTTTAATGATGGATGTAGGCCTATCCTCCTGTAGGTCTTCATCATCTGTGCGAATGGTCTGATAGAGGTGGAATCTCAGGACTAATTATGTGCTGATGCAATACCTGACCATATCATCCCAAGAACATTTATGTGCCTAAGCACGACCGACAAGATCTCTCTTAGGAATGATTACATGCATCCCTTCACAATACCTTTAAAGAGCATACCAGGAACTTTTATGTGTCGCAACATGACCGACAAGATCTCTAAAGAGCATCCCAGGACTTATTACGAGCACATAGCTCAACCTATCTGATCTCCAAGACTGATTACATGTGAATAGGCAATACCTTTAAAGAGCATCCCAGGAACATTTATGTGCTGTAGCACGACCATCAAGATCTCTAAAGAGCATCCCAGGACTTATTACGAGCACATAGCTCAACCTATCAGATCTCCAGGGCTGATTACATGCCTCCCTAGCCAAACCTCGAAAGAGAATCCCAGGACTAATTACGAGCACACAGCT
This sequence comes from Larix kaempferi, assembly GCA_027924585.1. Classification (NCBI taxonomy): domain Eukaryota; kingdom Viridiplantae; phylum Streptophyta; class Pinopsida; order Pinales; family Pinaceae; genus Larix; species Larix kaempferi. Next base: position 8,383,005 of record BSBM01000559.1, read on the forward strand.
CAACCTATTGGATCTCCAAGGATCTCTTACATGCTACTGCACAACCTACCACATATCATTCATGACCTCGAAGTATCATCCTGATACTCATGATCCAACTGATCATCATCGCACGGTGCATCAACCTGATGCACACTATCATCACATTATCAACAAGATCATCATCATAGCATCGGCCTGATGCATATCATCTAGAGTATCATCCTAATACTCATCACACATGATCATCCTGATCGTCATCATAGCATCATCCTGATGCATATCATCCAGAGTATCATCCTGATACTCATCACACATGATCATCCTAATCATCGTCATAGCATCGTCTTGATGCATATCATCCAGAGTATCATCCTGATACTCATCACACAGCGCTTACATCCACAGCCATGGGAGGATCCTCCTACCACCATGCTTGGAATGGCTCATGCAAATGTGTCCCTTCACTTCTTCCCCGAGTATCTTCTATCTGAAGAACACCCAACCTCTCTTGGAAGTACTCAAACTTCACTCTGGCTAGTGGTTTGGTCAACACATCTGCAATCTGCTCATTCCTCGCAACATATAGGAGCTTCACTGCTCCTCTCTGCACCATATCCCTGATATAGTGATATTTGATCTCGATGTGCTTCGACCTGTCATGGAACATCGGGTTCTCAGACAACTTCACACAACTCTGGTTGTCACAAAAGATATAGGTAGCATCCAACTGGAGATCAAATAAATCAGATAGTAGCTTCCTAAGCCATACTGCCTCACAACTGGCCGAACAAGCTGCGACATACTCTGCTTAGGCTGTACTTAGTGCTACGTAGGATTTCTTCATGCTAAACCAAGAGATCACACCTGATCCCATACTGAAGCAACACCCTAAAGTGCTCTTCCTATCTGCAACACTTCCTGCCCAATTTGAATCAACATAACCCTCCAGGTTAAACTTTTGTTCGCATCATACTTGAGCCCATAATCAAGTGTACCCTTAAGGTACCTCAGAATATGCTTTACAACAATCATGTGAACATGTCTAGGATCTGTCAGAAACTGGCTCAAGGTGTTCATCGCAAAGCAAATATCTGGTCTCGTGTTCGTCAGGTACATCAAGGACCCAATCATCTGATGATACACCATGACATTAACTGGCTCAGATGAAGCATCACACAATAGCTTCAAGTTCAATGCCATAGGTGTGGCCATGGCCTTGCAGTCCATCATCCCGAACCGCTTCAGGATCTCTACTGCATACTTCCCTTGTCCAAGGAAGATTCCATATACACTCTGCCACACCTCCATACCTAGAAAGTAATGCATCATCCCCAAGTCATTCATATTGAACTCGGTAGCAAGCTTCCTCTTCGTGTCAGCAATCAACCCATCCTCACTTGTAACAAACAGGTCATCCACATATAGTAGTAATATCACTGGATTGCTTTCCTCAACCTTGTAGTAAAGGTTGGAATCCGCTTTACTCTTAGTAAATCCCAAACTGGATAGAAAGTTGTCTATCCTACCATACTAAGTCCTTGGAGCTTGCTTCAAGCCATACAAGGATTTCTTCAATTTGCACACATATGACTCCTTGTCACGTGTCTCAAAATTGAGTGGATGCTCCACATACACTTCCTCTTCGACTACACCATTCAAGAAAGTTGTCTTGACATCCACCTGGTGTATCTTCCATTTCATCACTGCAGCTAGAGCAAGTACTTTTCTGATGGAAGTGTATCTGGCTCCAGGAGCAAAAGTCTCTTCATAATCTATTCCCTCTTTTTGGGAGAAGCCATGAGCTACAAACCTCTCCTTGTATTTTTCTATGCTACCATCTGCAACATGCTTGATCTTATAGATCCACTTTGAAGTCACAACAGACTTCCCTTCAGGTCTTGGGAGCATATCCCAAACATCATTCTTCATGATTGATTGGTACTCCTCGATCATGGCATCCTTCTATTACTACATCCCGGATCCCGGGAACTTCAATAGATAGTTTTCTTGAACTTTGTTGCTGGAACAAATGTTGTTGTCCTTGTTTTGTAGGTAATTGTACACAATCTTCCCTACAAGTCAAATTCAATTGCATGATTAGAAACTTCTTATAGTTTTTAGAACAAAATCTTACACATAAGAATACATGTCATACAGTCATGCAATTATCTTAGCCAATGCTTCAATACAACATTTATCCATATCCCGTAACTTTCTAGATGCCTTCCATCTCTACCAGAACATTGTTAAGAGTTTGCACTACTCCCAACATACCAGCAAAGAGGTTTCATTCTAGATAAGTAGCAATGGAATGTTGTACAGTGCCATAGGCCACTTACCCATTACATGCATATTAGTAGTATACTGTTCATTAATGCAATTATTCTAATATGCATAATACATAACCTAAGTCTAGGAACATAAGTAAATACATCATTGAACAATATTATTTAAACAATCAGATATACAAGAAATGACAATTCAAATACTTATCTTTGTTTGTTTGTTGGGTGGACTCCTTCTCAATCTTTGCTTCCTTGCAGGAACTACTGGAGTGTGCCCCCTCTTGATCTCTGAATCACTGCATAACTTCTTGAAGTCTCCTGAAGTGAATTTTCCACCATTATCGGATCTAACAGTCTTGATCTTCTTTTTAGAGTGGTTTTCTATCCAGGATTTGAATTCCTTGAATTTGCTAAATACTTCATCTTTGTTCTTCAAGAAATAACTCCAAGTCTTCCTATCAATGAAAGAGACATAATATACATACCGGACCTCATACATCGGAGTGGATAATTTCCAATATTCCTTATGCCTTGCTTTCACTGCTTGGGAATACCTTCTTTGTGATGGGGGTGAGAAGATTTCTTGTGGTGAGATGGCTCCCTCTTGAACTTTCCTTTCTTGGTGTGAGCTACGAGGGCTTGATCTTCACTTTCCATCTTTTCTTCTCAGGCCACAAGCCTAGCTTCTTCTTGTGAACATTCTTCCCATAGTCTACTGAATGAGATCAATTTCTTCCTTGCACAAATTCCTTGGATGAAGGAGTCCCATGACCTAGGTAGGCCATTCAATGTGGTCATTAAAATTTCTCCATTCTCCACTACTTCATCCATAGCTTCAAGTTGTTCCCTGATTTGAGAGACCTTATAAAAATAGGATCGAATGGTCTCTCCATTCTGGATCTTTACCCCTTTCAATTGGTTCCACAGAGTCATCTTCCGATTTATGTTCTTACCTTCAAACAACTTAGTCAAAGAGTCAAACATCTCTTTAGGTGTCTTTAGGGAAGACACATGGGGAATGAGATGGTCCTTAATAGAATCAGCAATGATTCTCTTGGTTTTGACTAAGTTCTTTTTATGTAAGGCCTTAGCCTCTTCTCCCTCTGGGACTTGAACCTCTTCACTGATGTAAGTGTCCAACTCATTTTCTTCTAGGATTAACCCAATCCTATACTTCCAGGATCGAAAGTTATCAGCTCCTTCAAGCTTATCCTCAAGTTTGGTGTGGTGAGACATCTTAAAGAGTACTTCAAATGGAAATAGAAAGTTTTAGGTCTTACCACTTGATTTGCTGAAAACTGGATCTAGAGCTCGATTAGGGTTTGTTAGAGAAACCCTAAAAATTCAAAATTTGAATTTCAAACTTTTGAAAGGATAAAAAGATGCACCTTGCTGAGCTAGTCAAGCTGGTATACTCCAAATTTGAAAACTGCAAAATTTGACCCCTCAAAATTGCCTTTGAAACTTCCGAATTCACTAGACAGGACCCCGAACTAGGAATTGATTTTCCCGGAGCTTCACCCAACCAAAAAGTTCGATCTTGTGCTCTAAACATCAATTTTTCAGAGGAGCTTCCAACCGTGGTCTCAGATTTCAAAAAATCCAACTTTCTTTGAAAACCTAATTTCCTGCAGCAGTGACGGGCTAAAAACTAAAAATGCTCAAAATTGAATTCTGTCTCGATAGAAAGATGCGCCCTTGCTAGGAGAGTCAATCTAGCCTCCCACCTTTGATGATCTGTGGAGAGAAACCCAAAAATTAAGAAGCCCCAGCTTCCGCAGCTGCACAGTGCCTTCTTCATAGGTCAGCTTTGATACCATGTTAAGTTTTTCGATAATTTCATTCAATATTATCTAGGATCACTAAGAGAATAACATGTACAACATATCAATCATAAACACAAGAGACAATAAACACAGAGTTTCCTCGGGGAAAACCAAGAAGGTGAAAAACCCCGCAACTTCCTCCAAAATAGAATAAGCCACAAACCAAGATCACAATGATCAAACCCAATGAGATGTCTCTAGCAGATACTCCTCCTCCTCTACTTGTGCGCCACTTTCTCTCTTAGCTATGCGAGCTTGAGAAGTGAGTGAATGAATAGAATGAGAGAGTCACACCCTCTATTTATACATTGACTTGACCTGCCAATAAACCAACAGGGCCGACTTCCTAAGGAAGCCTAATAACCCAACCACGTGACCTAACTAGGGCTGACCCCTCACTAGTGGTCTAATAACCCATCAATACAAATGATGACACTTACAATGTAACTTGCGACACTTGCAAATACAAATGACGACACTTCCATTCAGAGGAATAATACATCTCTGTTGGATATACAATAAAGTACAAATGTAATAAATATACAAGTGAATATCTTCCGAAGTTACAAATACATCAACACCAAGACTACAATAGAGAGTATGCTCATATTAGGCATCTTGCTTCAGATAAATTGTGAGAAACACTTCCAGTTATGTACGTTTTTGATAGCTCACAAAAAGGTAGTTTATTTCAAAGGGAAGGTGAGGCTTCACCAGATTTTTTAACATACCTGATCTATAAACATCTCTACATTGGTTTGGCTGTAACATACAATATTTGTATTAGTTTGAAATGATTTGTACATGTATAACATTGAAATGGTAATTTCTAATAGTCTAGAGGTTGCAGGAAAATGCCAAGACCCCACTCAATCTCCAACTCGGCTTGTAACTCGTTACTCAAGCTCAATTCCATGAAGAATTTTGTAACTCTTTTCTCTGACTGACACATAACATATTCTTCAAGATATATGCACTTACCAAGCACATTTACTATAGCCTTTGGGAATGATTCAGACCATAGTTTAGTTGGAATCATAGGAGAAGAACCCAAATATGCCAAATCATGAAAGGTTCCTTGCAAGGATTAAAGCTCGACATCCACCGCTTGAGGACTAAACTAAACAAGACCCAAAACTAGCTCTATGGCAAGATGATGTCTAGACTCTAGATATTCCACTAATTAGGATTTGAAATAGAGCCAGGCCTTCAACATAATATGGAATTTAGGTACGCATCCAATCTTTCCCTTCCAAACTACTTCCAACTAGAGAAACAAAGAATCCATTTTCACCATTTTCCCCATAAAATTTTCAACTAGGGCCCATGAAGACAAATATTTCACCTTCTCCATGCCAATGTATGCCCAAGCACCATCTCTAGCTTCTCAGACCTAGCCTTGAGGCATTTTTGCCTACGTCGTAGTTTGTTAGGATGGAATAGGGCTGAAACCTGATGCAAGAAAGAATGCGTTGCATTGTTAGACTCGGGAACAAACCCTTCTCTGGAAACCTTCTTTTCTTGACCTAAATCCTGAATTGAATGAGCATTAACTTTTGAGTAAAAAAAACCTAGGTTCGTTTGTGTAGAGGTCATCCTTTGCTTCTGCATATCCTTGACCTTGCCATCTGGCACTTGTTTGACATAATCTGCTTTGGTCATCCCAACTTTAACCTTAGCACTAAAATCCTTTGTACACCTCCAAATTTCCATCAACTCCTCGTGTGTGCAAAAAATTGTTGGTGAGGTAAATAAATCCAGTTGCCTATAGTCTAGAAGTTGCTCGACATGGTCCATCATCTTGCAGCTACTAGGAACTAGAGGTTGGCGAAGAAATGAACTTGCGGAAACCCTCCCATCCCATAGAAGAGCAATACCTACATCATTCACGGCAATATATTTTCCAACTTTTGAATCAAGCATAATCTTAATGCTAATGTATAACCAAAATCTTTACAATTGGTAATTTGGTAATTATGCATCCATATTCCACTTTAGGATGTATTATTCTATGTGCAAGAACATTGGCATCATTTTAGGGTAGACATTGCTAGAAGAATTATGTAGTTTCATTTTGGTTTTGGAAAATAAATGTTTTCATGATTTTTCCATACTAAAAAGAAGATAACATTGGAAGAATTAATAGTGAAGTTGTCACAGAAGTACCCTCATATGAAGATATAGAAGATGTACCAGATGTGATCCTTCAAAATGACTAGAATTCATGACAAAAGTTGCAAGACCTCCAAGAAAAGTTTGACAAGGAAATTTCTCATTTTTATAAAGATGATGAAATTTCTTCCCTTAGGATTTATAATCAAACTTTACTTGTACAAATCAAGAAGTTATAAAAATGATAAAAGACAACCAAAAATCAAGCAACAATTTGTCTTGTTGAATTAACAACACTTGCATAAGTCAAGGTACACAATGTAGATAAGGGCGCACTCACAAATGCAATCATAGATTAAAAGTTGTGTCATCGTTGATGAAATCTTAAGTGAAGGTACACACTGTAGATATGGGTACACTCACAAATGTAATCATAGATGAAAATTTGAGTGTCTCCATTGACAAAATCTTATATTTTGTCCAAAAAGTCAATATTACATTGATCAATAAAGCAACACCTACAAAACCAGTTATTGTAAAAGATCCATACATTGCCACTGATGAAAGTGCATCCCAGTATAAAATTGTCAACAAATCAATTAATATTGAAGAATCAATTTCCTATTCCCATATGTTAAAAAGATGTTCAACTATTAGACACTAACCTTATCCTAATCATAAGAATCATCAATTAGTAGACCCTATCCTTATCCTAAATCATAGGAGTCATCACATGCAACAATCAACATACCCACATCATCCAAAACAATACTCATTCGAGACTTCTAAATATCGATATGATAATTTGACTTATTTCCAATGGTATAGTTAGAAGTGCAATCAAATACTCCATTTTACACTATTGAAAATCAACTTGGGGTGAATTGGCCCCTCTTAAATGGGAATGTGTTGTTTTGACCTTTGAAAGTCTCACTATCTTGTTTCTGCTACCATTTCAACATTAGTGAAGAAAGTACACATGCATATATCGTTTTCTATGTTCACTGCAACTTGAAATCTACTTGGTAGCTCAATTGGGCTCCTCTTCGACACTTAAACTTTGCTTCTTTGTCGAGTTTCTTCAACTTTCGACCAACCTGTCTTCGTGAAGAATGAATGTGTCTTTTCCCTCTACTTTCTTTAGCTGAAACTCTAATCAACCAATATCCTAATCTCACGGTGAGATCAACGATTGAGATTAGTCTAAATCACTAATGCATTACACTTCACTTTATTAGACTCAACAACTAACTAAAAGACTTCTACTTTATAAATAAAGTGAATTCCAATAGATTTATTTGGATGACTTCCTGCATGTTTGACACCTAACCTATGGGGAAGTTCTTTTCTGAGCTACAAAACATCAACACTCCCTCTTTGCGAGGAAGGAATTTTACACCAATCCAAGTTTGTCTCTGAAAGTTTCAATATTCCCTTTTGCTAAGGGATTGGTTAGAATATCTGCAACTTACTAATTTGTGGGTGCATACTGGAGCTTTACTACTCTTTTCTAAATCCTGTCTCAAATGAAGTGATATCTGATCTCAATATTCTTGGAATTTTCATGAAAAAACGGATTCTCACAGAGTTTGATAAACTTTGATTATCACAGTAAATCATAGTGGTATCCAATTCCTGATCAAATAAACTTGCTAGTAACTTGTGAAGCCAGATGGGTTCACAACTAGTTGTACTAACTACCATGTACTCTGCCTCTACTGAATTGAATGCCATGAAGTTTTCTTTCGGCTAAAACATGATATCATCATTGATCCCAAGCTGAAGCAACACCCTGTGGTGCTCTTCCTGTCTGATGTACTACCTACCCAATATGAGTTTGTATACCAATGCAAATTCACTTCACCATATCCAAGATATCTTAGTCCATACTCCACTATGCACCTCAAGTATCTAAGCACATGTTTTGTTGCTACTCAATACGCCTGCCTCGGATCCACCATTAACTCGCTCAAGGTGTTCACTACAAAACATATATCTGACCTAGTGTTGACCATATACATTAAGGAACCTATTAGTTGTTTGTACAACGTGGGATCCACCATATCTAAATATGAAGTAGTGACCTTCTTCAGATTAGTGATCATAGGAGTGGCCATGGGACTACAATCCTCCATCTAGAATCTCTTCAGGATCTCAATGTTAAAAATAGGGTTATGTGAGGGTTTTAAGCAAAAAATTAGCAAGTTGTACTTTAATGCAAAAATAAAACTAGTACTAAAAGACCAAAATAGTACAGTTGTAACAGTATTAAATATAATTAACAAGACAAGTTTAGATATGACAAATTAATACATAATTTTCATCTCTTTCAACTTTAACACTCCTAAAAAATCTATGTTAAAGTTACGGTTTGAAACAAGAGTTTAAAAACTACAGGAAATCATGAACAGTAGGACAGTAGCAGTTCACAAAATCATAACAACAACAGTAGTAGTAAAATAAACTAATTAAACTAGACTAGAAGATAGCAGCAATAAGAGATCAACTTACTTGATGAGATGAAACTTCCTTATACTCAGAATTCTAACTTTAAGATCTAACTTGACCTCTCAAAGGCAAGTGTATCAAATGGAACAAAATTGACCCTTACCCGAGGGTTTGTACATACCCGAGAGAGAGAGAGAGAGAGAGATAAAGTGTTGTAGGATACAGTTAGATAGGTACACTAACCACGATCAGTCCCAAGACAGTCAATAGGAGATGATCACCTCACAACAGTCCTTAGTGATCAAGGGAAGCCTCAAAACAATGACCAAAAAATATGGCCGCCCTAAACTCAACAGTGGGTAGCCTTAAACATAGTCAAAACTGTAGGGAAACCCTAACATCCCCTCAAAAAGGTAGTAGTGGTCACTTATAGGCCTTAATAGGACTCAAATCAGCAATGGAATCCCTAGCAGCGCCTCAACAAGGTAGTAGTGGTCACTTACAGGCCTTAACAGGCCTCAAATCAACAATGGAAGCCCTAACAACGCCTCAACAAGGTAGCGACACCTCTCTAATAGACAAAGGAACCCTGAAACAACAATGATATCCTCATAATGAGTAATGGCACCCTCACAGTAGGTCGCGGTAGCCTCAGGCATGCATAGAAAGGCAACAGAACCCTCAAACTAGGAAATGACACCTCCAAAACAGGTAGCACAATCCTAGACCAAGTCTCAGTCCTCTTAGACAAGGCAACAACACCCTAATGTAGGCTCAGAAAAATCAGCAGCATCCTCAAACATGCAGCAATAGACCCTAAGGAGATCTCGGCCCCCTCAAAACAGTAAAAAATTGTGGACAACAACCTATAAACAGGATTATAACAGTTGAAGATACCCTCAAGGAGTATGCAACATCCCTAGGAAGATAAGACAGGATTCATTAAGGTGGTGGTAGCCCTAAGATAGTCATAACCAGCAGAATGACATCCCAAGATAGTCACCAATAGCTTGAAACCCTTGACGTCACCCTCAAACAAAGTATCGAACCTTAGGACAATCACAAGTAATCAGATCTTAATTGTCACCACAAGATGATGTCATAATGAAGGGTTAGACTTGTATTTATAACCTTTTAAAGTCTTCTAGAATGTTCTTCCTTTTAATTCTTCATTGAATTAGAGTTTCACTACTAAAGTCAAAACATCCTATCTTTTAGGAGGGTTACTAGACATAAAAATATAAATTAATGTTATGATGTCTTTAGGAGTGGGTAACATGGACAACATACAAGAGGGGCACTAGCACCTAGGACCAACAAGGAAGGGTAAACACAAGGTAAAGCTATCACAAGGCTAACCACCATAAATCAAGGATGGGTGAACACCCCTTCAAACCACAAGACCAAAGATGTAACCACAAGGTGGGAATACAACCCTTTTTCCTACAAGACCAAGAACAACAAGGTGGGAAGACAACCTTTCTAACCAAAAGACCAAGGGTGTAATAACAAGGTGGGAGTAAAACCCATTTATTTCTCTCTCAAATGTACAAGTCTTCCATACAATAACTAAAAGTTCTATCATCACCATATAATGAAGATCCATACTAGATGATGTGATCCCATGGTCCTCTCGATTGATCATGAGGTCAAGTGCTAGTGACTTCATCAAGGGGTGGCTATTCCCTTGATGAAACAACACAGCTCAACCATCTCGAAGACCTAGGAGAGGAAGGAATCACACATCATCATCTTGGTTAACTGACCAGGTATGTACCTGCAACAATTGCTTGGTCCCAGACAAAGAATCTCCCTGGTTCCAGACCAGGATCTCTCTATCTCTGCCTGCAGGTTCTGCTTGGTCCTTGTGACCAAGAAACTATCTGGTCCTAGACCATAATTCCCTAGAGATAGATAGGGTCCCTAGCCACATGTTAGGGAATATTCCATGGCTCCAACCTGCTTGGTCCCAGACTAGGAACCCCAGTAGACTGTTGGGGGCCCTAGGGTACCTGCTAGGGACTTACTCTACTTGGTTAACTAACTAGGAACCCTAATTAATTGAATAAGGTTCTGTCCTCCCAGAGAATGGCTCTCTCAGTTGCATTATCTTCAACACTCCCTCTCAGCAAGAGAGGCATTCTCAGAATCACTAAGCTTGTCTCAGAAGTACCTAGACTTCATCATGGACAGAGGCTTAGTCAATACATCAGTTCCGTTTAGATGACAAAACATACTAAAGTCTTTGCACCATGTCCCTGAGATAGTGATACTTCCTCTTGATGTGTCTCGACCTGTCATAGAATATAAGATTTTATGAGAGCTTCAAACAACTCTGGATGTCAGCAAGAAGCTTGATCTCATAGATCCACTTGGAAGTTACAACTGACTTCCCTTGTTGTCTGAGAACCACTTTCCATATGTCATTTTCCCTTATTAACTAGATATCTTTTATCATAGCACCTTTCCAAACCTGATGTTTGGATGCCTCCTCATAAGTGGAGGATTCTGAATCAGTGATGTGGCTCATCTGAGATATCAAACTGGAGCATCCTTGAAGCCTCTCAATAGGATTCTTAATAGAGTTAACTGTAGACTCCCTCTACTCATCTAAAAGAGATGAATCATGGACTGAAATTTCTTGTACTTCTATGCCTAAGTCACTTGAAGACTCTCTTGAGTGATGGAAGATTTCATCTCTACCTTTCTTTTCTGCAATCCCTTTCTATTGGGGATTATAGAACATAGATGGCTCCCTCTTGATCTTTGAATCCTGAAAGGGGTCATGAACTAGAGCTTGAAAAACGTGTCCTGAAACCTTATAAAGCTACCTTCACAGACTCCAATCATAATACACTAGTACAAAATGAGAAATTAATGACTAAAATTCGACTATAAATGACTATTTTTGAGTCAGTGACTAATAGTATCTGATTTCCACTATCTTATCTCTAGTCGTATTTCACTAGTCATTAATTGGTTAATTTATTAGTCATTAATTTAGTCATTGATAGTCATTGATTAAGTCATTGATACTCACTGATTTAGTCATTGATACTCAATGATTTAGTGACTGATTTAGTCATTGATTTAGTCATTGATTGTCAAAATTAATGACCAAATATACGACTAAATAAACTACTAGATGATAACATATTAATGACTAAGCTAAATACGACTAAACCTTAGTCGCGCTGTAAGATACTGGAAATTAGCTACTAATAGTCCTATATATGCGAATTTAGTCATTTTCTTAGTCACTAATTTATTATAGGGTATGGAGGAATCGAACCACCAATCTCCTGCCTATAATTAGGCAGGTGTTCTACCATTGAGCTAGCACCCTTTAAGAAGTTGTTATTGCTTGAGAATGATGATATTCAAACAAATTTTGCATCATTCAAGCATACAAAATAATGATTACCAAGTTACTATAGATCCATAATGGCTTATCTTGTACTAGTCCTTCAGGTCTTTCAACTGCATTTATTAAGTGCAAATTATTTTTTGCACTTAATAAAAGCAGTTGAAGAACTTGAAGGACTAGTACAAGGTAATCCATTATGGATCTATAGTAACTTGGTAATCATTATTTTGTATTCTTGAATGATGCAAAATGAAAAAATCTCATAAATTTATAGGAATGACAAGCATGCATCCATTGTTAAACTATCTACCGAGTCATCTAGAGTCATGCCAAGATATCTGAATTTGACTGAAAATTCATAAGTAACTTGAAGATAATGGTGGATGATCCCATGGAAAGGAGAATTTCAGTTATATAGAAGCAAAGGATGAGCACATGGTGTCCCAAACTCATCTTCCTCCAATGTGGGCCAAGCCACCATCCCCTGTAAAATGAACACAAGTTCATGTTTCTCTTAGGTTCCATGAACATATTACACAACCTTCAAATAGTTTCAATCATATTTGGATGTCTATCTTAACTTCAAAGGGCCAAAACTTGAACTAGTAAACTCAAAATATTTAAAATATATGTACAAAAAATCTCCACATCTAATAAACCAATACATCATTTAATTATTGCATGATATTAGAATGGATGGACATATTGTTAGACAACATTTGGAGAATTTTTATAAGATTTGGATGTTTATTCCTAGGATGTATATGCCCATCCTAGGAAAAATTAACGTCTAAAATATTTTAAAAACTCAGATAGAAATTTTGGAATCAACAAGATAGGATCCCTTGTAATTTTCTTTAGTCTCCAATGGAGGAACTCATTACCCAAAATGTATATAGAATATTAAAAATAAATATAATACTGATTCCATTTCACATCAAGAAGAATGGGCATTAGCTCTAAGTACTCTTAGCCACTAGATAAATGGAAATGAAATGAGATGAAATATTAGCAACAATACCTTTGAGTTTGCTTGCTGACAAGAAGTATGAATACTTATGTGATCATTTTATTCAGAGGTGACTTAAACGACCACTAACCTGCAATCAAGGCAAGAAACCATGTTCAGATTTATATATAAATAAAATAAAATAAAAGTTAAAGATAGACTATGCCAATCCCACTATCATATATACCTCGAAAGAGAACTAGCAAATCTCCCACAATTGTTGAAATTTGTCCAAAATGCCCACATGGAATGCCACTATTTAAACAAAACAAAAAGAAATTGAAAACATGAATGTAGTAATATACTCTGTCTATTGGATGCAGAGTCTCATAGATGTAAAACAGAATTAGTCAAGCACATGCAATAAAATTATAAATGGACAAAAAGAAGAAAACAATGTGGTTTAGACCTTCCTTTATATACTCAGATATATATTATGATCAGACTTTGTCTCTTAGTAGACAATTCACTAACGAAACAATTGACATACCTGAGAGATAGATAGATAGGTAATTGTAGGTCAGAGTGAGACAAATTCATACCTCAAGGTATTAATCAAAACAATCTAGAAACGAGGATGAACTTTCAATGCCATTGCTTCAAAAGCTTCAAAGATGTCAATTCTAGGCTGATGAATGGTACAGACAACAGTCCTTCCAGTATCTACTGTATTACGAACAGTTCGAATCACAATTGCAGCTGCCCTGGCATCCAAACCAGATGTGGGCTCATCCATAAAAATTCTTTAACTTGTCTTTATGAAGTTAAAATTCTTTAATGTAAACAAAACAAGTACAAACTATGACACTTATACAAAAACAAGAAGGAGGAAATTAGATGACAAAAAAATTTACACTTGGAGAACTTTGATCCCTCCCCGTACTTGAAAAATACAGGTTTAAAAAGAATCCATGCTGATTAAAAATAACAATATATTTTTATTTGTTGAAGTCTTATGCACTCAAAGAGTATTGTTTCCATTATTAAATTTTATTTTTCTTCCCTCTACTAAACGAAGAAGCTTTGGACTATATCCTTCTTTTTCCCTATGAACTGGCTTCCAAATGCAACGTTTTCCAACATATTTGTTTTCAGCTTCATTTTCTACTTTATGCTCGTGGAAAACTCCTTTCCATAGCTGGGTAGTTGGATCCCCATCTATTCCCATCAATCTATTAGTACTTGAAAGACTTAAATTACGTCATTGGATAGCCTTTACTAGCTTAACATAGTGGCTATAAGGTATTAGCTTATGTGCAGGTAACTACAGTACTAATCATATGATAATTTGATTCTATAGAAGTACGATGTGAATATTTTTTCATGTACAAATTAGCAGCTTTTCATCTACATCCTACAAATACAAAGGTCGGGTTGGATAACATCCATCAGGTGCCAAGAAATCTCTTCTTATCCAAACATTTGAGAAGCATTTAATTAGCTAGTAAGTTTATAGGATCAAGATTTCCAACAAACAAGTTTTCTCCAACGTCCAAGCTCTTCTTATCTTAAGAAGCCTAGGAAAAAACAGGGTGAAGATCACCTGAATAGCATGGAAACAAGTTCAAATGTGGAGTGTGACACCTAATAAGAAATACAACATGATAATAATCCATAAATGTGAGAAGCATGCCGCATCTCATCAAGACACTCTAAGTGGCATCAAGCAGGTGAAGATACCCTTGAGGTAAATGGTAGATAACTCTTTTAACCAAATTATAGTTACTTTTTACTCGAACCTATAAATCCCGTATAGTTTTGGGAGAACATGAATAAAAAAATTATTTTATTTTGATTTATTCTATTCTACTCTATTTTATTAAATAATGATTAATCATACTTGAAATGGGGAATATAACAATATTTTAATAGAAGAAGCCACAACCACTATAGACCCATCTCCGTTGACATAGGTTTGATATGATTTTACAACCACATAGGAAGGAGGGAAATCTAACAGCATGTCAATGCAAAAGGCCACAACCACTACATACACATCTCCACTCATATAAG
Source organism: Larix kaempferi (assembly GCA_027924585.1). Lineage (NCBI taxonomy): Eukaryota > Viridiplantae > Streptophyta > Pinopsida > Pinales > Pinaceae > Larix > Larix kaempferi. The sequence goes on from BSBM01000559.1 coordinate 8,398,047, forward strand.
CTTCATCATAGATGAGGATTTTTACATATACAGACCTACCTGAACCAATGTGGGATATACACAGAGGAGACATTATATACTATCACTATAAGCCTTTGAGAAGAAAAAAGAATTGTTTAACTTTAAATATTTCACAACAATCATGCAAATATCCACAATAGTAGAAAAATATAAAGGCTTTTAAAATTGTGATAACTTACTTTAATTTTTAGCTTGTTTGCACCATTGCTAACTGGAGGCAAGTCGCCAATAGTATCCCTAACTGTAATGGAATGAAAAGGGGTACCTCCTGCAACATCTATAACAACAGCATATTGAAAGCCTCAAGGCAATGATATCTTTAGTTGTGAACTTACAAAGACATGCATGGGATTCGGCCATTCAAGGAGTGATTCCTTAGGAGAAGCTGCCCAAATAAAGTCCAAACATGGGTACCTTCTACATTTGCATGAGTCCAAACATTGGAAGAGATGATATTGAGAACAACTTGACAATAGGTAAGGACAACATGAAAAATCAGGGAATCTAAGGAATGGATAACTCATGTTAAGACTTCTTTTGAAAAAAATCATTACATATTATGTGACTTGATCAATGATGATGAGCCATGGATAGAAAAATGATAGAAGTAAAAAATGCATGAGGAAATGAAGACTACTCAATAGTGGTTGGAAGAGTGACCAACTAGAGGAATTCTTTGACTCAAACCAAGGTTCAAGTTCTAAGGCTAATACTACAACCCAATTTGTGAAGATATCTATGACACAAATGCTTTGGTCAAAGGCAACATGACTATGTTGCTCAGGATGTTCATATGAGATCATAATTCTTTTCCCCCTCTCTTGTTTCATAGACATTTGATTTTTTGTGTCGTTTTCATATTATAACTATTAAAAAATTTATATATTGTAGTGGAGGATATGAGTATCGCATGGCATGCAAATAAGTTCGAAGTGCACGGAACATACCTATGCAAAACAAAGAATACAAGAAATGGATGTACAAGATGTGGAAACTCATAAGAGATGTCTCCTCTCGTGATGGTTTCAATGAGTGACTACAATAAATGTCGATGACTATGGCTAGTGAGAATGCATGCATGGTGAGTGATGAATGGAAAACTATAATGCGCATTGGACTCAATTAGTGCAAGCGGAAATATGCGATGGAAAAAGTGATTGCAAGAAAAATAGTCGGGGCACCCCTATAAGAGAAGGCCTTAAAAATATGAATAAGATAGAATGTGGCTTCAAACCGTAGTCATGGTGGTGCTAAAAAGGGATTCTCGAGCCTGGAAGAGATCTTGTGAATAGGAACCAAATGAATATAAGGGGATCTATCTAGGTTACCCATATATTGCATAGGATCTAATTCACCAATTATGACATTTTATTATGGAGGGTTGATGTCATAATTCAATGAATGTGGATCCTAAGGTTGATGATGTTTTAAAAGTTGATAATGCATATGTGGTGATGGAGTGGATCTACATTACAACGATCTTCACATAATTATGTTGTCCTCAAAATGTTTTCACATATCCCCACCCCATGCATAGTGAAGAAGTGATTCTAAAGTATTAGTCCAATTTCCCACAGAAATAAAACTCTAAATTTTTCTAGGCACTTTTTGGAAAATAATTTGTGATAGAAAGAATTTTTCTAAGCACTTTTTGGAAAATAATTTGTGTTAGAAAGTTTAAAAGGGGTGAAAATAGTTTTTTTTACCAAAAATCATTTTAATTTCACAAACTTACCAAAACTTAGCAAAGTCACATAAAAGTTTCAAACTCTGATTGCAGGAGCATCATTGGTCAGAATCCACAACTGTCACCACTAGGTACTCCATCATTCCCTCTACCTTCATTTTCATGAATTTAATTTGAATTTTGATGGCTTTACGAGTGTACATTATTTTTTTTAATTTCAGTTTTCCATATACATGGTTAGTAGTCCTATGGGATACATATATATGTACCTAGTCAAACTACTACTCGCGTACACATTTCCCTATATGCTCCTATTTACACAAGAAGGCACATACACCACTCAGATTTTTTAAAATTTTGAAAATTAAGCACTAAATATCCAAAAAAATTATGTGTAGGGTTCCTTATGGTTGTGCAATGGAGGGAGAGGGAAAATGAACTGATTGATAGACAAGGTGTGGTTGATCAAGCTACATTAACGACCCTTATTCAATGTGCTTTGTTGAATTTTTTTTTGTTGTGAAGGCATGCAAGGTCTTGCTCAACCACAGTTGCTCAATTTGAAACCTAATTTTAACGTGATTTTGACAATCCAAAAATTTTGCTAACACATTCCAAGGTTGAACCTAAATCTGCATTTGAACCGGAATCTGTAGCTTTAACTCAGTGGGTCGTACATAATATTGAAGTTAAATCTTTTCGTAGACTTACCCAAGTTTACTCTCGTCAGATTGGTCAGCTTCCTCTTGTACTAGATCCTGTAGGATGACTGTTCATAGAACTGAAGAGGAAACTTACGTTCAAACTTTGGATGATTTTGTTTCCCTTTTGTTTGAAGAGACCTCAGGACTTCTAAATAAAATTCCTCTAACTCCAGAACCTACTCCCCCGTCTAGTTATTCAAGCTCAGATTATGAAACTACATCTACAAAACAACATTATATCGAAATAATTCATCGTGGAGAATCCCTCACCATTGACATATAGAACATATACTTTCTCACCAGTTTGTCTTAATGTGGTGAGGCCATCAACCTCAAAGGAGGTGCTTAAGGAGGATACTTGGTATAGGATTATATTGACATATTTTGTAGTGTTGATGCAGAGAAGCTTGGATCCCAAGTACCAGTTGAGAGAATTGTTGATATGGATCTCAAGATCATTTTTATCACCATAAGGAAGGTGGCCAGGTCGGCTTCACCTTGCCTTGCTTCCCTTGCATACATGTATTATGCATTTGAGTGTCGCTGGCCCATAGTATAGGATAGGTGATCGAATATATTGGGAAGTACAAAATCTCAGTTGACCAGGTGTAAATAGGTGGCCTCAAATTGTTTGGGTCTGGGACTCTCTTAGTCTAATTTTTTATGGAGATATTTCAAGCTATGTTCCCTCATGCCCCCATATGATCCTCAGAATCCACGCATGAGTATATGTAGATAATTGATGAGGAGGATTCGAGGAGGACGAGTCCTCCATTCCTTCAACGATGAGTTCCTTGATTGGTGTAAACCTAGGCTATTATTATTGACGACTACACATATATGATGATGGATTTTTGCTAGGATATTGAGTTGCCACTCCCTCTAGATGTGCACTAAGGGAATATAGGTAAAAGAAATTGTAGAAGCTGAACAGTGTAGAAGGTACCCATTGACCTACTATATTCTTTTCAATGCATTTCAAGTTTCAACATAGGAAAAAAAATAAAACAAAGTTCTATCTTAATGGAAATATTCACCTTAGCAACTTCAATATTCACACCGTTAGGCACTTCCCTTTGCAAAAGAATGATTTCTGCTCGACATAATAACTGTTGGGAATTTGTACTAAGGCAACTCATACCATCACCTAGCCTTGGATAGGAAAAATTCGCACCTCCAAAAATAATAATATAGCTCTGACCTCCTGGCTGCAGCATAACAACAGCATGGCCAATAGAGACTAAAATAGTGTTCAGGTAGTCAAGAGGAACTCCACAGGAACCTAGAGCATCCCTGATCAATGTTCCATGTGCATCTTTCCCTACCTGCTCAAACAAAAGAAAATAATTTAGATCATGATATCGGAGATGCCTATGAGAGAAAACAAAAGTCAAACTCATAGCAACAGTATGGTCATTAGAGACTAAAACAGTGTTGAAGTAGTCAAGAGGAACTCCACGAGAATTGTTCCATGTGCATCTTTCCCTACCTGCTCAAACAAAGGAAAATAAGTTAGATCATGATATTGGAGATGCCTATGAGAGAAAACAAAAGTCAAACTCTAGCTAGAAACTTCTTTTCTGGATTTCTCTCTTTTTTAAGGTTACTTGCTGAAAGCAAGGTCGAATGAGACTATGCATTCCAACACTCGTTCACATAGATAGAAACTGACTTCCTTCATGCAGATCATTTCATTTTTCAATACGTTGTTTGGAAGGAGAAGGCTAGAAATAAACACTCAATCTTTCATTTTATCCACAATAGAACCTTTAGGGTCCATCAATATCAATATCAATCGCAAACATTGTGTCAATATCCTAATAGTTTGGATTTTCCAATTTACAGATAGGACTGCTTATTTAGACAGCAACAATTACAACAGATACCAAATAGAAAAATTAACATGCCTCTCTTATTCTTTGAAAATTAGTTCACAGAAGTTTAAGTTGGGACAAGCCTCCAGAAAATCAAGTGATAATTGAAGTGACATCCAGAAAAAAGAAATGCTCTACTCCCAAGTCTGGAACCAGATGCAACTTTATCAAGATGGATGCTTGTTCTAGTTAACAAGCATGGTGAGGTAATGTTTAATGTTAAAATAAATGAAACAAGAAACATGTCCCACACCAATAGAGGTTATAGCGGAAATGAAAGCCATTGTGGTAGACCTATATGGCTGGATAGATTGCCCACTAGTCCATGTCTTCTCTTCTCAAGATTTTATTAGTTTCAACACTTCTATCATATATCTATTAAAACACTACACTACAAAGATTTTGGTAAAAGTACTTTTCAGAGCTAGCACATCTGAAATCGAGCATGAAGAAGCATCATCAGGAGTTATTACAAATTTATTTTCATAAATGAGGAAAGCAAAAAAGAGATCCAGACAGTTTAAGATACAACAAAATTCTAAAGTTTTCCCAAAGAAAACAGCAGTTCAATATTTTTGTATACAATCAATAATTAAAAGAAACAATTTAATATGGCATTCCTTCATCTAAGCCTAGTTAAGGATGAATCTAATGTTAAAACTTATGAATACAAGGCCACTTTTGTTTGCATGAATTTAAAGCAAATGAATGCTCGGAATGTCTGACTCTCTATCGGCGTAACTCACCTCACTAACCTCGTTGTAAAAGCCCATATAATACTTGCACTATAATACCTTTACTAGACCAGCCCGTAAAAGACCAGAAAATATTTTACACTACAAATATTTCAGTAGAGGATTTGTCTATTGAAACAATAAATACTATCATAAATTATAATAATACTCGGTCCATCATTAATATGCGATTCCAGGTTGTTAAGCCTACGTTTTTACAAGAGTTTCGTTTTCCTAGTTGTAAACCCTAAATGGAATTAGCATATAAACAATTATTTTACTTTAATACTATTACTCCAAAACCTGTAAAGTATAGACTCATCAAATCAAGAGATTATAATAAATATAATGCAAATTAAAGTAAATACTGATCTTCGTAAACACTGTTGTTTCAATTTGAAATCTTGGGTATTTGTTGGAGACTCCTGTCATGGTATTTGTGCTCTGTATTCTTTGAGAGGTGCGCATTCATATAGTGATTCCCCTATTCACTTGGGAACCCCTTAAACCATATCATGTGCCCATTTGGAATATGTGCTTGGGATAAGACCACACAAAAAGGAATCTAATTTATCAGAGAAAAACATGGACAATCATGCTCAGAACTAGTAGAGGGATATCCAGGAGATTATAAAATTTTTAAGGAGACAAGAGGATCTAATCAATGGCAATATAACCTCGACAGTTTCTATTACTACAAATACTATGAGCTAAAACATCAGTAAGCCTCTCAACATGTCATCATAACAGATATCCTGGTAAAAAAAAAGACAAATGCAGGATCTTGAGGAAGAGTGTGCCAAAAGCAAGGCCATGGTTATCTCACTCAGCATATAAATTTACAGAACTAAGAAGAAGGGGTTAGGGTAACAATGGCACATCAATTTATCCAACTGAGAAGAAGGGATTAGGGTATACCCGGGAAGTCATCCCGAGGGCCTTCTTTCACATTCAACATGCTTTCAAAAGTTCCATCCCATCCATCTCTATATGTGAGGAAATTAGAGGTGAGATTAAATATCTTCTTAACAGTAGCTGGGATGGATGAATGCTCAAATTTTGAAGTAGGGTTCGGCCCACTCTGACCGTGCATCACTGCAACAATCAAACATTCCAATATACAAGCAATGATCAATATGAATGAATAAAAGGTTTTCAAAGAATTTTAATGGCATATGTGGTAATCATACCTGTGCCTTTCTTAATCCATGGAGAAGCCATGATCGTGGGCACCCTCACACCCAATCTATCAAACTTGAAAAAATAAGTATGGGACCAAAACTCCGATCTCGGTTGGGGACATTTCTCACAGGCCTAGGCACATGATCATAAAAACCTCCATGTTCATCATAAGTAACTATCAAAAGGGTCTCTTGCTCTCAGAGTCTCATAGATCTCTTTAACAACCTCTTGTCCATTGGGTAAATCATGAGCAGAGTGGTCATCATTGGCCTGTGGGGTTGAACATTCAAGATCATGTGTGGAGCTACTTTGACCTAGTCCAGTCGTGCATTTTTCCCCTTTCCCCTTAGCTTTGGATGAGTTGGGGATTTTGTGGAAATTTATTTTCCCTCCTTTCAACCATCTTTCTTGCTCTTATCACATTATCTAAAAATCTAATACTATTAAATATTACCTTAAATGTTAAAAAATAAAAAATACCAATTTAATAAGTTATTATATAATATTATTAACCAGATTAGAAATTTAAAAATTAAGAGTTTAGAACATTAAAATAATATTAAAAAGGTTAAAAATTTAAAAATTAGAAATTAAAAGATATAATAAGCCAAAATATAATTTTAAAAGATAAGAAATTAAAAAATTACAAATTTAGAAAATTAAAACATTAAAGTGAGATTAAAAATATTAACAATTAAAATTTTAAGCCCACAATTAAACCATGAACTCCTGGCTTCAACCATGTTAATCATAAATCATGACCTATAATGACCATCAACTTTAACTTTCCAAGCATAGACATAAGAGAAATGACAAATTTTAATTGCCATGACACGAAATGCCGAAATTTCAACTGAGTGCCGAGAGGATCAAATGATGACGATTTTCGTCAAACAAAAAATGGACATGACCAGTGTGACTAGCTGAAAACAATTATGTAGACACTGATGACTTCGTGGCATGACAATATAATGATTGACAAGAAACTACTAAAATCCAAACCTAACCTAACCGCAACACGACGAGAGTACATGAGATGCAAACTGTGAAAATGGGGTCCAATGGAAGTTGTGAAAATGATGAAATGAGATATGCACATGAAAAGTGCTTCAAACTATATTATAAAGGGTTGGAATGGTATATTATATGTTTTTAATATATACATTATAAAGGAGATTAAAAACATTTTGTACATTGTAAAGGGGATTAGGGATTAGAGAAATGCCACTTTTTTCATTTTAAATGGCTGGGAATATTAGAAAACTAATTAGGATAAGACAGAAGGAGATTGATGGAGAAGTATTTTGGAAGTTGGGACGTAAGATGAAGGGGTTTGGGATTTAAAGGTGCTTTATTATTATTTTATGTAAATGAAAATGGGAAGGGGTGAGGATTTTAGAGACAAAAGGGTTTAAAAGCTAGGATAGGGGAAATAATTAAAAGGGGGAAGCACTAATATTTATATTATAAAATATGGGATATTGGTTTTTTTATGTAATACTTGGGGGTGGAATATTTTTCAACTTTCCAAGCATAGACGTAAGAGAACACTGACACGCAGACCCATCCTATGAATTAATGAAGGATGTGAAAATGACAAATTTAATTGTCATGGCACAAAATGCCAAAATTTCAACTGAGTTCCGAGAGGATCAAACAATGACGATTTTCATCAAAAGAAAAATGGACATGACCAGTGTGACTAGCTGAATACAATTATGTAGATACTCATGACTTCGTGGCATGAAAATATAATGATGGACAAGAAACTACCAAAAGACAAACTTGACCTAACCACAACATGACCACAGTACATGAGATGCAAAGTGGATGTAAGTCTATCGAAGGGGTCCAATGGAAGCTGTGAAAATGATGAAATGAGATATGCACATGAAAATTGGTTCAAAATATATTATAAAGGGTTGGAATGGTTTATTATATGTTTTTAATATATACATTATAAAGGAGATTAAAAACATTTTGTACATTGTAAAGGGTATTAGGGATTTAGAGAAATGCCACATTTTTCATTTAAAATGGCCAGGAATATGTTGGCATAGATAACTGATCTATAGGTTTCCAATATAGACCTAGGTACTTCGTGGTTCAATATACCAACAAAACCCCTATTCACCAGCCCTTTCGGCAATAGACTGCAAGTAGCCTGAGGTCTCACACGAGGCGAAGCTGAGGGGGTAGTTGCAGAATCAGGTTTCCACAACCTGGTGATGTGAGTGTCTGAAGAGAGACAGATGCACAGCACAGTAACGGACTCTTGTTGCGGACAAAAGACTGCGCAAAGTCTCTACTTCATGTCGGATACCTCAACAAGTAGCGGCACTTGCGCAACCAGCGTGTCCAAAGACTGCGCGATATGTGATACTTCCTGCGTCATGACAATAAGCTATTAACAACTTACCTCGCAGCACTCACAATGGGTCAACGCGTCAGCTAGACCGTGCATGCATTTCAGGACTTGATCAACTCCAATCAACCTTACTTAATGATCTTTCTTTGTTCAACAACACTTAGGTTATTATCGTTATGATATATGTAAATGAATGAACATACGATACTGTGCGTGCCAATGCTATACTCAAATACAGTGCTTAACTATGTGATTATCCAACAGATTTACACATTCAAAGACTTAGAAGTGCTGAATACTTAACATCCATCTACACATGTATTACTTAACATATCATTCCCATTATTCCTGCAGCGAATACATATAAAAGTAATCACATAACAGATAACTGCAACATTAAGCATCCATACTAAGCAAATGAACAGTTGCAAAACACAAAAAACAATCACACTACACAGGATTTAACGTGGTTGACCCCCCGGATGGAGGATATGTCCACAAGAGCTATTGTTATATTTGTCTTTTGGGAAGGGTACAACAGTTCTTAGCTTGCGCACTCATCTACAGACTCTCTTCTCTCTTAGATAGGTCTCTGCACACTCAGCTGTAGATCCTTTACAATAGCACTAAGCTTAATAAGATGCAACTATATTCAAATCTTAACAAAAATGAAGAGTAACCCTTCCCTTACAAAATCATGCCTTATTTATAGATCATGCCCGTAGGCATGTCTTTACAATTCGTAGGCAAAAACCCTTAGGTTTACAAAACTGGCATGGCTAACTGCCAACCTGACTGTCGTCGTCGACAGCCTGCTCTGCCTACTCCAGACCTTCCAGTTGGGCCACTCGTGGCTCACATGCTCTTCTAACAGCTGCAATCCTCAAAACGGTTACAACTGCATCATGGCCTGTCCCTTTTCGCGTCGTCCGCCTACCTGTCACCATCAATGTAGTGGCCTAGCTTCTAAACTGCCTTCTACCACTCTCTCTGATAGGTCCCTTCCGTCCATCTTCGTGCCCCAAAACAGGTCGCTTTCTCTGCTCGACCTTTCCTTACATTCTTTACCGAAAATGGCAATTCCGCGACATCTTCACATCAGCATACTGCGCAACTCTGCCTTAACAATTACCGTTGCATGACAATGCACAATTCTCAAAATTGCTTCCATCCCTTGTCGTAGCGCACAATGCACGATTTCCAACACGTATATTTTCTAACCCACTTGGGCCCTTCCCAACATAATATTAGAAAACTAATTAGGATGAGACAAAAGGATCTCGAGGGAGGAGTCTTTTGGAAGCTGGGACGTAAGATGAAGGGGTTTGGGATTTAAAGGTGCTTTACAATTATTATCTTATGTAAATTAAAATGGGAAGGGGTGAGGATTTTAGAGACAAAAGGGTTTAAAAGCTAGGATAGGGGAAATAATTAAAAGGGGGAAGCACTAATATTTATATTATAAAATATGGGATATTGGATTTTTTTATGTAAGACTTAGGGGTGGAATATTTTCAACTTTCCAAGCATAGACGTAAGAAAACATTGACACATAGACACATCCTATGAATTAATGAAGGATGCGCAAATGACAAAATTTAATTGTCATGACACGAAATGTCGAAATTTCAACTGAGTGCCGAGAGGATCAAATGATGACGATTTTCGTCAAACGAAAAATGGACATGACCAGTGTGACTAGTTGAATAAAATTATGTAGACACTCATGACTTCACGACATGAAAATATAATGATTGAAAAGAAATTACCAAAAGCCAAACTTAACCTAACCACAACACGACCACGGTACATGAGATGCAAATTGGCTGTAAGTCTATCGAAGGGGTCCAATGGAAGCTATGAAAATGATGAAATGAGATATGCACATGAAAAGTACTTCAAACTAGATAGGATGGTGAGATCAGAATGGCTGGATGAAAATTTTGATAGGTGTGTTGGAGTCACTATTTTTCTACACTTCAAAATCATCAATGTTTAGAATTAACACTAGCATGGTTCAAGCAGATCTAGATACCATAGAATCCATTGACTACATTGTTAAAATTTAGTAAATCATTATAGTAATTCATTGTCAAAACTGGGATTTTCCATTGCTGAGTGACACCATTAACATCACTAGGGTCTCTAAATCCATATAAAAAGTTTCAATTTAGTAAATTTTAACATGATAGATGGATTCAAAGACCCCATTAGCATATGCGGTGTTGAAATTTAGTAAATTGTACAAATTCATTGTCAAAATTGTAATTTTCCATTGCCAAGGTGACATAACTAAAAATGACTAACATAAATGACTAATTCTTATTCTTAGTCGTTGTTATATAGTCATATTTGTAATCTTGTGACTAATTAGTCATTTACGTTAGTCATTTTTATTTTAGTCACTTGTTTTCTAGTCATATATTTTATCATGTGACTAAATTAGTCATTTTTCTTAGTTGTTTTTAGTTGGATCACTTAAAATTGTTCAATTTTAGTTGTTTATCCCTTGAAAAAACTATGGTGGCTAACGTTTTTAGTCACCTAGTCACTTATCTCTAATTTTGTACTAGTGATGGCTGAGCTCATGTTTCCATCCTTAGTCCACATCAGAGCCTTTCCTTCTGAGAAGGCTACAAAGAACCCCTTGTCTTCTAAAATTTCCACTGAAAGAATATTCTTCTTTATTCTAGGAACATATAAAATTTCCTAAATGTGGATAAACTTACCTGAATCAAGTTGAAGGGAAGTTGAACCAACTCCTTTTATGGCATAGGTACTACCATTTCCTAGTTCCACTTTCACATTAAGTGTCTTGGCTTTGTAATCTACAAGAGTCTACTTGAATATGGTCATATGCTTGGTGGCTCCACTATCTATCCACCAAGAATATGCTGAGTTGGATATGGAATATGAAAGTGCTGAAACCAAGTAGCATTCTCTTTGTTTTTGTTCTTTGTTCTTATCCCTATTTTTCTTTTGATGTGGCTCTTCTTCTTCTGTAGCAGCAGAAGCATGATTCTTGCCTCTATGCCATTTCTTGTTAGGAGGTTTCTTACAGTCTTTTACATAATGACCAAACTGGTTGCAGTTATAACACCTTACTTTGATTTATGAAAATGCTTTCCTTGAGGTCCCTTACCTTTGTCCTTGTGCTGAGGGAATCTTCTTCCCTTCTTTGTCTTGGCAGCAAGGGCATGATCCTTTTCACTGGGAGGCCCAAATATTCTCTAGATCCTACCTTCTTCCAAACAATCATGCCATAACCTATCAAAAATTGGATTAATCTCTCTTCCATTTACTGTTGCAAGAAATGTCTCCCAAGATGTAGGAAGACCATCTACTGTTGTCTGCACAAGTTCATCATCATCTACTTCAACTCCAATGGCCAAGAGATGATCTCTTATATGAGAGATCTTTGAGAAGAAAGAGGAATCTGACTCCTTCTCCTCCATCTTTAATGAACGAAGATGCTTTTTCAAAACCCTCTTTTGAGTAGGAGCCTTCTTCTCATAGATATTTTCTAGGGCATCAAAACATTCTTTAGTTTTCCTTAGAGGAGCTATTACAGGCATCAAATTGTCTTTAACTGAGTCAAAGATGACTCTCCTTGCCTTGGCTTGCTTCTTCTTAAATGCCACTCTTCCTTGCTTTGTTGTGGTCTCTTCCACAACCCTAATAACCAAATCATCCAAGTCACTATCCTCTAGGATATTCACAACCCTATCCTTCCACGCATTGAAGTTTGAGTCTCCTTCAAGCCTATATTCTGACTTGACTGAAGTAGAAGCCATCTTCAAACCCTTATTGCCAAATTGATGAGTTTTTGCCAAGAAACCCTTGCAATCAAGTTGGTTAATTCTCAAACCCTTACCTTAGGATCTATGTAGATTCTGTGAGGCTGCAAAAACAGAGTTAGCTACAAACCCTAAGCTATGAAACCATGTTAAAAATAGGGTTATATTAGGGTTTTAAGCATAAAATTAACAATTTGTACTTTAATGCAAAAATAAAACTAGTATTGAAAGACCAAAATAGTACAATTGTAACAGTATTAAATCTAATTAACAAGACAAGTTTAGATATGACAAATTAATACATAATTTTCATCTCTTTCAAATTTAACACTCTCTAAAGATCATTCTGTTAAAGTTAGGGCTTGAAACAAGAGTTTAACAACTGCAGAAAATCATGAACAATAGGACAGTAGCAGTTCATAAAATTAAAACCAACAACAACAACAGTAGTAAAATAAACTAATTGAACTAGACTAGAAGATAGCAGCAATAAGAGATCAACTTACTTAATGAGATGAAACTTCCTTATAGTTATAATTCTAACTTTCAGATCTGACTTGACCTCTCAGAGGCAAGTCAATCAAATGGAACAAAACTGACCCTTACCTGAGGGTTTGTACTTACCTGAGAGAGAGAGATAAAGTGTTGTAGGATAGAGTTAGACATGTACATTAACCAAGATCAGTCCCAAGACAGTCAATAGGAGATGAACACCTCACAATAGTCCTTAGTGATCAAGGGCAACCTCAAAATAGTGACCAACAACTATGGAATCCCTAAAATCATGAGTGGGCAGCCTTAAACATAATCCAAATAGTAGGGAAACCCTAACATCCCCTCAAAAAGGTAGCAGTGGTCACTTACAAGCCTTAGCAGGACTCAAATCAACAATGGCAGCCCTAGCAGCACCTCACAAAGGTAGCAACACCTCTCTAGAAAACAAAGGAACCCTCAAACAACAACAACATCCTCATAATGAGTAATGGTAGCCTCACAGTAGGCCGCAAAAACCTTAGGCAGTAAAAGAAAGGCAACACAACCCTCAAACTAGGTGGGGGCACCTCCAAAACATGTAGCATAATCCTAGAGCAGGTATCGACCCTCTCAGATAAGGTAGCGACACCCTAATGCAAGGTCAGACAAATCAGCAACATCCTCAAACATGCAGCAACAGACCCTAAGGAGATCTCAAACCCCTCAAAACAATAAAAAATTGTGAACAATAGCCTCTAAATAGGCTTATAACAACTGAATATACCCTCAAGGAGTATGTGGAAGCCCTAGGAAGATAAGACAAACTTCATTAAGGTGGCGACAACCCTAAGGTAGTCATCACCAGCTGAACGACAGCCCAAGACAGTCACCAACAGCTCGAAACCCTTGACGCCACCCTCAAACAAAGCATCAAACCCTAGGACAACCACACGTAATCAGCTCTGAATTGTCACCACAAGATGATGTCATAATAAAGGGTTAAACTTGTATTTATAACCTTTTAAAGTCTTCTAGAATGTTCTTCCTTTTAATTCTTCATTGAATTAGGGTTTCAATACTAACGTCAAAACATCCTATCTTTTAGGAGGGTTACTAAACATAAAAATATAAATTAATTTTATGATGTCTTTAGGAGTGGGTAACAAGGACAACATACAAGGGGGGCACAAGCACCTAGGAACAACAAGGAAGGATTAGCACAAGTTAAGGCTATCACAAGGCTAACCACCATAAATCAAGGATGGGTAAACACCCCTTCAAACCACAGGATCAAAGATGTAGCCACAAGGTGGGGAGACCACCCTTTTTCCCACAATACCAAGAACAACAAGGTGGGAAGAAAACCTTTCTAACCACAAGACCAAGGGTGTAATAACAAGGTGGGAGTGCAACCCATTTATCTCTCTCTCAAATGTACAAGTGTTCCATACAATTACTGAAAGTTCTATCATCACCATATAAGGAAGATGATCCATACTGGATGATGTGATCCTGTGGTCCTTTCGACTGCTCTTGAGGTCAACTGCTAGTGACTTCATCAAGGGTGGTCAGTCCCTTGATGAAACAACCTAGCTCAACCATCCTGAAGACCTAGGAGAGGAGGGCATCACACATCATCATCTTGGTTAACTGACAAAGATCCACCTTGTTAACTGAATAGGTATGCACCTGTAGGAACTGCTTGGTCCCAAACCAAGAATATGCTTGGTCCGAGTCCAAGATGTCTCTGTCTCTGCCTGCAGGCTCTGCTTAGTCCTCTTGACGAAGAAACTACCTGGTCCCAAACCAGAATTCCCTAGAAACAAATAGGGGCCCTAGCCACAAGCTAGGGACTTTTCCATGGCTCCAACTTGCTTGGTCCTAGACCAAGCACCCCAGTAGACTGTTGGGGGCCCTAGTGTACCTGCTAGGGGCTTACTTTACCCAGTTAACTAAACATGAACCCTATTTAACTGAATAGGGTGCCATCCTCCCAAAGAATGGCTCTCGTAACTGTATTATCTTTAACACTCAATTGTATACTAACCTTGGATAAGGAAAATATCTCCTCGTCTTTTCCAAACCTCCAACCCCAAGAAGTAAGGCATCAAGCCAATGTCCTTCATCTCAAACTCAGTTTCCATATCTACCTTGCACCCTGCAATGAGATTCTTTGAACCTGTGAGAAACATGTCATCTACATAAAACACCAAAATGAGCAGATCGATCTCAACAAATATGAAAGATAGGTTTTCGTCGATGCACTGTAGGTATCTGTCGATCCTTGAATACCATGTTCTCGGTGCCTACTTGAGTTCGGGGCCTTTCTCATCCTACACACATGGGACTCCTTCCCATTGAATTCAAATCCCTAAGGTCATTTGATGTACACTTCTTCCTCAATTATTCCATTGAGGAAATTTGTCTTCACATCCATTTGATGTATCCTCCATCCCATGATGGAGAATAAAGACATCACTTCTCTAATGGAAGTGTACCACTCTCTCTTTCTAGGAGAATCCTCTCGCCATGAACCTCACCTTGTACTTCTCTATGTTTCCATATGCTACATGCTTGATCTTGAAGATCCATTTGGAAGTCACCATTGACTTTCCCTCCATTCTAGGCACAACGTCTAAATTATCATTCTTCATGATGGAGGTTTACTCCACCATGAAATCCCAACATGTTAAAGATAATGTAGTTGTGAGAGCCATTCATTGGGAGGATGGCACCCTATTCAGTTAACTAGGGTTCCTGGTCAGTTAACCAGATAGTTTAAGTCTCTAGCAGGTATCTAGGTCCCCTAGCAGCTATCTAGGGATCTTGGTTTGGGACTAAGCAGTACAAGCCATTTCAAAAGCCCCTAGTTGATCACCAGGGCCTCTTGGTCAGTTACACCAGAGAGATTTTTGGTCTGGGACCAAGCTGTGTATAACCCTAGAAGTTATATAGGGTACCTGGTCAGTTAAACAGGTGGATATTGGTCAGTTAACCACGATGTTGATGTGTGATTCCCTCCTCTCCTAGGTCTTCGAGATGGTTGAGCTAGGTTGTATCCTCAAGGGACTAGGAACCCCTTGATGGAGTCACTGATATTTGACCTTAGGAGCAGTCAGGAGGATCAAAGGATCACATCATCAAGTTTGGACCTTCTGTATATGGTGATGATAAACTTCCAATTATTGCATGGGACACTTGTGGACCACATACATTGAGAGAGAGATAAACGGGTTGTTTCCCCACCTTGTTGTTACACCTCTTATTGACTTGTGATTAGCCTTGTGTTGAACCCTCCTTTGTTAGTCTTATGTGTTATTCCCCCCCTTGAGTATGTCATCCTACCCATCGTCATGTTGTATATACCCTCTCCTAAAGATGTCCTAACATTAAATTATATTTTTATATGTGGAAACCTTTCTAAAAGGTATGACGTCTTGAACTTATTGAAGGAACCCTAACTTGAATGAAGAATTAGAAGGAGAACCTTCTAGGAGGTCATTAAGAGGCTATAAATATAAGCCTAGCCTTCATTATGAAAAGTATCTTGAAGAGTTAACTAAAGCTCTGATTTTGACAGGACTGATCTAGGGTTTGCAACACACTTGTTTTGGGTGATGTCAAGGGTTTCAAGACTCCTTTTGCTTAGGATTTCACTTGTATTGGGATGTATTTCTCAGTACTATCATTTTTTAGGGATAATCTCTCCTCCATCCTCTCACTCGTGTGAACCCGTGACCTTCTAAGCCTGTTGTCCTACTTTTATGATTTTACTTCAGTAGTAATTTTACTATGTATTTATGCATTACTTTTTTTTTAAAATCCCTAACTTTATCATGGTATCAAAGCTTAGGGTTTGTAGCTAGCTCCATTTTGCATTTTAATCGTGCCTACATAGATCCCGAGGCAATGGTTTTGAGAATTAACCAACTTGGTTGTAAGGGTTTCTTGGTAAATTTCAGCAGGTTGGCCGTGAGGGTTTGAAGATGGTTTATTCTTCAATTAAATAGGCTTGAAGGAGCCTCCAACTTCAATGCCTGGAAATCTAGGGTAATGAACATCCTAGAGAAAGGTGACCTAGATGATTTGGTTACTAGGGTTGTGGAAGAGCCTACAACAAATCAAGGAAGATCAACCCTTAAGAAGAAGCAAGCCAAGGCAAAGAGAGTAATTTTTGACTCAGTTAAAGACAATCTAATGCCTGTTATAGCTCATCTAAGGACAACAAAAGAATGTTTTGATTCCCTAGCAAATCTTTATGAAACAAAGGCTCCTACTCATAAGAGGGTTTTGAAAAAGAAGCTTTGTTAATTAAAGATGGAGTAGAATGAGTCAATTGCTTCCTTCTTCTCCAAGATCTCTCAGATAAGAGATCAATTCATGGCCATTGGAGTAGAAGTAGATGATGATGTCCTTGTGAAGACAGTAGTAGATGGTCTTCCTACGAATTGGGAGACATTTCTAGCTGCAATAAGTGGAAGAGAGATACAACCAAATTTTGAAAGGTTGTGGCATGATTGCTTACAAGAAGAAGGAAGGATCTGGAGTAGGATTGGGCCTCCCACTAAAAAGGATCATGCCCTTAATACTAAGACAAAGTAAAGGAAATTTCCTCAGCACAAGAAGAAAGGAAAGAAACATCAAGGTAATCAGTTTGACATATCAAAGATAAGGTGTTATAATTGCAACTGGTTCGGTCATTTTGCAAAATATTGTAAGAAACCTCCTAACAAGGAGTACAAAGGCAAGTACCATGCTTCAACTGCTACAAAAGAGGAAGAACCACATAGAAAGAAAACAAGAATTGAAACCAAAGATCAAGAACAAAGAAAAGAATGCTGCCTAGTTTCAACACTCTCAGTTTCCATCTCCAACTCAGTAGATTCTTGGTGGATAAGCAGTCGAGCCTCCAAGCATATGATTGGATTCAGGAATCCTCTTACAGATTATAGCGACAAGAAGTTCAATGTGAAAGTGGAACTAGGGGATGATAGTACCTTTTCCATAAAATGAGTTGGTTCAACCTCATTTCAACTTGATTCAAGTACGGTTATACACATTGAGGAAATTTTATATGTTCCTGGGTTAAATAAAAATATTCTTTCAGTGGCATTTCTAGAAGATAAGGGTTTCACAATATCCTTCTCATAAGAAAAGGCCTTGATGTGGCCTAAGGATGGAAACATGAGTTCATCCATTGTGATTGGGGTTCGTGAAGGCAACCTTTATAAGGTTTTAGGGCATGTGGTTCAAGATCTAGTTCATGAAACAATCAACCCTTGCGAACTGTGGCACAAACGTTTTGGACATCCTCCCAATGTAAAGAAGATGGTCATAGATAATGGAGAGGTTGACTCCCATAAGTTTGATGATCCCTATCAGGATTCAGAAATCAAGAGGGAGCCAACTATGCCCTTCAATCCCTAACAAAATGGGATTGCAGAAAAGGAAAATAGAACAATCTATGAAGAAGCCAGGGTCATGATGTATGATCGGGATATCCCTCTTTGGGTAGAGACTACTAGTGTAGCTATTTATGTTCAGAACAGATGTTCTCATGCTCTCTTGGGAAAGAAGACTTTAGAATAAGTGTTTACATGTCAAAGGTATATCGAGGACAGTATAAATGTGACCTTTCATGATCTTCCCAATGATATAGACACGAAAGTGCAAGAAGCTCCAGCTTCAGAAAGCCCAGTTCATGAGTAATCTCTTTCAGATAAACAGAGGGAGAAAGCTAGAAATCCTTCAGTTGATCCCATTAAGGATCCTATTAGTAAGTTTCAAAGGTTCTCCAGTTTGATATCTTAGTTGAGCCACGTCACTGATTCAAATCCCTCCACTTATGAGGAGGCAACCAAACATCAGGTTTGGAAAGGTGCTATGATAGAAGAAATCCAGTTAATAATAGAAAATGACGTGTGGAAAGTGGTTCTCATACCACAAGGGAAGTCAGTTGTAACTTCCAAATGGATCTATAAGATCAAGCTACTTGTTGACATCAAGAGCTGCTCGAAGCTCTCATAAAATCATGTTCTCTATGACAGGTCGAAACACATCATGAGAAAGTATCACTATGTCAGGGACATGGTGTAAAGAAATGACATTAGACTTCAATATGTTCCGTGAGATAAACATATTATCGATGTGAAGACTAAGCCTCTATCCATGACGAATTTTGCCTACTTCTGAGACAAGCTTAGTGTTGATAAGAATGCCTCTCTTGCTGAGAGGGAGTGTTAAAGATGAATTATCGATTAGACATTAGACTTCAGTATGTTCTATTATATAAATAGATTACCGATGTGTTCACTAAGCCTATATCCACAACGAAGTTTGTGTACTTCTGAGACAAGATTAGTGTTGCTGAGAATGCCTCTCTTGATGAGAGGGAGTGTTAAAGATAATGCATCTGTGAGATCCATTCTCTAGGAGGATGACACCCTAGTCAATTAACTAGGGTTCCTGGTCAGTTAGCCAAGAAGTTTAATTCACTAGCAGATATCTAGGGCCCCTAGCAGTTATCTAGGGATCTTGGTCTGGGACCAAGCAGTACAAGCCATGGAAAAAACCCCTAGTTGATCACTAGGGCCTCCTGGTAAGTTACACCAGAGAGATTATTGGCCTGGGACCAAGCTGTGTATAACCCTAGAAATTATCTAGGGTACCTAGTCAGTTAACTAGGTGGATCTTGGTCAGTTAACCAAGATGTTGATGTGTGATGCCCTCCTCTCCTAGGTCTTCAATATGGTTGAACTAGGTTGTTTCCTCAAGGGACTAGCCACCACTTGATGGAGTCACTGGAATTTGACCTTAGGAGCAATCAGGAGGATCAGAGGACCACGTCATCCAATTCAAACCTTCCTTATATGGTGATGATAAACTTCTAGTTATTTCATGGGACACTTGTGGACCGCATACATTGAGAGAGCAAGATAAAAAGGTTGTTTCCCCACCTTGTTGTTACACCTCTTGTTGATTTGTGATTAGCCTTGTGTTGGCTTTGTCTTGTGTTGACCCCTCCTTTGTTAGTCTTATGTGATAGCCCCCCCCCCCCCCATGAGTATGGAATCCTACCCTTCGTCATGTTTTATATACCCTCTCCTAAAGACGTCCTAACATTAAATTATATTTTTATATGTGGAAACCTTTCTAAATGGTATGACATCTTAACCTTATTGAAGTATCCCTAACATCAATGAAGAATTAGAAGGAGAACATTTTAGGAGGCCATTGAATTGCTATAAATATAATCCTAGCCTTCATTATGAAAAGTATCTTGAAGAGGTAACTAAAGCTTTGATTTTGACATGACTAATTGAGGGTTTGCACTACACTTGCTTTGGGTGACATCAAGGGTTTCAAGATCCTTTTGCATATGAGTTCACTTGTATTGGGCTCTCTTTCTCAGTACTATCATTTTTTAGGGATGATCTCTCCTTCATCCTCTCACTCGTGTGAACTCGTGACCTTTTAATCCTACTGTCCCACTGTTTATGATTTTACTTCAGTAGTACTTTTACTATGTATTTTTTCATTATTAAAACTTTTGTTTAAAAACCCGAAATTTAACACTACAAACTCGTTGGTCGATTGCCTCCTGAAAACTAGAGGGCTTGGAATCTATGATGCGGCTTATCAATGCCATATAGTTTGGAAACTTCTTTAGAGCTCAACTCTCCTTGAATTTTCTTCTACGAGCCTCACCTTTCTCCTAAGCATCCCTCAATGTCTGATTGAACCATCGAGGTCTTCTGACAAAACTAGTAGGAGCTAGTGGCTCCTCCTCAGCATCTGAAGGCTTTTTCCCTGAACTGGAATTTGTTGGTGAACTTGGCATAGCCTTTGGAGCTTCCTTCTCCTCATCCTCTATCACTAGTAATGGCTCATGAGACTTCCTGGATGCAAATTCTTCCTCGAATTTTACATCCCTTCCTATAATTGTCTTCCTCTCTCTTGGAATATAGATCTTGTAAGCCTTTGGAATCTCACTGTAGCAAAAAAATAAACCCTTCTTGCTGGAGGATTCCAACTTGGTCCTCTTCTCCACTGGTATATGGATGTAAATTGGACAGCTAAAGATGTGGAAATGACTCACCTCTGGATTCACACTAGTGAATGCCTCCTCTGTTGTCTTGTCCCCCAAAACCCTGTGAGGACACTTATTTTGGATGTATACTACTGCATTGCATAATAATTCCCATAGAAACATTGGAAAATCCTAGTCATGTATCACGGCCTTTGATGGATCAGTTCTTTCTCTCCACAACCCTATTCTATTATGGGTTGTAAGGAACAGTGTACTCCCTCTTGATTCCTACATCCTTGCATAAATCCTCGAAATCATTGGAGGTATACTCACCCCCATTGGTCAATGTCAAAACCTTGATATTCTTCTCTGTTTGGTTCTTCACAAGAGCCTTGAACTCCTAAAACCTACTGAATACTTCATTCTTTATATTCAAAAAGTAGATCCATGTTTTGTTAGAAGTCATTAATGAAGAAACATAGTACATGATTCTTGTGATTGATGTTGTTACTGGACAAACTAGCAGAGATAGTGTCTAATAGACAAATGTAAGTATAGTGTGACCCAATGTCACCTCAGCCACACTTACAACTACTTTGGAGTGTCATGACCTCCAAGGGGAGAGCCCTTTTAGTTATTCTGCAAGACACTTAGGCAACCACAGTATATCTTCTACATAGTTAAATTAGTGACCAGTGGCTTTATGGGGTCAACTAGAGAATGAAGAAAAAATACTATATGGACATGAATGTTGTAGATGTAGAACAAGTATATTAATGTCAATAGCATACACCACTTTTATGTGAACCAATGATCATTCATCTAGAGAATAAACAAAATAACTATACTGCTATAATGATATAGTCTAAGGTAATTTCAACAGTGATAAATAATGAAGTAAAGTGACTAGTTGCAGTATATGCAGACAAATATCTCATCCAATGATCAAACAATTAGGAGTTCCCAATAGTGTAGATAATTACCAAAGTAAATTTAATCAAAGAGTAGACTTGCTAGCTATTATGAACTCTGTAAATCTATAGATCAATCATGTTTTATCAATCCTGCAACATGCATATATTGAACAGTGGCACTTAGGAAAGTAAGTAAACAAACAGGGATTACTATCTTAACCAAATGTAACCACAGAGGCAATATTGCTAGCAGATTTGAACAATTTATCTATGTATGATAATAACAGTCCTATTGCATGCATTCAATGTCAAATTCAGTCCTATATGCTAACTTATGTTAAACAATATTCAAGCACTTTTATTGTTCTTTGCTAACCCCTTTTTGACTTGTCTGATGTGTTCTTTGTGGCAGGTTTTAGGGTTGCAGAGAATGTAGGACAAGAAGCTACAATAACAAACCTTGTAAAGGTGGTTAAGATGGCTATCAAAGGACAACAAGGAGGCTACTTTAGGCAAGCCGAGGCCTTAAATGGTTAGCTGAGGGTGGTGGGAAGTTAGAAGTGGGAAGGCCGAGGGTGCCAAGGGTTAAGGAGAGGGAAACCGAGGGTATGGAGGACAGCCTGAGCCTAAAAGGAAGCAAGCCAAGGCTTTAGAGTGGTTTAAGGTGAGGCTGAGGGGGAAAGGGACTAGACAGAGGGCCTAGAACGTTGGGGCAAGGGTTTTATGAGAGGGCCGAGGTTTTATTAGGGTAGGATGAGCTCAAAAAGGAGGAGGCTGAGGTATTTAGGGAGAGAAGAAGAGGGTTAGTGTTTAGTGTAGATTTTTAGGTTTTTAGGATTTTATATTTTTTTAGGGTTTCTCTTATGATGAATAATCATAAAAAATAAAACTAACTAAATACAATAAAACAAATTTCAGACCTAAATATCTAACCTAAATTAATGAAATGCAATAAATACACATGAATATGCATGAAGAATTTGATAAAAGGTTGATAACTAGGGTTTTAATGGATGAGACCCTAAACCCTAGGCCTAGAGGAGAGGTGACCAACCTCCCTCTTGGAGTGATTTATCCTTGAATACTAAACTAGGGCCTCCTACAACAACCTCCAGGGTTCATTATAGGAGCCTAATCTAGGGAAACCTCCTCTACAGAGCATTTTCCACCATGCAAAGAAGATAGAAGGAAGACAAAATGGACCTAATCAGAAAAAATGCAGCTCTATGGCTGCCATTCAATTATCAAGAAGCAAGAATTCACCTACCTTAACCAAGCAAGGCTAAAACTAGACTTAATTGAGCTTTGTGTTGTTCCAACAATTCCTAGCAAGCACCATGCATGAGAAAAAACCTAGAAGTGCATCCAATTTCATCCACAAGGAAAAGAAGAGAAAACTTCAATAGGTGCGCATCACAACCAAAGAGCCTATCTTGGGTAAAAGAGAAACATAATAATGTTTTATCCCATGAGTTATGATTTAGAAATGAAGTGAGGAGGCTTATTTATAGTCTTCTCAACTCACTTTTACAAAATAACCAGGCTGACAGGACAAATATAATGTCAACGTAAAAATATAACATGAAATAATCTAAAATAATCTAAAAAGTGTCTACTTGGGGTATTTTCTCCCTAGGTGACCAAAAACTGATAAAAATAACTAAAAATGAACAAATGGTTTCAGTTCGAAAGGTGGAGTGAGTAGAGGGGGATCGTCATACCCCATATAACCCCAATTGTGCCAAAAAACCCTCAACGTCCCCCCTCTACAAGCTTGTGGGCCTGGTGACCAAGGATGATGTCATCATTGAAAAGACACCAAGGAGAGAAGGCGCTATGTTGAAAAGGGGCCAGGATGGGTGCATAGGGTGAGCGAAAGAGGAGGCAAGTGTGTCAAGCTAGAACATTATCACCTATGTGGAAATCAAGTAGGGGTCATGTGACCCAGTGACCTGCCCCTAGGAGCCCCATAAACCAACCTCGGGGATATAGGCCCAAGAATGAGGTAGTCAGAAATGCCACTAAGCCATAATACTCCTAAAGGAAGAATCAATGGGTCCGACCATAAACCACCTCTTAGAAAGTACCGATAATACCCCCATCATGGCCTTGAAGGAAGAAAACAACCCCTCTCGTTATGCAAACATCTAAATGTGAGCTGATATTGGTACTGTGTAACACTAGCTTCAACTATGAGACAAGTGCTCTTCTCAGGAGTGCTTGAGAACCTGTGAATCTCTTAGGTACTTGTAGACCTAGACACATATCAAATATCTGAGGGCTTTAAAAGCACAATGAGGCAAACACTTGTTAGAAAAACAGGATCGCAGAGCAATAACAATAAACAAAAATGCAAATATAATCACACACACATTACAACAAAGACACAGATATATCATGGTTCACCCCAACTTGGGCTACGTCCACACTGAATTTGCCAGTCCTTATTATTATTACCGTCTAGCAAGGTGAAGGGATACAACTCGTAGCACAGCCGCTGCACTTCCTCTTCACTGTCTCAAAGTCTCTTTCTTGATCTTATAGATCTTTACAATGCATAAAACCTAATACATCATTTTTTTTAACCCTAGCCATGTTACAATGTCTTTCTTTTATAAGGAAAATACAATGGGAAAATACCACGAGTTACCCAAAACCATGGGCCCTAAAACTGGTGGCGAAAACAACCCCAAAAAATTTCCTCGGGGGCGCTGCCCCCGCGCCTGTCGGACCCCCTGAGCGTCAGGCGAGGATCATAACCAAACCTGGGGTACAGACACGGCTGAATCATCATCTATGAGACTAGAATATCTGGCTCCACAACTAATAACACTCCCATCCTGCCTTGCTCAGTGTGATGACATGAAATATAAATAACTGAACACGAGAGAACGACAAATGCAATGCAAGGGTAACAACATATGTTGAACTCAAATGAAACTAAACCTACCTATGTTAAACGTGATAATCATATTGGGTAGTGAAATCATACCACCAATGTATCCAACTAAGTAGGAAATTCACACCTGATCTTTTACCTTTGTGTTTAGAGACAATCCATGATAAGATCTCATTGATGATAAACTGAATACATACCATGATCCTCATCAGGATAGGGGATGAAAGTTGAATCACTGTAGGAACCTAGAAGCATCAATATCGTTGCCATAGAGAAGGATTGCTTTCACAAGCATCATTTATCCATGATTCTACTGGGTTTATGTATGGGCCATATTCACCATACACTAGCATTGAGAATTTTTTTTGCCTGAAACTGGTTGTCGGATTTTGAACTTGGGAGACCATTTGTAAAGGTGGACCTCGCAAATATTCATATGTTAGTTGCAACCTGTTCCTGCACCTACTTGAACATTTCTTTGGATACACAAGTATATTGTGCATCTTTGTAATGATCATGTTAGCATCCCTAGTAATATTTAAAATTTTGAACTTGTCAGCCACATAATTTATGCCTTCACATTTCAAATGGAAAGACAAACAATAGATATTTTGGCAATGCAAAGTAAATAACATACATGTCCACATACCTGTAGTGGTTTTGTTGAAATGGCTCATTGGAAACTTACCAATATCGGGCAGAAAGGGATAGACAACTTCAATAACACTTTTCCAAAGATGTTGCTGATTAGGTCACACCATGGGAAGAACATCAGTAAAGGAACCCTCTGTATGACATACTCCACGCTTATTGATACTAGATACACATGAATGATCTGGGCTTATAGAATCTTCAACACGAACAAGGCTTTCAAAGTCTTCAATCACTTCATCATATCGAAATATATTTATATGGTGATCATCTATAATGGCAAGAAGACCCACATCCTGAGGTACTTCATCGTCAAATGTAAGAGCAAAAGTGTTAAACCAATCTTCATTATTAACATCGTGAACAGATGGAATAATTTGAACTTGTTAAATAGGGCTTTCACTAATTATGTATTCAATGTCCATCCTTGAGGTGATCATGACTTATTCATCCCAAACAATGTCAAAATATGGCTCAAGATGATCCATACTAGCCTTTGATTCTTCTGTGAATGGTGGGAAAACTGTATTGATTTCCTCTTCAAAGTATTCATCACTGAAGGCTTTGGAAACAACACTGCGAGGTCTTGAAGAATCGTAAAGTGGTGGACCCATAAACCTCCAAAAATCATTGTCCTCACAAATCCTATTATTCTGCTTCAAGAGATCCGAGATATCATAAGAAACTGTTATATGAATGCAAGGAGAACTCACCACTTCCTTCTGTTCTTCAATTTTTTCAACTAGGACTTCTTGGTATTCAATTCTAGTATCACGATCATATTCGTCTTCATAAGGAACTTCATCTTGGTACATAGGGCTTATGATGTCATCCACAAGGTATTGAACAATAGTTTCTTCAAGAAAACCGTCTTGATATTCGTCTCGAATTTCTCTAACAAGGTCTACTTTTGGGTTTACTACGACCTCTTTCATAGGATCAATTGGAACATGTACCTCTTGGACCTCCTCTTTCCTTGAAAGAGTGTCTAGGGATTCAGTAACTTCTTCGCACATCCAAGGACCCAAGTCATTGCAAATCACTTCAACCAATTGACAAAATGAAGATATCCCCTTGGGAGGAAGATTCTTATACCATTTCTCTTCGTGATGATTAATTAAGAAGTTAAGGGATATTACCAATAAATTCATTCTAACGTCCTCATCCACGATATCCCATGGCTTCAAATATTCTATGAATGCAAGCACATGTTTTACAGGCCATTCTTGAAGTGCCTTAAACTTTGGAACTGCTAGAGAGGCATCTCTATCCACAACATTTGGATACCTTGGAATGTTTGAGAAATCCAATGGGTCAAACAAAGGGTAGCACATCCATGCTTCATCAAAGGATGCCATATATTCTACCTTCTTGAGTTGGCCTAGTCCTTGTAGAATACTTCTTTTATTTTCTTCATTGGAAGTTGCCAAGAGACACCTTCCAAGTTAGACTTAAACAAATCTCACTAAAGTACTAAACAAGAACGTACCTAAGTAATGGTAGGAATGATTGCCAATGGAGTCGCGAGATAAGCCCTGTAGGGTTAGTCCTAATAAATATGCTTTAATTGTTAAGAGGAGAACTCACCTTGAGTTCTTACCTAAGTGTCATTTGCTAAGGGTGTAAATGACTTCGGATAAACCACTTCAATCTTTGAAACATCCCTGGAAACAACGCCAAAATGTTACCGAGAAAACTAGCAAGGCTAGTGTCTAATAGAAAAATGTAAGGATAGTGTGACCCAATGTCACCTTAGCCACACTTCCAACTACTTCGGAGTGTCGTGACCTCCAAGGGGAGATCCCTTTTAGCTATTCTGCAAGACACTTAGGCAACCATGGTATATCTTCTACACAATTAAATTAATGGCCAATGCCTTTATGGGGTCAACTAGAGAATGAAGAAAACATACTATATGGACATGAATGTTGTAGATGTAGAATAAGTATATTAATGTCAATATCATACACAACTTTTATGTGAACCAACGATCATTCATCTAGTGAATAAAAAAAAAAAATGTACTGCTATAACAATATAGTCTAAGGTAATTTCAATGGTGATAAATGGTGTAGTAAAGTGACCAATAGCAGTATATGTAGACAAATATCTCGTCCAATAATCAAACAATTAGGAGTTCCCAACAGTGTAGATAATTACCAAAGTAAATTTAATCAAAGAGCAGACTTGATAGCTATTATGAACTCTGTAAATCTATAGATCAAGCATGTTTTATCAATCCTGTAGCATACATATATTGAATAGTGGCACTTAGGCAAGGATTAAACAAACATGAATTACTATCTTAACCAAATGTAACCATAGAGGCATTACTACTAGCAGATCTTAACAATTTATCTATGTTTGATCATAACAGTCCTGTAGCATGTATTCAATGTCAAATTCAATCCTCTATGCTAACTCTTGTTAAACAATATTCAAGTGCTTTTATTGTGCTTTGCTAACCCCTTTTTGACTTGTTTGATGCCTTCTTTGTGGCAGGTTTTAGGGCCGCAGAGAATGTAGGACAGACTACTACAATAGTAGACCTCAGAAAGGAGGTTAAGATGGCTACCAAAGGACAAGAAGGAGGAAGCTTAGGCAGGCCAAGGCCTTAAATGGCTGGTTGAGGGTGGAGGGAAGCTAGAAGAGGGAAGGCCAAGGGTGCCAAGCGTTAAGGAGAGGGAAGCTGATGGTATTGAGGAAAGCCTGAGGCTAAAAGGAAGTAGGACGAGGGTTTTAAAGGGGTTTAAGGTAAGGCCGAGGGGGAAAGGGACTAGGTTGAGGGCATAGAATGCTAGGGAAAGGGTTTTATGAGAGGGTCTAGGTTTGATTAGGGCAGGTCGATCTCAAAAAGGAAGAGGCCAAGGTCTTTACGGAGAGAAGAAGAGGGTCGTGAGGCATAGGGAGACGAGTAAAGGTTAGGGTTTAAGGTATATTTTTAGGTTTTTAGGATTTTATATTTTTTTAGGGTTTTTCTTATGATGAATAAGCATAAAAAATAAAACTAACTAAATGTAGTAAAACAAATTTCATACCTAAATATCTAACCTAAATTACATAAAATGCAATAAATACACATGAATATGCATGAATAATTTGATAAAGGGTTGATAACTAGGGTTTTAATGGATAAGACCCTAAACCCTAGGCCTACAGATGTGGTGATCAACTTCCCTCTTGGATTAATTTCTCTTTGACTACTAAACTAGGGCCTCCTACAACAATCTCTAGGGTTCGTTATAAGAACCTAATCTAGGGAAGAATTAGAGATCCATGGCCTCACTAGGGAAAACCTCCTATGGGGAGCGATTTCCACCATGCAAAGAAGATAGAAGGCAAACAAAAAGACCCTAATCAGAAAAAATGCAACTCTATGGCCACCATTCAATCATCATGAAGCAAGAATTCACCTACCTTCACCAAGCAAGGCTAAAACTATACTTACTTGAGATTTTTGTTGTTCCAACAATTCCTAGCATCCACCATGCATGAGAAAAAACCTAGAAGTGCATCCAGTTTCATCCACAAGGCAAAGAAGAGAAGACTTCAAGAGGTGCGCATCACATCCAAAGAGCCTATCTTGGGTAAAAGATAAACATAATAATGTTTTATCCCACGAGTTATGATTTAGAAATGAAGTGAGGAGGCTTATTTATAGTCTTCTCAATTCACTTTTACAAAATAACCTGGTCGACATGCCAAATATAATGTCAATGTAAAAATCTAACATGAAATAATATCAAATAATCTAAAAGGTGGATACCTGGGGTATTTTCTCCCTAAGTGACCAAAAACCGATAAAAATAACTAAAACTTAGCAAATGGTTTCACTTCGAAAGGTGGAGTGAGCAAGGGGGAGCGTCATGCCCCATCTAACCCCATCCGTGCTAAAAAGCCCTTAACGTCCGCCCTTTACAAACATGTGGACTTGGTGACCAAGGATGATGTCATCACTGAAAAGACACCAAGGAGAGAGGGCGTTATGCTGGAAAGGGGCTACGATGGGTGCATAGGGTGAGCGGAAGAGGAGGCAAGCACCTCTAAGATGGACCACTATCACCTGTGTGGAAATCAAGTAGGGGAATCATTGGCCTGCCCCTAGGAGCCCTAGACACCAACCTTAGGGCTACAAGCCCCAGAATGAGGCAGTCAACAATGCCACTAAGCCATAGTACTCCTAAAGGAATAATCAAAGGGTCCGGCCACAACCACCTCTTAGAAAGTGCTGATAGTATCCCCATCATGGCCCTAAAGGAAAAAAATGACCCCTCTCCTTGGAAGACATTTGAATGTGAGCCGGTACTAGTACTACATAACAAATGCTACTGACATCGGTCCACACACATTTGAATGCACTAGATCTAGAATCCCCTGAGATCTGTGCTCACTGCTTGGGAAAGTAGCCTTGGCATGCTTTCCAAGCATGCACCCTCTGTACACACCCTACTACTCAATGTTGAACTCTGAAAGACCAGTGACAATATCCCTTAGAATAGGCAATGCCCGTTGATGTAGGTGCCCCATCCTCTTGTGCCATAACTTGCACAAGTTTTATGTGGTATGAACTAGGACTCGAATAGGTTTGGAGGCTGAGGGTAGGACATTAGAGGGTTTGATACTACTTGGAATTGGACATATGTTAGTTAAAAAAAGCCAAAACAGATAGCCCTTTAGTTAAAAAAAAACCAGAACAAGTAGCCCTATTCCCATGATAGGCCAAAGATTGTAGCTACAGAAGAAAAAAGTCCACAAAATTGATAACTGGAGAAGGCGTAGTTGATACTTTGGTCCGCGTATGCTTTATGGTTTGCTTTTTTCCCCCTAATTCGGGCCTGCATAAAGTGATAAGTGACGGAGATTCCATGACAGACACAACATATAACTTTGCAAAGTACAAACAAATATATTCATAAATAGTGAGGGGGTTCAGTTCATTGCCATTGCTAGGTTGAAGGTTTAGTCAGGTTTAATTGAGTTTAATTTAGTGTGAACATTTGACAGAAAGATAAATAACCGGCAAGAAGTAATAGTTCTTCATATGTCTGTTCTTCTATGTCTTTCTCACCATTTACACATGGTAGTTCTATGTATTAAATCTAGAGACATCTTAATATGTTTTACCTTTAGTACTCTCATATTCGTAATACCACAATTCTCTTTCTCACACTGGTGTCCAGACTACCAAGTACATTTGCATGAGAGGCATATACGCCAACAAATGATGCCCTGAGCCGACAGACAAAATGTATCTATTTAAAAGGCATACACCAACTTGGTTCCTGTGAGATGAAATGAAGAGACCAATACCCTGTGGGCCTGCATGGAAAATATGTTGCTGTAATATACACAACTACTGTATAATGAATGAGAGGACATTACCCTACACTGTATCATGAGTTCTTTAAATCCAAGTGTTTTTCCAGAATTACTAGTTAATTACTCTCAATTCTATAGTCGATTCATGGTGTTCCACATGCCCTGACTTTTAGAGGTGTCCCACAGGTGCACATGACTGATCGTTCCTATTTAAAATAAAAATATTTGCCGGTGGATTTTTTTCCATGTTTCAAGGCACAAGGTGGGTTAAGCCTTATTTCAATGGTTGGTGAAATGGTTGTTTATTGCTCATGGTTGAACCATGATGTTCTATGTTTGGTTTCACGCATGATGTTCCATCTTTCTGATGAAATGATTTGATTAGATGATTAAATTCAACAACTAGTAATGAAATGATTTGATCCTTTCCCTGCTGTTCGGTGTTGTTTTAATCCCTGCTCTCCTCCGGCGGTTTTATAAGTCAGTCTAAGAATATGACTTCGTTTCCTAAATGAAACACAAGGAAAATCCGAATAGAGACACTCACCCAACCTGGTGACTGGGGCGATAGAGGCTCACCCAACCAGTTTTGGGGCTCGTACTTGGGAGGTGCATGTGTGTTCTTCTTTTTGCTTGTTGTAATTGAAGAGATTGATATCTGTTATTAGTCTTTTTCTTCCCGCTACTTGCTGTTGTGAAGAGTAATCATATATGTTAGCTGTTATTTCTTGCTGTTGTTTTTAGAGAATTAATATTAGGTAAAGCTCAGATTATCTTCTAGGAGCCTTGTTTCAAAGAATGAATATCCATCTGTCCCAAGTGGGCAGACCATTAGGAGGGAAAGGAAGTCAAAGCCTTGCAGTAATAAGCTGTTGTCCCAGCAGCAATCACTTGAATTGTTGGGCACCTTGCCTTCCCATATTGACCAGCGATTAATCAAAACCTCATTTCCACTTACCACTGGAAGGCTTCAGTTCCGGAACGTTTATCCTTTCACCAGTAGTATTTAGTTTCAAAATTATCAGATATAATATAGCTCCAGGCATCAAATGAAACTTTAATCGTATGAGAGTATGCAACTACTGATGAAAACATCCAAGAGATCCACTTGGAGTCGAATTTTCCTGTGCATCCAACTCCCCAAATATAAATACCAGACTTGCCTAGCCCTTGATAGTTCCATCATATGATTGCTTGGGATCCGTTCTCCTTTAAGTTATTGTTAGCTTGTTTACTTTTTGCATTGCCTCCAAATATTCTACCCTGTGCACTCGTTTTGCACTGCCTCCAAATATTCTACCTTGTGCATTCTTTTTGCACCGCCTCCAATCTTCTACACCTACTAGCTGATGAATGACATCTCCGTCTAACCAAGTTTTGGTTTTGTTCTTTTAATTTCTCTAGCTGCATTTCTGGTTTCTTTCTTTTAAATTCTGGAATGGTATATATATTCATGTTTGGGGAAACAACATTTAGATTGTGTCAAGTCACCCTACGATTCTAGTGACTGCCTCTCGCCAGATAGTGCTCCCGGGGGAGTCTTGGATGTTATTGGTCGTTTTCATTCATAGATATATGTGAAAACATGTCTCCATTTCTTATTAGTAGTCTTTGCAACATCCTTTCTGTGTATCATTTAAAGCCCAATGGTTTTAGTATGTAAATGGAAATTCAAAAGTCTGATGTGTTGTCAGACACCGGTGGCATGACCTTAAGAAGAGTAGATGGATTTAGCAAAAGGGGATGAAAAACTGGATTTTACCTACCCAAGTTATGAAATACCACACCATGTTTCAGATGAGTGTCTCTCAAAACTGGTTATTTGAAGCTATAAAGTAGGAAGGTTACCTTTGAGTGTGTTACGACCTACTGTACAGTCTGTTTACGAATCAAATGAGTATCCTGCTAATATGTAACCCTTGTATCAATGGATTCCCAATTAATGCATTCCCGATTTTTATAATCCTCGGGTTTTCTATTCCATTCATGCGGGAATGAGTGACCTTGCAGTACCATCCTAGGCAGCCAACCCAGAAGAGTTTATTTCATTACACCATGCTGCTTTAGAAAGTGATCGAGCATCTATGAATTTGCGTGATTGGATTGACTTGACATTTTATTATAAGTTAGGTAGAATGATAACCGCTCCCGGTTTTAAGAAACTCGTTCTTGGAGTTCCAACGTTTCAGAGAACTGGTTTGGAACTTTCCAAATTTAGTGGGAATTGTTCTGGATGGTTGGGAACTTACTGGGAACTTTTACCCTCTAAAATCAGGAACTTGGGAACTTTTTCTTGTGAGTTTCCTTCATCCAAAACTTTCACACATTCATGATCGCCACCAATCAAAACTGAAATTTATAGGGAAGAGGAAACTTCTAGACATATCCAATACACGTTCCCAGCGTTCTTGTGTTTCTGAAACTTGTAGCAACATAGATTATAAGTTATCCGGCGATGCTTCTATTGCAGCAAAGAATGTAACATTGTCAACTTCTACACCTACAATACCCAGGTCAATGGGGAGTCGTCAAATTTTTACCAAACCTCACCCAATGTACAAATGTGTTTCAAAAAGACTGCAAATGCATGGAAAGGTTCAACAGATTTTGAATGTCAAATACTCGAATATACCAATGAAAGAATGCCCAAAACAATTGACCAAAGTGTTCTAGATCCTGAAAATGTATCCTGTGACAGCAATCGACATTCTAAAAGGGACAATCTTTCAATGCCAGCATCTTTGGAAGGACTGGAAAAATGATCATTTTTCATCAAGGCATTTATCTCCATTCTATAGGCCTATCTTAGCGACTTCTCTTAATAAGATTGCCAATCTGCAGAGTTTGATAGGAATAGAACCCTAAAAAAGAGTTGCAAAAGTTATACCTAGTTGCTTTTTAGAAAGCCTTCTTGTGGGGGATTAAAGAGTTTCTTGATAGTTTAGGAACTGTTGGAAAATTGAAGAGACAGGAACTTTCAAGATTTTTTTTACGTTGGCAAAATAAATTCGCTAGCCTCAATTCACCTCAGAAACTTAGCTGACAACATCTTTGCAGTGGGATGCATCATTGCTAAATTACATTTGCAAAAGCCTCTAATTGATCCATAATCATTGGCAGCTTACATGATGGTATACTTCCCCCATATTTGCATCACCTGGTATACTTCCCCCATATTTGCATCACCTTATTGAACTAACACTCCACCAAAATCTCCAAAGTACACTCTTAAAAATCATTTTCTGTATCTCTGTTTGCATTTTGCATTATGAGAATTAATTCATTACTGTGTTATCTTTTTTTTCCTTTTAGGAGGAGATAGCGTTGAAATTAATTCATTACTGTGTCATTTTTTCCCTTTTAAGAGTAGATAGCCTTGGCACTCTTTAGTTTGCTATTATTACTTGCAGTATGGTTTTTTTTCAATGTGGTGCACGGCTAATCAACGGATCCAAGCCAAGGGGGTCCACCCGAAGGGGCCTCACACTTGTCGGCATTACTTCGATTCCTATCCCTAAAGGACCTAGAGAATTACTTGCAATACTTTTAAGTTCCATTGAATTATTCTGGTCATCAATGAACATTAATATAATTTCACTTCATTTTTGACTCCCTAAAATGTAATATGTATATATTTAACCTGTCAGTTTAAAAAAACAAAAAGCACGTTGAGTCCTGAAATAACTTAAATTTACTAAAGCACTTGATCTGCTATTTTTATTTAATATATATATATAAGAAATAGAAAAATAGATAAGTCTATTGTTTTGTAATTGAATTCCATAAATAAACTCATAACTTATGATATACAGCCATTTGAAATAGGTACACAGTATTTGAAATTCAGCTCTTTGAAATAGGTATGTAGTGTTTGAAATTTCAATTTAATAAAATCTGAATTGTTTATATGTCAACACAAAATATTACGCGGGGGCTTGCTTGATCAACTAGTGTCTTGTGGGATTGACTGAATCTCGATTAGGAACAACGGCACCAAACCAAACCAATGCCATAGAACAACCAATCCAATGCCACGGTCCTGATATTAACTTTCACTTACTATTAGTGTAGAATTTGATGATAGCTATAAGCTCATGCATCTCTATACTTGGATCCATTGGATCATTCTAGTTGGCCACTGCATATGAAGGCAACAAAAAGTATGTAATTTATGATGTTATTAACTAAAGGTTTCCCTTTCTGGCAATGTAATTGGGCCGATTACATTTTTTTTTAATGTGATTTATGTTGGTATCAATTTAAGGAAATTTGCACCTTATTATTGTTAGTTATAATGCCAGTGTCCCACTTTTAGTGATTTTCTTTTGGTTGATATTTTATTACTTCTTTATCTCCTCGAACGAATAAAAATTGTCATGGGAAGTAATAAGTTTGGGAGAAATAATAAACATTAACGTGAGTTTTCATGGCATTTGTAAATGTATATGATCGAAAAGAGAATCACCAACACTATATTTATGCTTCGGTCACATAAAGTTTTGGAATTTTTCTCAAGATTTTTGTATGGTCTTCATCTAATAATGATGCCATTTGATGTTGCTCTATCATTTTTGTTCAATTTCAGTCTGTGCTAGGGTTGATTGTTCAAAATATGAAAATAAAATTGTTTGTTTAGGTAATACGCAGAATTTAAGTACAAGCACCCCCCTCAAGGTGTTGGAATACAATGGAAAGGAGGTTTGTGGTATTACCTACCACCCGTCACAAAATTTAGTGATAATCAATAACTAAATGAATGACATGTAAATGAAAGGAGTTGGCCTTGTTAGGCCACAAACAAAGGAATGAAATAGGAGGTATATGATGAATGAGATTCTTGTTTTGACACATAAGCTAACAAATGACAAAGTTTCTTGAAGGTCTAATGACTTGCTAGGAGCATCCCCATATAATAAACCTTTATTTTGAGATGCACTTTACGATGACATTTATTGGGATCTCTATTATATTTGATTACCTGCTATCATGTTTGCCTATGCTATGCTATGAGATGCACTTTACTCTGACATTTATTGGGATCTCTATTATCTTTGATTACCCTATCCTACTCTCGAGGTTGATATGAGGAAGATGCTTTTTGATGATTGTATATCGTATTCAGGAGGATGCCATGGCACTTTATACTTTTTTTGAGGTTATTATAATGATGATATGATGATGATATAATTTAGCTATTATATGATGGTGTTTTGGTAGCTTTGCTTACATTTCGCTTTGATCAAATTCGTGGGTCTTACAATATCTTATTGGCATGGGTTGTTTGCTTAAGACTCGTTTCATCATAAATGAAGTAGTAATTAATCATGATAATGATTTGCAACTGCATATAGTTTTAGTAAATCATGATGATTAAGGTGATGAACGTGATTATATTTCATATATTATGTTCTTGAGATAATATACCTAGGAATAATGTTCATACTCTGCTTCATTTGGTTCATGTTGTCCTTGTGATCATGTGATGTGCTCAATTTAGCATGTGGTAATGTGTAGACTTAAATTAATGAGCATGATAACGTGTGGTTTTACATGCAAATTTCTAGTATTTATGATGAATTAAATAAGGTTAGACGACATTATGATATTCTAGGGTACCCGCACGAAGCTGGTACCCAAAATAATTGCAACAACAGCGCGTGAGCGGAAAAAATAAAACGACACGCACGTGCCTCCAAAGGTGCACACGCATCTCTGCTTCGGCAATGCCGAACGTCCACGTGGTTCATCCCACGTGGACAAAAGGGGCGCGCATGCACCTTTGACGCGTACACACAAATTGGTGCGCACGCGTTAGTGGCGCGTGCACGACTCTGTTTTTTAATAAAAAAAATAGAGCTCACGGGTCTGTCATTTTTGACAGACCTGTGAGCTGATTTTCCAACCCGCGAGCGCACTATCAACCCTGCGAACATGTTCTCCGTGCACCCAAGTCGTCCTCTACACCAAGCAATCGCCCCTACACCATGGTGCCATCCGGTTCTCCAAGTAGATGCTCCTCAAAGCACAAATTTGTGTTTTTTTTGTTTTCCATTTGAATTTTAATTTTAAAAAAAAATTACAATCCATTTAAAAACCAAGGAAATTTAATTGCAGGCCATCTACACACCTAACAAGATGTCAGACACACCTGAACCATCTGATGAAACCAATGAAACCCAACCTCCAGAAGACAATATGGGAACCGACAATGAACCCAATGAAAACCCTGAAGATCAATTACACCAAGACTTAAATCAATTGAGGGCACTAAGTAATGAATTGAACAGTACCAAGGAACCCTCTCGGGTTTCCTTGGCTTCATCACTTCAAAACATTATTGAATCAATCAATATTGCACACAGTGAGATAACAAACTTGAGCCAATACAGTGCTCGAATGAGGGAACACTGCTCCACTGGGTTGTCCAAAGAGCAGATAAAAGACCTCAACATCACTAAATCCCAGCTGTAGTTCCCTCGACGGGACAGCCTCCAGCTGTGACGAGGGCTCGGGTTTGCATGGACTGGTGCATTTACCAGCCATGGAGAGATAACTGGAGAAAGAGGTGGTTCATAGTGTTTGAAAGGCCCCCGTGCAACAATTTGGAGGTCCCACAGTATTTCCTTCGGAAATTGTGGGCTGAGTTTGAGCTAGGGTACCATGTCAACTATTTTGACATCACTGAGTTTCAGGGTGTCAGTCTTGGCTCTACCCAAGATCGACCTCAGGCACACCGCAACCCACTTAGAGGACCTCCTGCACCTAGGAGAGAGCCAAACCCCCCTCCTTAGCCACCTGGGTTTGGTAGCGATCTAGATGAGATTCATGACTCCGTCAAACGTGCCACACATGACTTGCTTAGACATACCAAATTTGTGGCTATGTCTTACTAGAGCCAAGAGGACATCGATGAGACACAGACAGCTACACAGTCTATGGGTGGTGGCCGAGACATGCCGGGTACAGGTGGAACCCAGGCGGGGCCTTCTAGTTCTGCTGGAACAACAACACATCGTTGTTCTCACTGTGGTCATTCTTGCCATGGTGATATGCAATAGCATGCCACAGGGAGTTTCATGGATCAAGTTTGCTATTGTTTTATTTAATGTTCAAGTATTTGTTGTATATTATTTGATATCGTATTGTTTAATATATTTAACTTTGAATTACACATTGTTGAATTTATTTGTTTTAATGTTCAGTTATTCAGTGCCGAGTCTCCATCCCCCAGGTGGGAGGACGTCGATTCCTTTGACCTCGATGGAGCCATGGCAGCAGCAGAGGAGATTGCAGCACCATACACACAGGTAACTTCTTTACTTTGAATAATTAGATCCAATTACAAGTAATTTGTGTTCAATAATTACAAATTAATTAGCACTGAGTAATTACCATATTATCATCGTATTTTACAGTTGTGTTTATAATATTGTCTAATTTATTTGAGAGCTATAAATTCATATAATCCCACCAAAAAAAAATGAAACCTTATCAAACATGAAAACCTAAGAAAACTATAAACATTTGTGTTAGACACAATGCTCACTGAGAGGGGGGGGTGAAACAGTGAGCCTATAGTTTATTTAATTTCAACTTCAATCACCAACTCTTATATCATCATTTCACATTCACATCATATTCATCAATGAACTAACTATCAACTAATAAAACACATCAAGACATAATACGAGACTAGATATAGTTTTTGTAATCTTTTGTATTTGGTTCAACGGCTACAACCGTGAGGCAATTCAGCACCAATTGATACAATGAGTACCAACTCATCATCTAGGACCCAGCCTAGTTTTTCTTAGATCCTACTAATAAAATGGATACAAGACCCTGCTTGTATTTACAATTACATATTTGTCACATATCATACATATCACAGTCATGTCATTATTCACATGATCTCATTCATCAATCTGCTACCAGCATCTTGTCTTCAATCATCATTCTGTCCCTGTTTCATCATGTCCAGCATCTTCTCAAACATATCGATATTCTATCTACATGCACATCCTTAACCTGTCATCAAACTGTCATTAACCATAGGCAAATTATCATTCTGCTGTCAAGATATCAAACGTATCCACATTTATATCACTTTCTGCTCATCATCACTCTCTCATAATTTTAACCAGCATATACACAAATACAACATTCTCTCCTTTCACCATACTGCTACCCAAAATATCATAGTCTCTTCATACTGTCTACATCGTCATGTCTTTTTGTTGTACATGCACATCATATCACAGGATATTCAATCGGCATGTCTATGTAATTTTCATTTTCATTTTATTTTTAATTGTTGAGCCGACTTTGTCCTTTGAATGGACACATAATAGCTCACATACAATGTTTTATTTGCATGCTTGTTTTGGTTTGACATCACACAACCACATCAAAGGCCACGTTAGAAACTTAGGGCTTCCTCAATTTTTTGTGGGCTTCTACATCATCATGTTTAAATACTTCAGCATCAAAGGTTTCGTCAAGCAATTATAAGGGCAAGGGCTCCATCACACCCACAATAATAGACCACAAACAATTCCAAGAACCCCAAGGAAACAATACATTATGTCTTCATCACCATACATCAAGGATTCCACATATGGACATCTTCAAGGTTCAAGGGCTTCAACATCCATCGTAAGTGCCATTAGATAAGGGTTGATTCAATTTGTATGTGGGTTTCAATGTGGGTTCCACCATCAAGATTCAATCAATTAGTATTTAATCAACATGCTTTCAATGGACATCAAGCCCATCATCAAATGGTAGCATGGACCATCACCAAGGGTTCCATTGCCCCATCAAACCACAAATGACCACATAATGGGTCATTTGGCTCATTAGGTGTTCCAATGGCTCTAATGCCCACCTCCATGGTTCTTCATGCCATGTGTGTTCTTCAACCCATCCACATCATCATCTTCTTTGCCATTCCTCAAGCCTTTGTCATTAATGTTGTCACCACCATCACCATCACCATCAACGTCTTCATAGTGGCCAAGCTTCTAGAAATTCAAGAACCTGATGTTTCTCATGTCCTTATTACCCTAGTTTATTATCACGAGATTTCCAATTTATTCTAATATTTGAGACTAAAAGTAATCATACTACTACTCCTAGAACGTGCTATTAGGAAAGACATATAAACAACATAAAACAACTTATCACATGTATTGTCACTAAAGTTTTTGAAAATGATGTAAGGCCCATAAGGAAGAGCGATAATCTTACAAATATGGTCTATGGGGCCTTGCTATTATCTTGATTCAAATTCAACTTGGTAAAAGATTTGGCATCAAGAATACTCATTTAACTCATTTCACTCAAGATTTCTTTGATTTCAATCAAGTGATATCATTCTGACAACATAGCTATTCAATCAAGAACACATAATTACTCATTCAATGCAAAAGAACATGGCACATTCAAGCTTGTAAGTAAGTTAATCATGAAAAAGATTTCTCTTTCTTCCTTTTTCTAACGATCAACACTCTAAAGTGTATTAAATAACATGCACACTAACTTAACTGCTATTTAGCACCTCTTTGGAAATTTAAACAATGAGATGCCATTTTATTTGATGATATAAATGTTATGGAAATAAAGGGACTCAAGATCCTCACTCTAGGGATGCAAATACTTTTCCATTGGGTGAATCAAGCTTGTAGGAAACTACAAATCTATAAGAAGACATCAAAACCTAGGAACTCTTCATCAAGAACCCAAACACATTACATAGGCTTCCAATTCAAATTTTTAAATGGACATGAATTCCATTCGCTTATGAGACACTGCACATCTCTCTAGGGCCAAAGGAAAAGCTCACCTACTCATGGGGATGACTCTAGAAAATGAAAAGCTCACCATATCACCTTCTATGCCCTCTCACCTTATTTAATTTTAATTTCATGCCATGCCACCTTCTATCCTTTCAGAATATTGAATATCATCTAACTTGAATATAAATTTATTGTAGTCATGTTTTTTAAGTACCATCGTTGTCATTCTCATTTTCATTGTGTTTAATATTGTTAATATTGTTTTTATAAATTCAGTCTAAAAATTGTAGTGTTCGCATAGGTGTCTGTGGGCTCCAGCGACCAGCCACCGCCACCGGGGACTAGCAGTTCTCCCCGTGCACAGGTATTGTGTGTATTAAAGCATAAATTTAATTTCAAATACGATGACTTGTCTATGTATATTTATATTTTTGTATATTAAACTATGAGGTTATAAATGTGTATGCAGGTGCGAGCACCTCGGCCTGCCAGTGCCATTATTCCTCCCTCCCCGACCTTTCGGCCACCCTATATGCCAGTTGTATCCCCTGGCATACATGCCCCATTCCTCAACCCCTTCCATCTAGCCCCCCCCTCCTATATAGCACCACAATTCCATCCAGCTCCCCCTTACACATCATATCTAGCTCCACCTCCGTATCAGTTTCCCATGTTCCCACCCTCCCCCATCTGACCATGGCACACCACCCATCCCTCTACCGCAACATAGACCTCGCCCCCCCCCCCCCCACATTCCCCCACCACACTCGCTTCCCCTTCCAGGGTGCGCCTATCCATACTATAGCCAGTTGGGGTTTATAGCCCTAGACGTACATCTCCACTTCGCCCACCCCAGTCCATGCCTCCTCCTGCCACACCCCCTTCTTCCATTGTTCCCCCTAGTGGTGTAGCCACCGTTGATGTGGCTACATCCTCCCCTTTACCGTCCACCCTAGCATCGGAGCAGGTTGTCTAGCCGACTGCTCCATCCGCCATCCCCGAAGACCAGCCGATTTTGTTCACAGTGAGATTGACTAGTTTATCAAAATCTCGTTCAATTTTAACGGAAATTACTATATGCATCTAGTTTCAGCATTGATCTGATTTTTCTAAATGTTGCAGGGTGGCATTGCCGAGAGACTTGGATCACGGAGGAGGGAGACCCCCTCATGAATTACAGTCTCACATGCGGTGAGTTATCCAAGATTTGAAAATTATCTTTATTTTGAAATTATGTTTTATACTTGCATAATTGCCAGGAAAAGTTGACATATTATTGTTGTCGTTTCAGGGCTCAGGGGGGCGTGCTCAAAGACGCCGGAAGGACACAGCTTCCTCTAGTACGAAGAAGAGGAAGATTGATTTTGGAGATGCACCTGGGAGCTCCGAGGGTGGGAAGGAGGATTGAGAAACCCTCCTATGTACATTAGCCACGATGTGGCATTTTCGGCACGAGTTGCCATATTTTGTACAGGGCACCATGGGCCATATTTTTTATAGGGCACGATTTGCCTTTTCTTGTATGGGGCACGAGTTGCCATTATATAGATGCTGGGAACAATGTTCCATTTTTCCAAAAAGTGTACATTATTGGATCATTTTTGCATATTAATAGATGGATCTGCACTTGTGTATATGAGTTTGTCT
Source organism: Larix kaempferi (assembly GCA_027924585.1). Taxonomy (NCBI): domain Eukaryota; kingdom Viridiplantae; phylum Streptophyta; class Pinopsida; order Pinales; family Pinaceae; genus Larix; species Larix kaempferi. The sequence continues at coordinate 8,440,144 of BSBM01000559.1, forward strand.
TTGATTAAATTTTTGCATACATGATTTTGTCTTCGATTCACAACTCTCATCTATGGATCATAGTGTTAATTGCATATTATTTGAATGGTTATTATTTCACAAATTTGTCTTAAGCAATTACACACAACATATCCTAAATGTTTATGGTTTATTGAATGAATGTTTACAATCATCTAATCATTTACATTCTAGAAGTTACCAAACCTGTGCAAGTGGTTTACTGATTTTATTTCTGAGATGCACCTACAACAATTAATTACTAAGAATATGTGAAATAGCAGAAATAATAGAACATAATCACTTTTATATTGATCACGGACCACTTCGAGGGGGCAACCTCCTTTGAGCAAGCTCAATACAATTAACTTCACGGTGCCTTCAATGACCTCAACACACACTTATATACTAAGTCTATGCCCAATACCATGAGTCAAAACCATGGGACATATAATACTACGGGACGACTTACAAAGCATATGCGTCCAATACTATGGGTCAATACTATGGGCTAATATAAACTACAGATCAACAAATACTACGGGACGACTTACAAAGCATATGCGTCCAATAACAATATACTAACATAGTAAAGAGAAGGGTTTACATAGGTTCCTAACATCAAAACACAAACAGAAGCTGATTTAGTAAAGGGAAATTTGGATTGGGAAAACAATCTGATGGGTAATTGGGGTTTGACTAGATTTTGGACACTGTCGAAAGGACAAGAAAACAAAAAGGGGGATTTCAGAAGCGGGGTGATAGAATGAGAAAATTTGGCAGAGAGGGACAAAGAAGCAGAGTTCAGAAAGGAACTCTGTGGTAAAATTTGAAGGCGATTGGGTGAAATCTGAGGAAGTTATGGCAAACCCTAAAAATAGACAAATGTGGGCTTTCGGGCTTTGGGAAGGGGAATTAGGGATAGGGTACTCAGGAATGAAATATGCAGAATGGGATGACAGGGGTTCCCCAAAAATTTCAAGGGAAACATAGTAAAAATAAGGGAGATATGGAGAAAAAACTGAATTCTATACTTTTTTTTTTTTTTATGGCAAACCCTAAAAATAGACAAATGTGGGCTTTCGGGCTTTGGGAAGGGGAATTGGGGATAGGGTCCTCAGGAATGAAATATGCAGAATGGGATGACAGGGGTTCCCCAAAAATTTCAAGAGAAACAGAGTAAAAATAAGGGAGATATGGAGAAAAAACTGATTTTTTTTTTTTTTTAGACTGGAGCGGCTACGGCTCTAAAGGGATTTGGAACAACACCGAATGGATTGAAAACGACTGAATCTGGAACGGCTTGCAAATCGATTTGAAACGGTGCAACAGTGATCAACAATAGTTCAGCTGAAAGTAGATATGGACCCCAGGTATGTGCAGCTTCCTAACAGTTCAGGGGTTTCACTCGGCCACCAATGCTGTCTGACGGCTTGCGTATTGGGGCAGTACTCCTCACTCCATGGCTCAGGTGAAACTGATAACCGCTTTGCCACAAACAACAGCTCTTGGTTTATCTCACGGGTGGGAACTAGTCAATCAGGTAGGGGTCGTTGCCCTTTTCGCTGGCAGGTCCTCTCAATGGGCCAACTACTTCGGGGTTCCTGTGGTACTCCTCACAATGAGTTCTAGGGCTTATGTCCAAGTACTTCCCACAGTTAAGCGGATAGGGATGATTCCCAAATCCGAACCTGCAACAGAAAAAAATTGGGCAGAAATTCCACCCAATGTTCAAAAACCGGATCTATATTGCTCAGAATCAATATTATAGCATGTTTCCGGAACTGGAACAACCACTCTGCTTCTACCCATGAAAGCGGAATAGAAATCTGGGCACTCGGTCAAAAGATTTTCTCGCCACAATTTTCGCGGCCATCACCGAAATTCTGAAAAATTGCTGATTTTAAATCCGCGATATCTCCACTTTTAGAAATCCAAATGAGATGATTTTTTTTTTGAAACTACGTATTTTTGAAAGAGGAATTCAGATATGCAATTGGTTTCTTCTTATTTTCTATAAAAAGTTTTAGAAATTGATCTGAAAGTCGCCGCCCAAAAAAAGAAAAAAAAAATTTCCACTTGTGCCAAGGAAAGTGCTCTGATACCAGATGAGATGCACCTGCAACAATTAATTACTAAGAATATGCGAAATGTCAGAAATAATAGAACAGAATCACTTTTATATTGATCATGGGCCACTTCGAGGGGGCAACCTCCTTTGAGCAAGCTCAATACAATTAACTTCACGGTGCCTTCAATGACCTCAACACACACTTATATACTAAGTCTATGCCTAATACCATGAGTCAAAACCATGGGACATATAATACTACGGGACGACTTACAAAGCATATGCATCCAATACTATGGGTCAATACTATGGGCTAATATAAACTACAAATCAACAAATACTACGGGACGACTTACAAAGCATATGCGTCCAATAACAATATACTAACATAGTAAAGAGAAGGGTTTACATAGGTTTCTAACAATTTCCAGCGCATCTTTTTATATTTATATGCTCATGGATCATATGGCAAAACATTTAATTAATTAATTTTGTGAAGATAACATTTCAGCCATCTTTATTGAAGTGATTCAAATCACTACAACCTAGTTGGACCCTTAATAGCTTGGGTAACACCCTCTTGCAAAGATTTTACTCTCTCTAAGAGGGTCTCATTCAATAATCACTCGTAAACTAATAACTATAACCTTGACATTATTAGATAATATCATTTGTGGATGATTTTGGGAAATACGCCAACATGTTTTAATGTGAATTTTGATTCTACAACATTATGGTTCATTGTTGATTTAAGTTTTGTGAATATCTTTATTTATCCATGAATGCTCTTTCATTTTACACACGAGCAAATATTTATTTCTGAAAGGTGTCTATTGGATTAATTCACTTGCAACTTTCTGAATTAAGCACTCACATGGGACTTTAACTTAATGGAAAACACATCTTAATTTTCAAACAAGTTTGAAATCCTAAGACCTTTTCTCCAACCTTGATCTAAAAGCCTCCCTTGGCCTTTAAAGTAGGCCTAAAACTTGCGAAAATCTTTGCTGAGGTGACAGTGGCAATCATCTTCGGAAGTCGCACTTGTAGCATTAGAGGATTCGAACTTTGCCACTTGGGTGTGAAAACAAGATGTAACAGGATGCACTAGCATTTATGGATGAGAGAGATAGGGAGCGCATGCATGTGCCATCCTCCATTAATTTTCAGTTTAGATGTTTTTCCTAAATTAGCAGTTCAGTTCTAATTTTGCATTTTTTGTTTTATTTAGTTTTGCATGCACAGCGAGAGAGTGCATTTCCCTAGGCACTCATACGTGAGGATTACAGTCTAAGTTAAGGGGTGCAGATCTTTAGGAGGATACATGCTTGCATGCCTCAGATAATCCTAGTACAAGTGCACTTAGTTGGCCCATTTATCCATGCAAACAAGGCGCTCTAGAGTTAGAGTCTTACACTCTTAGGATACCCAAACCCTAGCACTAAACCATCTTCTTCATCCTCACCATCACCATCAACGTCTTCATCGTCACCACCATATTCATCTCTAACTCTAACCCTAATTCAATTTCCTTCTATAACTCTATCCCTAACCCTCACCCAAACCCTAGCACTAAACCATCTCTTCATCCTCACCATCACCATCACCATCACCGTCACCGTCACTATCATCATCATCATTAAATCTAACTCTAACCCTAATTCAATTTTCTTCTATAACTCTAGCCCTAACCCTCACCCAAACCCTAGCACTAAACCATCTTCTTCATCCTCACCATCACCATCACCATCACCGTCACCGTCAACATCTTCATCATCACCACCATCTTCATGATCCTCATTAACTCTAACTCTAACCCTAATTCAATTTCCTTCTATAACTCTAGCCCTAACCCTCACCCAAACCCTAGCACTAAGCCATCTTCTTCATCCTCACCATCACCATCACCATCACCGTCACCATCATCATCATGTCTTCATCATCATCATTAACTCTAACTCTAGCCCTAACCCTCACCCAAACCCTAGCACTAAACCATCTTCTTCATCCTCACCATCACCATCACCGTCACCGTCCACATCTTCATCATCACCACCATCTTCATCATCATCATTAACTCTAACTCTAACCCTAATTCAATTTCCTTTTATAACTATATCCCTAACCCTCACCCAAACCCTAGCACTAAGCCATCTTCTTCATCCTCACCATCACCATCACCATCACCATCTTCACCATGTCTTCATCATCATCATTAACTCTAACTCTAACCCTAATTCAATTTCCTTCTATAACTCTAGCCCTAACTCTCACCCAAACCCTAGCACTAAGCCATCTTCTTCATCCTCACCATCACTATCACCATCACCGTCACCGTCACCATCACCATCATCATCAACGTCTTCATCATCACCACCATATCCATCATCATCATTAACTCTAACTCTAACCCTAATTCAAACTCTAACTCTAACTCTAACTCTAACTCTAGGTTCCTCATCAACATCTCCATCATCATCATCTTCTCCATTGTCATCATCTTCATCACCATCACCATGACCATGACCATCACCATGATCATCACCATCATCATCATCAGAAGTGCCCAGCGAATGATTTTGCAGAGTTGACCCCCGTGTGCAAAAATTGCACACTCCCTCACTGAGCAAAACCATAGTTTCCAAGATGGACGTACAAGATTCCACCGGGACCACGGGAGCGGAGGAGAGGGGCACCCCTGGCACTATCCCAGTGTCCTGAATCCAACGAATTCGACGGTTCGTCGATCAGAGCCACGGTCGTCATTCTATGGTTCGTTCCGTCTCACATCCAAAAGGCCTTTAGGGACACCTGCAGGATACCTGCCGGGGGCATAGAAGTCCAACCGTGCAACAAAATAGAGCTCCGGGGAGTCCTGCAGGCGTGTCTAGGCAGGTTCCGGCTAGGAACGCTAGCCGTGAGTGCCCGTCGGACGATTTCGTAGAGTTGACCCCCGTGTACAAAAATTGCACACTCCCTCATTGAGCAAAACCCTAGTTTCCAAGATGGACGTATAAGATGGCACCGGGGCCACGGGATCGGAGGAGAGGGGCACCCCTGGCACTATCCTGACGTCCTGAATCCAACGGAGTCAACGGTTCGTCTATCCAAGCCACAATCATCATTCTATGGCGCGTTCCATCTCGCATCCAAAAGGCCTTCAGGGACACCTGCTGGATACCTGCCGAGGACATAAAAGTCCAACCATATAGGAAAACCGGGCTCCGGGGAGTCCTGCAGGTGTGTCTAGGCAGGTTCTGACTAGGAACACTGGCTGTAAGTGCCCAGCGGATGATTTTGCAGAGTTGACCCCCGTGTGCAAAAATTGCACACTCCCTCACTGAGAAAAACCCTAGTTTCCAAAATGGCTGTACAAGATGGCACCTGGGCCACGGGACCAGAGGAGAAGGGCGCCCCTGGCACTATTCTGGCATCCTGAATCCGGCGAAGTCGATGGTTCGTCGATCAGAGCCACGGTTGTCATTCTATGGCTCGTTCCGTCTCGCATCCAAAAGGCCTTCAGGGACACCTGTTGGATACCTACCGGGGGCATAGAATTCCAACCGTGCAACAAAACCAAGTTCCGAGGAGTCTTGTAGGTGTGTCTAGGTAGGTTCCGACTGGGAACGCTAGCCATAAGTGCCCGCTGGACGATTTTCCAAAGTTGACCTGTAATGTCCCCATTCAATTAAGTGCATAGTAAGACAATCCCATCAATCCTACTAGTTTCCTAGGTTGGATGGGCACATGTGGGATGGTAATAAGGAAGCTAATAAATGATATTTAGACATTAGAGGGGTTTAAGCATTTAATAAATATGGTAAATAAATAAATTCAAGATAAATTCTAAGTGGCAAGTGGTTTTGGAGACATATGGAGGTGGTGGGACCCACACTAGCTTGACTTTTCATAATACATGGTATCTCTCTTTTGCAAATTCGAATTAATGGGAATGTGAACACTCTTTGGTGAGTTGGTAAGTCATAACACATGTCATTGAGCATCTTAGGTCGAATTGGGAAGGATTGGTAACCTCCAAGGAAGATAAAGTATCAAAGAGGAAGTTTGTGGACACTTGGGCTAGATTCCCTAGCCCCTATGACACCAATGATGGAGCATCTATGACAACTATGACAAATTACAGACCCGACCTCTGACATCTGGCCACTATGACATGTCAGCACCAAAAATAGGCTCAAGGAAGGCGAATTTGGGAGTTGGAGAAGCCAAAGAGACTCAAAATCGAATTTGGGAGAAGATGGAAGGTTGGAACTAGGAGACAAGTGGCAAATGTGGAATATTTGCTAAATGGAAATCTATTGAATCTATTGAGAGGATTTCGACCCTTAGAAGGATAATGTTGGTTATAAAATGTAGAAATGAAGTATGAGAATGGCTTTTGATGATTTGAGAAAAATTGCATTTATGAAGAGAGAGCAAGTGGATGACTAGTTTCTTGCCTTAGCCAATTTCGAGGGTGAAAGATTCTCATCCAAGTTGGTGTTTGGAGAGGCCACTCAGATATTTCATGGAACTTTAATGGATTTTGTATTTTCAGGTAGCAGCTACAAGAAGTTTCATGGTTTGGTTTAGTGTAGCACTTTCTCTTCACCGTTTCCAGTTTTGAAGGCATATTCATGCTCCTTAAGGGAGGACGTTTTTGGTGAGCACGTGTGCTTCTTGAGAGAGATTATCAATATATATTTATGATTGTAATAGCTTCATATCCTCTGTTATTAATATTCAAAAAGTCTCAGGTTGAAATACCGGCTGGTTGTATGCAAAACTATTGATTAATGAGCAAACAATGTCCATTTCCCCAATGCATTGATGTATGACACTATAATGTTGATTATTTCGAATGGATGGATGATTCTATGATATATTTGTGATCAATATACTGCCATGGATGTCTTCTACAATTTTCATGTACTGTACTTGAGCATTTGAAGCATTTTTACTCAGTTTAGTTGTATTGGGAGGTGAAATAGTGCCATTTCCCCAAGGGTCGAATTGGGGGTTTTTGCTGTTGAATGTGAGAGAGTTAGAACAATAGTAAAAATCAATTAATAGTGCATATGAGACCTTAATCACATACTTAACACATTATATACCTCTGTTCATAAATTTGTGGGAGTTTGGAGGCATTTGGAAGGCCATTTGCAGCGTTACCCGGGGGGGATTTGATGCACAAATTACTAGTCAAAATTACATATATTGATCAGAATACAAATCAAGTTTGCAGCAGTATTTGGAGGGCCATAAAACATCTCTGAACCTGATATTCAAGTATAAATACCATTCATACACTCCTACAGAATATTTGGGAGCATTTGGGTTGATTTGGAGGTCAAAACAGTTAAACTAGTTAAAGGTCGAAATTGGGGAAAAAGTGGAAAAATTGAAATTTTAATAGAATTTTGAAAAATGTTCATTACAAGTGGTATCAGAGCATGGTCTTGTAACCTAATGGTATTAAAAATAATCCAAACAAATAAAACACCACCCTTTGAATCAGTAGTTGAAGAAATTTTGGTTGAAGAAGAGATAGTAGCAGAAAAAGAGTTTTTTTTAAAACAATGGGTAGAGAGGAGGAGGAAAAATTAAGACATAAGGAGGAATTTATTGAAGCTTTAAAACCATGTTTTGAAGGAATTACCATGGTTATTCTAGATATGAATAAACAAATGATGAAAGGTTTCAAATTGTTGGGTAGCCAACTTTCAGGCAAATGGATGATAGGAGATAATAGTGGTTCACACTCAGGGGAAAAGATGATAGGGAATGAGCATATTTTATCAAGTGCAGGACCTCATAATAGACCTGATGAATTTCAAAGCACACAAAGGCATACTGCACCTAAATTTCTCACACCCAAAGAAGATCCCAATCTTGAATTGGATTACAAGAAACTAGTAAATGATTGGAATGATTTGAATGAAGAGTGTAAAAGAGGTGTACCACTCAGTGACTACATTGATGCTATGCAAAAGATTAAAATGAAGGGAGACAATAGGAGTCCATTCCAAAAAAAAGAATTGAATAGTGCTATTGGAAAAATGTCACTTCCTACTTTTGATGGTTCTTCTCAAAATTCTGCTAACACTTGGGTGCAAAAATTGGATGTATATTTTCAGTTGAATCCTATGTTGGAAGAGGATGCATTAAAAATGGTCATTTTGCATTTGGAAGGAGATGCCAATGAATGGTGGTTTCATGGGCTGAAAACCTTGAGTCATAATTAGGTTAAAACATATGGAGAATTTGTTGACAGGGTACTAGAAAGATTTGAACAAAAAGATCCAAAATTGCCTTTCAAAGAACTAGCTCAATTGAAGCAAACTAGGTCCCCTACTGAATATATGTTGGACTTTCAAAAATTATCAGTCAAGGTGGTCGATGTATCTATGGGAAGATTAGTATTTCTGTTCATTGAAGGTTTGGATGAACCCTTAAGAGGTTTGGTCAAAGCCCACAAGCCAACTACATTAAAAGATGCAATGAGCTTGACTAGGGATCTCCAAAATGTGCTTCCTAGAACGAGATTTCCTCCTAAGCCTAGCTACAAATTTGAAAAGAAACCTTAGCAAAGGGATGGATATGATAAGAAACCTTAGCAAAGAGAGTCATTTGAGAGGAATAAAAAAGAGAGACTAAACAGGGATGAACTTAGAAAAAAGAAATTGTGCTTCACATGCTTCCAACCATGGACACCGGGGCACAAATGTACCAAAGGAAAGGCTCAATACATAGAAGTATTTTCTGACAATGAGGAGTATGATGGGGGCATGGATGAAGATGGACACATTTTAGATCAAGAAGAGGCATATGAGATAGTAGTAGAAGAGGAAAGACAAGAAGAAAATCAACCTTCACCGGACAAAGCAAGAATGGCAGTGCTTTCAGCAGTACCTCGCTATCATACTATCCAATGCAAAGGTGTGGTACAAGGACAAAGAACTTCAGTTTTGGTAGATGGAGGATCCACTCATAACTTCATTGATGCAGAGATGGTAGAGAAAATAAATATACCTATTGAACCATTTGATGGCTTCACAGTTGTCATTCCCAGTCACAACACAATGCAATGCAAAACATGGGTTCCAAAGCTGCAAGTCACCGTAGGTAACTATACTTTTGTTGATAGTTTTTATGTGGTTGATGTTGCTGATACTAATGTGGTTTTGGGAGTGCAATGGCTGTATTTAATAGGAGAGCATACAGTAAATTATCAAATTCCCGAAATGAAATTCCAAGATTCAAAAGGAGTAAAAAGAATTGTGAGAGGGCAACACACTTATCCAAATCAAGTAATAACTTGCAATAGTATGAGATCTATATTGAGGCATGGGGATATAGAATGGGCTGCTGAATGTCATATTACATCTCCCAAGCCAACTATAAATATTTTCAAACACCCAAAGGAGATAGAGAGACTTTTGCAAAAATATGAAAAGGTTTTTAGAGACCTTCCACATGGTAGGCCACCGGATAGGGGGTTTGAGCACAGTATTATTTTGGAGGGTACTTCACCTATTCAGATACCACCTTATAGACATCCTAAAAAGTTCAGAGATGAGATTGAAAAATCTATCCAAGAAATCCTAGAGTTGGGACTCATTAGACCAAGCTCTATCCCTTATGCTTCTTCAGTAGTGCTAGTGAAGAAAAAAGATGGAACATTGAGAAAGTGCATAGATTTTAGAGCCTTGAACAAAAAGACTATCAAGAATAGGTATCATATTCCTAGGATTGATGAGCTCATGGATGAGCTACATGGGGCCAAATAATTCTCAAAAATTGACCTTAGATCAGGGTATCACCAAATTCGAATGAAAGATGAAGATGTGCAAAAGACCGCTTTTCGATGTCATTTTGGCCACTTTGAATTTCTTGTCATGCCTTTTGGGTTAACTAATGCTCCAGCCATCTTTCAAGCATGTATGAATATGATATTTTGCAAGCAAATAAGAAGGTTTTTTTTTGTTTTCTTTGATGATATTCTCATTTACAGTAAAACATGGGAAGAGCATTTGCAACAGTTAGAGATTGTGTTGAAAATCTTGCAAGAAGAGTCCTTATTTGCTAAGTTATCAAAATGTGAGTTTGGGATGAAAGAACTACTATATATTGGGAACATTATTGGGAAAGAAGGAGTGAAGGTACACATGGAAAAAATCAGGGCTATCTTGGAATGGCCATCACCAAAAAATATTACCGAATTGAGAGGCTTTATTGGCATATGCACATACTACAGAAAATTTGTGAAAGAGTTCTCCAAGTTGACTTCTCCACTCACTGATTTGATGAAGAAGGATGCTTTCAAGTGGGATGAAGAGGCTGAAAAGGCCTTCCAAAAAATGAAAGAGGTAATGAGTAGTTGTCCCATACTTGCACTTCCTGATTTTACTAAACCTTTTGTTGTGGAATGTGATGCTTCAGGTGGAGGAATAGGGGCTATCCTAAAGCAAGGCCAACACCCCATAGCCTTTGAGAGCAGAAAGTTGCATCCTCATGAAAAACTTTACTCCATCTATGATAAAGAAATGCTGGCCATTATGCATGCATTGGCCAAATTCAGACAATATTTGGTGGGCAGCAAGTTTGTAGTGAAAACTGACCACAATAGTCTAAGACACTTTCTCACCCAAAAAGATCTAAATGAAAGGAAACAAAAGTGGGTAAGAAAGATTCAAGCTTATGATTTTGATATTGAATATGTCAAAGGAAAGAATAATATAGTAGCATATGCTTTGTCAAGAAGGCCTTCTTTTTCTCTCATGGATATTGCCAAGGATTGGAAAAACATGCTACTAGTTGAATATGCCAAAGACAAATTTGCTTGTGATGTGTTGGATGGAATCAAAGGGGATGATAATTATAGGATTTTGAATGGGCTGATATATTATAAGGGAAGAATTTATTTAGTTCATAAATCCAAGCTCAAGTACCGAATTTTGCAAGAAGCACATGATTCCCCACTAGCGGGCCATCCGGGGATCTTCAAAACTTATAGACAGTTGAGGCAAAGATTTTTTTGGAAGGGGCTGAAAGAAGATGTTCAGAAATATGTGAATGAATGTAAAGCATGTCAACAAAACAAATCAAAAGTTACATGTCCAGCTGGACTATTACAACCATTGCCCATTCCGGAGCAAAAATGGGACAGTATTTCCATGGATTTCATCACCGGATTGCCTAAATCCTTGGGTAAGGATTGCATCTATGTGGTAGTTGATAGGTTGAAAAAATTTGATCATTTCTTTGCTATTACATCACCTTTTAGTGCTGCGAAAGTGGCTGATATTTTTTTCAAAGAAATCTTCAGATTGCATGGGCTCCCCAAGAGCATTGTCAGTGATCGAGATAGTAGATTCATGGGTGCTTTTTGGCAAGAACTTTTTAGATTGGTAGGCACTCAATTGACTCCAAGTACCAGCTATCATCCACAAACTGATGGAAAAATAGAGAGGGTAAACCAATGGTTGGAAGGATACCTAAGAAACTATGTGGGAGGGCAGCAAAAAGCATGGGAAAAATGGCTACACTTAGGTGAGCATTGCTACAACACCACTTATCATATGCCAATAGGAATGTCTCCTTTCAAAGTATTATATGGTTATGATGCACTTACATTTTCTGACATTATATTTGGTGATAGTAGAGCCCCAAAGGCTAAAGATTGGGTGGAAGAGAGCCAAGAAATTTTAAAGCTCTTGAAAGACAATTTGCAGGTTGCTCAAAATCAGCAAAAACAATATGCTAATAGGCATAGAGAAGAAAGAACCTTTCAAGTCAATGATTTAGTATATTTAAGGTTGCAGCCTTATAAACAAACATCTCTAAAAAAGAATGGAGCGGAAAAATTAAAACCAAGGTACTATGGGCCATACAAGGTAGTGCGGAAGGTTGGTGAAGTAGCATATGAACTAGAAATTCCGGAAGGGAGTAAAATCCACAATGTATTTCATGTTTCTTGTCTCAAGAAAGCTCTTGGTCAGAAAATCATCACTTCAGAAATACTTCCTCCTTTGGATGATGAAGGTCAGCTCACACTTGTTCCGGAAAAGATTTTGAAGACATAGGAAAGAAGGTTAAGGAGTAGAATTATCAAAGAATATTTAGTGCAATGGAAGGACTTACCAAATGAAGATGCCACATGGGAAGAGGAGAATATTTTGCAGCATCCAAATTTGAAATTGCTTGAGGACAAGCAATCTTGGGTGGGGAGGACTGTAATGTCCCCATTCAATTAAGTGCATAGTAAGACAATCCCATCAATCCTACTAGTTTCCTAGGTTGGATGGGCACATGTTGGATGGTAATAAGGAAGCTAATAAATGATATTTAGACATTAGAGGGGTTCAAGCATTTAATAAATATGGTGAATAAATAAATTCAAGATGAATTCTAAGTGGCAAGTGGTTTTGGAGACATATGGAGGTGGTGGGACCCACACTAGCTTGACTTTTCATAATACATGGTATCTCTCTTTTGCAAATTCGAATTAATGGGAATGTGAACACTCTTGGGTGAGTTGGTAAGTCATAACACATGTCATTGAACATCTTAGGTTGAATTGGGAAGGATTGGTAACCTCCATGGAAGATAAAGAGTCAAAAAGGAAGTTTGTGGACACTTGGGCTAGATTTCTTAGCCCCTATGACACCAATGATGGAGCATCTATGACAACTATGACAAATTGCAGACCTGACCTCTGACATCTGACCACTATGACATGTCAGCACCAAAAATAGGCTCAAGGAAGGCGAATTTGGGAGTTGGAGAAGCCAAAGAGACTCAAAATCGAATTTGGGAGAAGATGGAAGGTTGGAACTAGGAGACAAGTGGCAAATGTGGAATATTTCCTAAATGGAAATATATTGAATCTATTGAGAGGATTTCGACCCTTAGAAGGCTAATGTTGGTTATAAAATGTATAAATGAAGTATGAGAATGGCTTTTGATGATTTGAGAAAAATTGCATTTGTGAAGAGAGAGCTAGTGGATGACTAGTTTCTTGCCTTAGCCAATTTCGAGGGTGAAAGATTCCCATCCAAGTTGGTGTTTGGAGAGGACACTCAGGTCTTTCATGGTGCTTTAATGGAGTTTGTATTTGCAGGTAGCAGCTACAAGAAGTTTCATGGTTTGGTTTAGTGCAACACTTTCTCTCCACCGTTTCCAGTTTTGAAGGCATATTCATGCTCCTTGAGGGAGGGCATTTTTTGTGAGCACTTGTGCTTCTTGAGAGAGATTATCATTATATATTTCTGATTGTAATAGCTTCATATCCTCTGTTATTAATATTCAGAAATTCTCAGGTCGAAATACCCACTGGTTGTATGCAAAACTATTGATTAATGAGCAAACAATGTCCATTTCCCCAATGCATTGATGTATGACACTATAATGTTGATTATTTCGAATGGATAGATGATTCTATGATATATTTGTGATCAATATACTTCCATGGATGTATTCTACAAGTTTCATGTATTGTACTTGAGCATTTGAAGCATTTTTACTCAGTTTAGTTGTATTGGGAGGTGAAATAGTGCCATTTCCCCAAGAGTCGAATTGGGGGTTTTTGCTGTTGAATGTGAGAGAGTCAGAACAGTAGTAAAAATCAATTAATAGTGCATATGAGACCTTAATCACATAATTAACACATTATATACCTCTGTTCATAAATTCGTGGGAGTTTGGAGGCATTTGGAAGGCCATTTGCAGTGTTACTCGGGGGGGATTTGATGCACAAATTACTAGTCAAAATTACATATATTGATCAGAATACAAATCAAGTTTGCAGCAGTATTTGGAGGGCCATAAAACATCCCTGAACCTAATATTCAAGTCTAAATACCATTCATACACTCCTACATAAGATTTGGGAGCATTTGGGTTGATTTGGAGGTCAAAACAGTTAAACTAGTTAAAGGTCGAAATTGGAAAAAAAGGGAAAAAATTGGCATTTTAATAGAATTTTGAAAAAGGGTCATTACATGACCCCAATGTGAGGGCCATCTAGATTCGCTCAAGGGGTACATTTCTCGTCTAGAGGCCCCCAGGCGTGCGTGGCCACCATGGACAGGTTCACAATGGCCACGTGGACCTGTGGGAGGTGACGGAATCCAAGTCCTCTCGCTAGTCTGGGTTCCGTGGCCCCGAGGCAAATCCTCCAAGTGTCTCTGAACGACCCCGGGGTGCCCGACTAGAATGCCTGTAGCACCTGAAATGTGGCTCAGTTCGCGAATTTGTCGATTCCAGTGGGTTCGGGATTGCGAGTTTCAGCTAGGGGACCCCCCACAGCATCCCTCGAAGACCCGAAAGCGGTGCCAACGAGCCATCTCCGGGGCTAGGGTTTTGCTCAGTGATGGCCATTCCAGATTCGCTTAAGGGGTCCACAATGGCCATGTGGACCTGTGGGAGGCGACGAAATCCAAGTCCTCTCATCGGTTTGGGTTCCGTGGTCTCGAGGCAATTCCTCCAAGTGTCCCTGAACGGCCCCAGGGTGCCTGACTAGAATGCCCGTAGCACCCGAACCGTGGCTCGATTCGCAAATCCATTGATTTCGATGGGTCTGGGATGGCGGTTTTCCACTAGGGAACCACCCATAGTGTCCCCCGAAGACCCGAAAGTGGTGCCAATGAGCCATCTTCGGAGCTAGGGTTTTGCTCAGTGATGGCCATTCCAAATTCTCTCAAGGGGTGCATTTCTCGTTCGGAGTCCCCCGGGCGTGCGTGGCCACCATGGACAGGCCCACAATGGCCATGTAAGTGCCCGACAGACGATTTTGTAGAGTTGACCTCCGTGTGCAAAAATTGCACACTCTGATGGGCGAGTGGCTTATAGAAGGAAATATGGCGGTTGTAGGTATCTATGCTTTTCTTTCGACAAAAATTGTAACAGGATTTCCATTTATAATACAGGCATATTTTTTACTGGTTTCGTCAAGAGAAAGTATCATTTTCAATAACAAGTGGAACCAGGGAATCCTTCATTGTGTTCCATTAGCCCTTTGTTCAACATTTCGTGCTTTGGTAAGTGGTAATTCACCTCTATCATCGAAAACTTGGGTCTATAGGTACCTTCCCTTTCATATTCCTCGTAATGCACACATAGTCCATCCTTGTCTTGATAAACAAAAGTTTTATAATAGATTGAATTTTTTGGGCCTGGTTATCTCCCTGTATTCGGTTGTCTGATTAGTTGACAAGCTTGCCTAAAAATCTGTACGTTGAACTTCTTTGTTTTATTGCTAAAAATTGGAAGGGATTTTCAAGTCACCTGCAAAACGCTCCTTTGTTGAAATATGTAAGTTCTTCCAACAACATTGACCTGGCTAGTGTATCAAATGCTGTCGTCCACACCAGAATTTATCTTTCGTCAAAGGAGTCGCACATATTGTGGCTGACCAAATGGTCTGGGGATCTTGGAAGTGCCACCAAATATTATTCCATGCCTGAATCTACCCAGAAGGCAATTAAAAATTTAGATCCTCGAGAATGTCTAAATCTACCCAAAAGGAAATTATAAATTTAGATCCTCAAGAAGGTGAGAAACTGTATGAGTGGTTGAATCAGTATCCTAAAATTACAGAGCTTTCTATCCCAAAGTTTGTTGAGCGGCTCCTATATGTAGTATTAGACTCAATAGACAATACACTTGTTATCACCACTGCACATTTTTTGCACTATTCATCTGCAAATAACTACATCTGGCCCGAAGAGCTTACCAGTATTTGTAAGAATATTCCCCTAGTGGATGAAGGTGGCAACATCATTAGGGTACGAGGCTCTTTGAAGTTTCTCCAGCCTGCATCCACGAGTAATTGGGCCAAGTCAATGGGCCAAGTTAATTGGGCCAAGGTGTCCCTGAACGGCCCCAGGGTGCCTGACTAGAATGCCCATAGCACCCGAACCGTGGCTTGGTTCGCAAATCCGTCAATTCTGGTAGGTCTGGTACAGTGGGTTTCGGCTAGGGGACCCCCCACAACATTCCCCGAAGACCCGGAAGCGGTGCCAATGAGCCATCTCCGGAGCTAGGGTTTTGATCAGTGATGGCCATTCCAGATTCGCTTAATGGGTGTATTTCTCATCTGGAGGTCCCTGGGTGTGCGTGGCCACCATGGACAGGTCCACAATGGCCACGTGGACCTGTGGGAGGCAACAGAATCCAAGTCCTCTCGTCGGTCTGGGTTCCGTGGCCCTGGGGCAATTCCTCCAAGTGTCCCTGAACGGCCCCGGGGTGCCCGACTAGAATGCCTGTAGCACTCGAACCGTGGCTCGGTTCATGAATCTGTCGATTTCGGTGGGTTCGGGACGATGGGTTTCAGCTAGGGGACCCCCCATAGTGTCCCTTGAAGACCCGGAAGCAGTGCCAATGAGCCATATCCGGAGCTAGGGTTTTGCTCAGTGAGGGCCATCCAAATTCGCTCAAGGGGTGCATTTCTCATCCGAAGGCCCCTGGGCGTACATGGCCACTATGGAAAGTCCACAATGGCCACGTGGACCTGTGGGAGGCAGCAGAATCCAATTTCTCTCGTCGGTCTGGGTTCCGTGGCCCTGGGGAAATTCCTCCAAGTGTCCCTGAACGACCATCACTGAGCAAAACCCTAGCTCCGGAGATGGCTCATTGGCACCGCTTTTGGGTCTTCGAGGGATGTTGTGAGGGGTCCCCTAGCTGAAACCCACCATCTCGGACCCACCGAAATCGCGGATTCGCGAACCGAGCCACAGTTCGGGTGCCACGGGCATTCTAGTCAGGCACCCCGGGGTCGTTCAGGGACACCTGGAGGAATTGCCCCTAGGGCCACGGAACCCAGACCGACGAGAGGACTTGGATTCCATCGCCTCCCACAGGTCCACGTTGCCATTTTGTACCTTTCCACGGTGGCCACACATGCCCGGGGGCCTCTGGACGAGAAATGCACCCCTTGAGCGAATCTGGAATGGCCATCACTGAGCAAAACCCTAGATCCGGAGATGGCTCGTTGGAACTGCTTCTGGGTCTTCGGGGGACACTGTGGGGGGTCCCCTAGCTGAAACTCGCCGTCCCAGACCCATTGGAATCGACGGATTCGCGAACCGAGCCACGGTTCGGGTGCTACGGGCATTCTAGTCGGGCACCCCCGGGGCCGTTCAAGGACACTTGGAGGATTTTCCCTGGGGCCACAGAACCCAGACCGACGAGAGGACTTGGATTCCGTCGCCTCCCATAATTCCACGTGGCCATTGTGGACCTGTTCACGGTGGCCACGCACGCCTGGGGGCCTTCGGACGAGAAATGCACCCCTTGAGCGAATCTGGATGGCCCTCACTGAGAAAAATCCTAGCTCCGAAGATGGCTCGTTGGCACCGCTTCCGGGTCTTCGGGGGACGCTGTGGAGGGTCTCCTAACTGGAACCCGTTGCCCCAGACCCACCGAAATTGATGGATTCGTGAACCGAGGAGCGGTTTGGGTGCTACGGGCATTCTAGTCGGGCACCCCGGGGCCGTTCAGGGACACCTTGGCCCAATTGCTCGTGGATGCAGAATGGAGAAACTTCAAAGAGCCTCGTACCCTAATGATGTTGCCACTTTCATCCACTATGGGAATATTCTTGCAAATATTGGTAAGCTCTTTGGGCCAGACATAGTTATTTGCAGATGAATAGTGCAAAAAATGTGCAGTGGTGATAACAAGTTTATTGTCTGTTGAGTCTAATACTACATCTAGGAGCCGCTCAGCAAACTTTGAGATAGAAATATCTATAATTTTAGGTTATTGATTCAACCACTCATACAGTTTCTCACCTTCTCGAGGATCTAAATTTATAATTGCCTTCTGGGTAGATTCAGGCATTCTCGAGGATCTAAATTTTTAATTTCCTTCTAGGTAGATTCAGGCATGGAATAATATTTGGCGACACTTCCAAGCTCCCCAGACCATTTGGTCAGCCACAATATGTGCGACTCCTTTGAAGAAAGATAAATTCTGGTGTGGATGGTAGCATTTGATACACTGGCCAGATCAATGTTGTTGGAAGAACTTACATATTTCAACAAAGGAGCATTTTGCAGGTGACTTGAAAATCCCTTCCAATTTTCAGCAATAAAACAAAGAAGTTTAGGGTTTAGGGTTTAGGGTTTATCAAGATAAGGATGGACTATGTGTGCATTACGAGGAATATGAAATGGAAGGTACCTATAGACCCAAGTTTTCAATGATAGAGGTGAATTACCACTTACCAGAGCATGAAATGCTGAACAAAGGGCTAATGGAACACAACGAAGGATTCCCTGGTTCCACTTGTTATTGAAAATGATACTTTCTCTTGACGAAACCAGTAAAAAATATGCCTGTATTATAAATGGAAATCCTAGAATGGGCATCATTGAGCAAAACCCTAGCTTCGGAGATGGCTCGTTGGCACCACTTCTGGGTCTTCGGGGGATGCTGTGGGGGGTCCCCTAGCTGAAACCCACCGTCCAGGACCCACCAGAATCAATGGATTTGAGAACCGAGCCACGGTTCCGGTGCTACGGGCATTCTCGTCAGGCACCCCGGGGTCGTCCAGGGACACTTGGAGGATTTGCCCCAGGGCCACGGAACCCAGACCGATGAGAGGACTTGGATTTCGTCGCCTCCCATAGGTCCATGTGGCCATTGTGGACCTGTCCATGGTGGCCATGCATGCCCGAGGGCCTCCAGATGAGAAATGCACCCCTTGAGCGAATCTGGATGGCCCTCACTGAGAAAAACCCTAGCTCCGGAGATGGCTCGTTGGCACCGCTTCTAGTTCTTCAAGGGGATGCTGTGGGGGGTCCCCTAGTTGAAACCCATCGTCCTAGACCCACCAAAATTGACGGATTCGTGAACCGAGCCATGGTTCGGGTGCCACGGGCACTCTAGTCAGGCACCCCGAGGCCGTTCAGGGACACCTAGAGGATTTGCCCCGGGGCCATGGAACCCAACCCGGCGAGAGGACTTAGATTTCGTTGCCTCCCACATGTCCACATGGACATTGTGGAACTGTCCACGATGGCCACGCACGCTCGGGGGCATCCGGACGAGAAATGGCCCCCTTGAGCAAATTTGGATGGCCCTCACATTGGGGTCAACTTTGGAAAATCATCCAGCGGGCACTTATGGCTAGCGTTCCCAGCCGGAACCTGCCTAGACACACCTACACGACTCCTCGGAACTCGGTTTTACTGCACGGTTGGACTTCTATACCCCCGACAGGTATCCAGCAGGTGTCCCTGAAGGCCTTTTGGATGCGAGATGGAACGAGCCATACAATGACGACCATGGCTCTGATCGACGAATCGTCGACTCTGTTGGATTCAGGACGCCGGGATGGTGCCAGGGGTGCCCCTCTCCTCCGGTCCCGTGGCCCCAATGCCATCTTGTACATCCATCTTGGAAACTAGGGTTTTGCTCGGTGAGGGAGTGTGCAATTTTTTCACACGGCGGTCAGCTCTGCAATGGTGACGGTGATGGTGATGGTGATGGTGATGATGAAGAAGATAGATTAGTGCTAGGGTTTGGGTGAGGGTTGGGGCTAGAGTTATATAAGGAAATTGAATTAGGGTTAGAGTTAGAGTTAATGATGATGATGAAGATGGTGGCGATGATGAAGACGTTGACGATGGTGGTGATGGTGATGGTGATGATGAAGAAGATGATGATGATGGAGATGTTGATGAGGATCCTAGAGATGATGTTGGTGATGATGATGACAAGTCCCTCTAAGTGGTTATCTATAGGAATAAAGCATCAATCTGCAACCATAAATGAGCATGTTTTAAAATATATTAGTGGAAACCCTAGGTTGATGACATGATGCTTGGATAAGGGCAAAAACCCAAAATCTAGCTAGATTTGGGTGAGCATTGAGCATGGGGAACCAAAACCCTAAACCAACATAATCATCATAATATAAGAGTTTTTTGGCTTGGGGATATACCTCAAGGTACCCAAAGCATGAAAAAGGTTTGGGTGGACTCAAAACTAAAGAGAGAGAAACTAAAGAGATATTTGATCGATAAGGAATTTCACAGTTCCCTAATGCTTTTCTCAAGTATAGATCTCAAAAATACCACCCTTGAAACTTTAAGATAACTCCCTACCCCACGTGGAAGACCCTTCTATCCATACATGGATTCCTAGAAGGTTTCATCTACCAAGTTAAATTTTCAAGACCATTGTAATAGATTATGTACTTCAAAAAATTTCCTAAAACCTAGGTAATTCTAATCTTGAGAACCTATCAAAACTGCTATCTTCAAATGCTACAAACATAAATAGATATATTTAAGAAAATACTAACTCAATTTACTCAAATTTGATCCAAATCACATCACCATTTTATTCAACATAAAAGAGAAGCATGGAACAGTTTAATACATATAGGAAAAATAAAAAACATAGGCAAAGACATGTATGTATGTATGTATCAACAAAAAATGTATGTACCAACGAAATAACATAAAAATACACATACCTCAATGTAGAACATAACATTCTTTGATGCAATTCTTTCTCTTATGTAAAGTTGACTGGCCTCATTCAATAAATCCATTTGGATCCTCTCTGTTGCTAATTGTCTACATCAATCTTTTGTGGTCTGAATGAGGCAGGTAGTAGCGTACCTTGGTTAAGCTCTTGCTTGACATTGTCTGAAGATGGATGTTTGTGCCAACGATCAAGTTTGTGAAGTGATACACCACTGAACCTGGTCTGTAATCCATGAATACATGGCCACTAGTCTTTCTTGACTTCCCATCTAGTGTAAGATATTCCCCCTTAACCACCATCGAACCAGTAGGAAATTCAATTCCTTCATTGTTGATTAATGATCCATAGAGGGTTTGCTTACCTTGGATGCACCATGCCAACCAATAATCCACGCCCCATTCATTGTCTTTCGGTGCAACAACTGCGTATATGTGTCCTGATTGTACAAGATATGAGATATGGTCGTAGTCTGTAGAAATCATTGACTGGAACTCCTCTAACTGGGTTGTTTCAACAACGTTGGTCTACTGCAAGTGACACACGATCCCATTCATCAACCCAGTCCATGCATTCGCATTCACCCCATTCGCTGCTGATGCAAGGGTTGCAAAAGCATGCAAGCTTTCGCGTCCATATTTCAAATAAGTGGTTGCTTGAGCTTCGAACTGAATGAAATCCACGTGTTCCTTATACTGTGCCGCAACTATAGGAACGCGATCAATCTATGTCAACCACTAGCCAAAAATTTCTTGCCACACGTCCTACCACCGATGATGTTTGTTGATCTCTTGCTTGTTCTGACATTGTTGCGGAGCACCATTGAACTATGGACTGTGTATCTCGGATATGAGGTTCCTTGTCAAACCTCATCTCTTCCCTTCGTAGTGTGGTCTTGATGCATGCACCGGCCCCATCATGCTCGCCTTTTCCGTGCCCGGTCTCAGAATAGTTCCAAATATGCGGCACATTATAAGTCTTATGCAAAGTACTCATCCATTGGAATACTTAGGCATTTTTGAACTGGACCGCACAACCATCCGACCATATCCAATGCTGATCCATCTGTATATATCTCTCCTTCAACTGATCATAGAAAATTCGAAAACATTGTTGCACATAATGCAGATCATGGGTTCTATCATCACTTATGTAAAATTTTGTCTCCTTCAGTATTATCCTCTTGTCATTGATGCTCTCTGGCCCATGCCTATACATAATATGTACCATGATGCTGACTTGGTCTGAATGGTAGTATTGACTCTAGATTTCATTTTGTGGCTGAAGGGTGTAATTTTCTACAAAATCCACAATTGACACTATGGTTCCAATGGAAAATGTGTCCCTGCATTTTCTGTACTACTCATCTTGCCATCGCGCTACATGCACATGTTGAACATACTGCTCGGTTTTCTCATAGAATTCCATCAAGAAGTCACATATCGGTACCTGTTACCATGGAAACAAGGGAAATATTACAATGTGGCCTTTGGAAAAATGTATATGCCATAAATTGAACGTGTAATATGAAAAATATGCAATATTCATTTGTACCTGTGACTTTACCAATGCAATCTTTTTACTTTCTCTGACACTGTCTAATTGATAGGTCATGTACTTGAAGCTCTGCATCTCCACACCCATCATGCCAAATTCTGTGTCCTTGCTTTCATGAATGCAACGGTTCAAAAGAGAAAACCCACTGCACATAGAACATGTCCCATATAGACAGGATTTTTCATAATACTTTTGTCCTTCGGGCCTTGGACACATGATGCTGTGGATAAAGTCTCTTGATGCATTCAGTGGTAGTATGGATTCATTGCATCCCTGCACAATGTTAGTATGTAAATCACAAAATATATGTTTATATGTGTCATAATAATATTCATATTCTACGTGGTATCTACAACAAGTGTTCCGATCAATGCATATACGAACGTACCATGGTTTGCATTTCTCAAAGGACCTTTGGCCCAGGTTCAATTGTGTGTGCTCGTTCCTGAATCTCTCATAGAGTTCAGTCTGTGTGGTGTCAAGGAAGTGTTTAACATGGGGCTCACATTTAGTAGAACCTTTTCTCAGTTTTAGCACCTCTCTTTGGTTTGATGAAGGTCTAGTATGATCATGCAAAAACTTTTGTACTAACTCCTTAATAGCATCAATTAGCTTCCTATCTGCACGAGGCAACCTACCAAGAAAATCCCAACAAATGTTTCCACCCGGAGTGTCAAGATTTTCTCTTATAACAGAGTACTTTTTAATAGTTTTTCTATTTAATTTGAGTATGTGAGAAGTGTGTGATAGCAGACGACGTTGCCTTGTGGACTTGCTTACAATTGATTCTGCTAAAACATGACGAGCCGCACAAAGATCTTTTGTACGAGACTTCTTCTCAATCGCATTAAATGCAGATTGGAGATTGCTAACAATATGACTGTTGTCCTCTGAACTTTTTACCATCTTTATGCCCAAAATTCTCCTAACAACAGCTAAAGAACGTGACTTTAACAAACATAGCAATAATTGACATTTACCTGCATCACCTTTGGATTCAAAATATTCTTTGACAATTTTGTTGCATTGCCATTCGATAGTGCGTTTTGGCAACTTGCCTTCAAGCCCCGACATAGCACTCTCATCCACATGAATACGTCTAGGATTTCTTCTTCTTGCACTGGACAGTCGAGGTAGGGAGAGTGGACATGATACATGAATACCTGAGCTTGTTTGTTGTGGTGCTTGGTTCATAGATTGGGACATAATGGGAGTGTGGTCGACAGGGTTGTGGTCTTCTTGGGGAGATTGCAAATTAAGCAAGGCTTGTATGTCCATCTCTACACATGCAGCATCTCCCAAAATTCTTGTGTCGTGAGGAACTTCAGAATGACTCATTGATGGATTGTTGGTTGGATATTGTGTTGATGTTGGAATTTGAGTTGGGTCTGTTGGACGCGACCGCTTTACCCGTGGTTTTGAACAAGAGGTTGTTGTGTCAACAACTGTGTTAGGATCAGTGGCATGATCCGGGGCAATGATAGGACCATGTCTCAATCTTTCCATTCCCAACCCGACCTTTTCAATGGGCAGATTCCTTCTTCTTTTTTTTGCGTTTCATGGGTTTCCCATCTCCAAAAGTCTCTTTAACACAACTATCAGGCCTACCCCTACAAAAGAAACAACAAATAAGATATTAGTGCTAGTATACAATGAACCTGACACATTCCAACATAGCTTACCACTTTACAAATTAACATATACAACTATAGACTATGTTGGTTTATTTTTGTTCGAATAAACATCATTATCCCTTACAATTCCAATCAATATAGATGATGTTTGGTCAAGTGTAGAGAGGAGAAACTAGTGTCTTGCCTAGCCATGAATTCATAAAAATTATGGTAGTAACACCCTACAATAGAGATGGCTAGATATGCCTTGGGAATAGTTTGATAGTTTTTCTACATCAAATAAGGTAACCTTAATTAGTTGCATTTTTTTCTTTCTCCCTAATGTTATCAATTCTAAATTTTGCACCTAGTTTGATTGCTTTGTCTTCCTAGTGGAATGGTATATCCTTCCATTCGAGGAAATGTCCTTTACCATCGTAAATTACTAGGTTATATAACACATTAAGGAGTTGAAGAAACAACAACAAACTATTTCCTTAGATCTATAAACCTTGAGATGATAGAATGTGATTTTGAGTTTAAAATACCCATTGTTGAATTCAACAATGCATCACAATAGAATGAATGTATACTTTGTTTTGTGCAAAACCTTAAGGAGGATGCAAATGTTTCTAACAAGTATCATGGTCTTGGGAAGGGATATTAGGGGGAATATAATTTGACCTTTCAATGTGCAATATCGAGGGTGGGGAGGTGTTGGAGAGTGGGGAACTAGGGACTATACCAACAACCATCATGTTGAATAGAGCATGAAGCGGGAAAGTCTTGGTTTTGGGAAAAAAATCATTATTAAAGGTGAGGGGATATTGTAAGGATGGTAAATATGGATGAATATTATCATATTTGGATTCATGGAGAAAGGAAAGGTGCATATACTTACATATATCTTCATTCCATACAATGGTATTGAATAAGAGATGAGAGAGTTGAGGTTTTGTGGATGAGTTGAAGTGATATTTTTAGTTATGTTTAGTGAGTGTGTGGTTTTTTTTGTTAGCATAATATGAGGTGAAAAGAACAAAATTAACTTGGGAACTAATTACACAATGAGGAGGTTGCATACTTCATCTTGTCTAGTGTTCATATGAGTTTTTTTAGAT
>BSBM01000559.1:8470000-8660638 GCA_027924585.1 Larix kaempferi
GAGTGGAAGAGTTTTAGGAATTCCACTCTGAGGCCTTCGAAGCCAGTTCATTCTAGGATATCATGGGAGCCAATAACCACGAGGGAGAATGGTTACAAGCTTTTGCCTACAATTGAAAAACATGGAGCATATTTTTCAACTAAATCATGAATTGATGATATGGAAAAGGATTCATCAAGAGTATTAGATGAAATCTCACCCAAATCAAGAATTTGTTGATCGAAAAGAGGAGAGCCAGAATAAATAGGATCATGATGGTTGTTCCCTTCCATTTGATGAATGTTAAAAGAATGACTTTCAAGGGAGAATGATTATCGGATAAGGTGACATCTTCAAAATTCGATAACTTGTCTTCAAGTAGGACCTTTTCTCAATAAAAGACACCAAGTATCAAATCATAGGCCTCATCAATAATTAAAGATTCACTTTGTGGGTTAGGATGAGGTGAGATGAATTTCTCTTGGGAAATTGAAACCTTAGGAACTAGTTTGAAATCAATTTTGAAAATATCATCATCGAAAGGAAAAACTTCATGAATACTATGAATAGGAGGAGTGACTGATTTATAGACATCGATTGTATTGATAATAATCTTATAAAGGGGGATTGGAAGTTGAGGATCATCATTAGGAGAGGAATTAGTAAGCGCGTCCTCAGGATGCAATAAAAAATAAGGATTGTGATGTTCTTTGCAATAATCACACCAAAGGGGTTTTGAATTATCAAACTCAGTCTT
This sequence comes from Larix kaempferi, assembly GCA_027924585.1. NCBI lineage: Eukaryota > Viridiplantae > Streptophyta > Pinopsida > Pinales > Pinaceae > Larix > Larix kaempferi. Next base: position 8,470,737 of record BSBM01000559.1, read on the forward strand.
GAAAATGTTAAAGAAATGGTTCCAACCTTGGATAGAGTGTTAAGGTAAAGATCTCAACCAATCAGTAGCCTTTCCATAAAGTATGTTTGGGAACATACAAACTTTCACAGAGATCATCAATATAGTTAACATGACAATATTCAATGAACATTGAGATATGATCAATAGGATCCTCGTGAGGTAGACCTACAAATAGGGGAAGGTTGGGGTCCACACACCATGCTCCATGCTTATAATCTGGGACACCTAACACATTGATAGGATTGACACAAGACCACCAGGTATCAATCATTATTGGGTAATAACGAGAAATAAAGATGGACGACTTAACAAAGATTGACTCAAGAATCATGTTCAAAAAGATTCAAAGATAGATAGGAACATTTGTCCCCAACGGAGTCAGCAAATATGTTGATTCTCAAAACGACACGAGTTGGGAAACAACACTATAAACGCCCCTGGAGGGCTATTCAAGGGGATGAAGGGGATGGAAGCCCAGGTTGCATTTAGAGCCCTTGGGTAGATAGCATACACTGGATAAATCAATGGTGATAAGTACATAAGTGAAATGAAAGCGAGGTTGGATTAGCTTGATGAAATACAAGTACACTTTCAAAATGAGAATGTTAGTCGACTAATAAGTCTTAAAGATACCTATCTAACCATGTATGCATTAATGTCTGAACGAAGAATGATCATGTAACTAACAACTAAAGAAATTGATTATGCAGTATTTATAAAGGAATAAGAAAGCATAATATGATAATTTCTCTAAAATGTAAGTGTTAGGAGCTAGCATGAAATCTCATCAATAATTAAATCTATGCTCATGCTAATTTAGATTAAAGCATCTACTTCGATTATGTAAGAGAAACATTCAATTATGTTCTATTGTGAAATTTTAAAATACCTTTAAAATTCAGCATGTTATTAATGCAATAATATTAGCTAAATGAAAATGAAACTTTGGGTACTCGCTATTAGCATAAAAATGAAGTAATAATTTTTATCATGCTAATGTATAAGTAATTATAACCACATTTAATGATATGCAAAGATAAATTTTTCATTACATTCGGATTTGCAATTTTTGAATGCAATCAAAGATCTATGTTCATTCATGCAATAATATTAATGATAAACAGTGAACTTGGTAGATTCGTAATTTGGTAAAATTCTGCTTACAAAATTTTATAGATTACATAAAGTGAAAGATAGCACAAGATATTACATAATGACTACTTTAGACTGAATTATACAACGTCAGAAAGGCCTGCAACTAAGGTCAAAAAATTAGAAAATTTATATACATCTTAGAATAGAAATATAAAAAATGAAAAATTATGTGCAAGTCAATAAACAAAATTGATAAAAGTATTACATTATTTTTATACATAAAATACAGTCTTGCGGAATGTAAAAAGAACATAAACAATAGAAATTTGAATGTAGAAAAATGGAGGAAGACGCAGATATGTTGGAAGTCATATTTTTTATTAAAAGATGGAATTTGATAGTCATTAGTACCATAGGCGGCGGCTGGTTTAAACCCTAAAAAAGGGGGGGTTTCCAAGACCCTACGCAATTCTCAATAACTCAAGTTCATACGGGTGAAACTAAGACAGTAGGAGGAGTCCCCACTTAGATTGTCATGCAGTAACCTATGTGCATGAAAACATTTGTAGGAAAAATATCCGGGAGAAAATGAAATGCATGCAGAAAAATAGAACGTACCTCCAATGGAAGCACACTCTGCCTCCACCCTAAGGGATGGTGTTGGATTGTATTCTACCTGCAATCACCACTTGTTAGGCTCATACATGACTGAGTATGAAGGGAAAATATGCGGAGCAAAAGCTAGCAGTACCCACCTCTTACCTCCAGTATGAGATCCTCTTTGCAGCAGCATCACTGAGCTTTTAAAGGCTATGAAAAGGCATGCCAAGCATGTGAGTGAAGGCCAAGGGTTTTGACAATTGACAAGAGGCCAGTGGTCACCACGTCTTTTGGAATTTTATCTTCTCATGTTGTTCGAATGAGGTACCTAAAGCATTCGAGGAGTTACTTTGATAGCTTGGCGTTTTATTTTTTGTATGTCTGGAAGAGAGAGTGAATTGCAGTATCCCATGCTCACCCTCTCACATGAAAAAAAACAAGAGGAGATTCAACGGCTTATTGTTCTGTTTCAACTTTTGTAGAACTTATACACCTTAGAGAGTTTCCAGGTGCTTAGCACTTTTAATTCACTGGTCATAAGACCTACGGAATTGAATTTTGTAGCCACCCTCGATTTTTGGAACAGTGGATTATGAAAGAGGGGTCCTTTTTATCATCGAAAAAGGTTTCAATTTTTAATGTTTTTTTTCTTGGTTTAAAGGAAAAGGGACATAGGAATGGAATGGGAACTATAAAAGCTGTAGGGAGGGGTAATGAATAAATAGGGATAACTTTCGGAAAAGGGAAATGGCGATAATGCTAGGTTAAGAGAAAATTGCAAGGGATCTAGGGGAAGGGGTAATAAAAGGTTAAATGATTTTTTTATTAATAAAAAAGAGGACATAATTCATAATAGGGAAAATGGAAGAGATAAGGAACTTAAATAATGGTGATAAAAGGATATGGAAATAGAATAGGTGTGGGAAATTTATTTATCAATATTAGGGGGGAAGGAATACAATGGAAATGGGTTTTGGGAATTATGCAAGAAGGGAGGTTTTTTTATTTAAAGTGGAGGATATTGGTAAAATTTTGTGAGAGGAGTACCAAGAATATTACTTTTGAATTTTGGATTTGGACATGGGGAGATCCATGACAACAGATGCTCCTGGAAAATTAGTAGATCCCGTGAAATTGACACCCTTTTAATTGACATGATGCAAAAGCATTGCCTTGTTGAAATTCCAACCAACTACCATAGGGGTCAAACGATATTGACGATTTTGGAAAAACAAAATATGGACATGGGCATCATGATGACCCAAACATAATGACATAACATGATGATTCCTAGAGTTAGAAACGAAAAATCTCCATCTCAAGACACTGGCCCGACTATGGAGACACTGAGATACAACTTGGCAGATCTGTCGAAGTGGTCAAACGGAAGCAAAAATGGAGAAATGATATATGGAAATGACAAGCACATTGCTCTAGACCTAGCGATATAGATGAAATGATTTTGCAAAATAAAATAGTAGGTTCTCCTTTGACGTCATGCTTTGACCTCTTCGGAAGCATGTCGATGTTGAACATCAACACCTCCTCCCCTCCTCTTCCTCATCCTCATCCTCACCCCCCCTTGTCCTCCTCCCCTGCTCCTCCTCCTATTCCTACTCCTGCTCCACCTACCTCCCCTCCTACCCTGCCTCCCCCTCTACCTCCTCCTCCTCCTCCTTCTACTTCTGCACCTCCTCCTCCTCCTACTTCTACTCCCCTTGCTCCTCCTCCTCCTATTCATACTCCTCCCCTTGCTCCTCCTCCTCCTATTCATAATCTTCTTCCTCCTCCTCCTGCACCTTCCCCTCCCCCTTTGCTTCCTAATCTGCCACCTCCTCCTCCTCCTCCTCTTCTTCTTCACGTACATGATATGATATGACAAAACAAAACAACAACAACAAAAGGACTCCACCTCAATAAATTGGTGCATATTCTTCTAAATTTAGATATAAGTTTAAACACCACTAGGCCTTTAAACTAATAAACCACCACATTTTAACAAAATCCAAAATAGATTCATTAATTTTTGTTATATTTGTAAATTTGAGAAATAGTATTAATGTGTTTTATTAGTTAGTAATTTAGTAGAGAAATTTTGATGATCGACAATTTCAAACCTAAAAACAAAATTATTATGATATACATTAAATATTAATATTTCGTTGTAATAAATATAAAATTTGAAAAATAAATTAACATAGAAACCTCACAATATTAATTAATAATTTAATAATTTAAAAATATATATCTCTAATATTTATATTTCTAAACATTATTAATAAAACATGCACTAACAAAATTTGAATGAATGGATACATGAAATATTTGCAAAGAAAAAAATTGGAAAGAAATTCATTAACATATATGTTCACAGGGTTCGGGTTCGAGATCACAGCGTTCGCACAATTCCCTATCAAGATCAGGGTTTGCTGAAATCCCTATCGAGATTAGTAAATAAGAAATGAACGATACATATCGTTATCAAGAAACTATGGATCTCCATTGTGCAGAAGGCAGCTCAACCTCCAGTGTAGTGCACTCCTCATGAGTTCTTTCAGAGCACTTCTCCCTCAACTCATGACTTATACATAGGCAGACTTAGGAGACACAGAGGCACTTCTCCCACTTCAAGCAGAGGCTTCCTTCAACAGATAGGAATAGGCAACGGGATGGATCCTTTAAGAGCAATCGCCTCCAATGCAGTGCATCAACTCACGTCTCGTACACAGACAGACATAGTACTTCTCCCACTTCCGCTTCCTTCAACAACCTTCAACAGATATGAATAGGTAGAGGGTTGGGTTGGGTTGTAGATGAGACAAATTGACTCACCCTCTGTAAACTAGCTACTTTCCTCTCTAAACTAACTACTTTCCTCAAATAGAAAAGCACTCTTTCCTCTCTGAACCGACTGCTTTTCTCTTCACCAGACAGAACCAACACTTTTTTTTCTCTTTTGCAACAACCCTTTGCAGATGATGCAAATTGATTTTCCATTGCTTTTCTATCTGAACTAACATACTTCACTTTTCCATTCCATGAACTCACTGTTTTTCCTTTTGCTTTGCCATCCCTCTTCCATTTTCTTTTCCGTCCTTGAACTCACTGCTTTTTCCTCCCTGAACTAACATTTGACAGATGTTTGAGTGAAATTATGACAGTTTAACGCCTTGCGAATGGAGAAAGGGAAGATCAAACCTCAAATTACCTCCTACCGGGAATTAGAGAACACGAAGGATTGAAGTATTTTGTGACAAATTTATAGACGTGAACTTCTGAACTTCTTTTTGGCAGGAAAAGTAATACGAATGCAATTAAGGTTAGTCATGCATGTGTGTGAAGTTTTTTTTTTTTTTTACATATATAGTGTAATCGGTGGTCAATAATAGGCGAGAGTGTTGAATAGAATGGGGTCTCGGGGTCAATCCCGGGTGGGGACGGCCATAGCGAATCGCGCTAGCCACCCAGCCATAACAGCGGCCCTACCTGTGTGTGAAGTTATGGATGAGGATGCTTCATTATTCTTATTGTAACTGCTTACTCTTGTGATTTTTGTTATTTTGACTTGTTTTAATCCAAGGAAGAAAATAGTTTCATTTTTTCTTTATATGCTTATAAATTTAGCAAGGTAGAGGTATTGAGAACTATATTTTATTTTCAGAGGAATTCATGAATGTATTGTTGGTCTTAGAAAGCAGTCTACATAGAATATTTTTCTGATCTAAAAACTCCAGTGATTGGAGTCTGGTCTCTGTGATTAGAAGAAATTCAGGATCCTGCAAGATTAATTTTTATAGGAGATATGAACAATTTGTGTATGTGTACAGTGTGGGCTATCTGGCTATATATATGAAGACCGAGGCATTTCGCATTTAAATTTCAAAGATATTGTGACATATGGCGTGTATATTACTCTGCTTTAATTGGAGTAAACTTTATTTGCAACAAAATTTATAATTTTGAGGGATGGAATACTGACTCGAAATAAGTTGTGTTTTGTTTTTATTATAAGATGCAAAAGTTTTTTGAATATGTAAATAATTTTATAACATCAGTATTGTCACTTACGTATTTTTTGCACTCATTATTTAAGGATATATTTTTACTTTCTTAATGAGAGGGACATAAACTTGGATTTATCATGTAGATAACTTATAATTATGCTCGTTCATCTGTATCTTCTACAGGAGTATACCTTGAGTTATCACATAGTTATTTGATTTATCATTTCTATTTTGCTTGCATTTAGTTCTCTCATAATATAGATTCATGCATTTTCATTTTCCATCACATTTTTTTGTATTTAGACCATGTTATGAACAATAGTATTTTTATTGTTCACATTAAAACATGATTTGATTACTAAATGGCAACAGAGAAAAATGGGACATTGTAGAAACTCAATAGTTATGATGGAAACAAATATATGGGTAGCTTTTTGTGGCGAAAAAATACTCTCTCATCATGGGCAATGGTAAATCATTGTATGTAGGTCGATGACTAATTATATTAAACGACAACTATATGTAGGAGGGTGCTCTCTCTTCTTGAAAATAAAGTAGGGAAAAACCCTTTATTATGCTTTGAATTCCCAACTAATCCCTCCCATGTGGTTCCCAAACTTCTTTAATCCACATCATAATGATGGCCTCATGAGGAATCTGATCGATAAAATATCCAAGAAGTGTGTGCTTACTAATCTTATGATAGACATTAAATATACTTATCACTAGAAAAATACATAAATATTTTGTTAGGTTATAGATCATTACCTCATGAAACACTCTTAGTACATTTCAGGGGCCTTTGGCATAACCATTGTGCTCACAGTCAATGTGTTGAATTTTTAATCTATTCCAGATCTTGACAATTATTTCACAATGATTTCAAGCATTCATTTCATCCCACAATTTCATTGAATAATTGCACATTGAAAATTTGAACATATATTACAATGGAAATTTCACTGAAAATTTGAACATAAATTACATTGAAATTTTCCCGAAGCTGCAACTTGGAGAATCATCAACACAATGGACTTAGCACTACTATGGATAATAACTTTCAATGGATCATACAAGGCCATTCTAGGCAAACTTTCCTCGAGATATTTTGGTAGCTTGAACACCTTCTTTATCATCTCATGTTTCAACCATAATAAATTCCCTAAAAAGTAGCCAATGGAACTCTGATAGCATATGGGCCAACCAATTCCATAAAGTGACACTTTCCTCTACAATTTTAGGTGAATAGATGTTAGCAAGTCCCAACATCCATCAATGTTCAACATAATCTAAATAAGTCTCTATGATGGGTTTGTGCCTCAACACAACAAAATAAAGACTAGGTGAAACTAGGATAGCAACACCCCCATTGTCATCCATGTGACTAGACATGAAAACAATATCTCACCATATAATAATCAAGGTTATTGCATTTAACATTACCATCGCCAAAGCTCGGTCAATGCCTCTCAGGGGTTTGTCAAGACCATGCTTTCGAGAACATAAACCTTTATCCATTCCTCCAAGTTGTGAAACTTGGGTGATTTTAGATATTCCTCGACATATGAGGTTTCCCAGGTATTCAACAAGGTGGGAAGAAACCACACCCTTTAGCCACACATCCTCATCCCATGCTCCTGAGGTGGTGGGGGGTAGGGTGAGGAAGCTTAGAAAGGGAACATTATCTCCTTCCATGTGGTTGAGGTATTAGTATTGTCCATTGCTAACATTGATGTAACAACTAGCTAGGTTAGCTAGGTAATCTACGCTGTCATTTCCTTATTTCACTAAAAGTTATTTTAAACCACTTGCACCCATCCATCCTCATTGTTTACCTAAGAGGGATTTTAAGTTTCAGCTTGAGGACAAAAACTAGCTAGGACAATTGGAGTATCTAATTATCGAGTTTAACAATAAGGGGGAAGTCCCTAATTTTATGGTCAAGACATTAACACATAAAGCTAGTATTTGAGAGCTTGATATACTTCATAGGTTTTTGTCTTCAATTTGAATAAAAACAAATTTCTTAAGATCTTCTAACAAATTCACTTGTAGAATGCTCTTGTCTAGGGAATAGGGTTAACAAATGGGGTGTCTCGTGATAGAAATACCACCCAATCAACGTAGAGACGTGTTCTATACATCCCTTAATATATTTCATAGGTCGTTCAGTCACTTTGTCTTCAACTTGAATGAAAGAAATTTCTTAAGGCCTTTTGACGAATTCATTTTAATCGCTTTTAGGGCATGGGGTCACAAATGGGTTGTCTTACCAGTGTAGATCCATATTAAAAGGGGATCTACCAAGCGTCGAGAGGGATCAAATCCCTTGAAATGCAAACCCCTTTTTATAGTTCAAATGTTGAGGACGCATTTTAATTTATCTATTTTGTGTAGTCTTATATATATGCCATTGTAAATGTTTTAAATAACTGACATGTTATTTTTTATAATATTTTATTATTAAAAAAAAGACACGTGTTAGCTCTAGGATGAGCATGGAAGGAGTTACACATTCCCCTATTGGGCTGTAGAATGTGCCTCTTCGGCGCAATGATGGATAAACCTCCCAATCAACCTAGGGATGTGATCTAAAATTACCAAAATTGCTTGGGTAGAACAGAAAATTTGACCCTCACAAGGCAACATAAGTAGGAAAATTATTTAACTTAAAAATTAGCAACACTTGAGGACAACATAACTAAGGTGTTTCAATGGACCTAGGGTCTAAGAGACAATAACTCCATAATGTGACTCTTTGAAAATAAAATAGGAAAAAACTCTTTCTTAAGATTCACATTTTCAAACAATGCCACCCATGTTGTTCCCAAACTTCCTCAACCCACATATGAAGAGGATTTAATCAAGAAAATACATAAGAAGTGTGTGTCTTTTTATCTTATCATGGACTCCAATATACTCTAAAAGAAATATCCACAAGGATTTTGTTACTAGGATAGATCATTACCTCGTTAAAAACATTCAACACAAATTTCCAGGAGGCCTTTGGCATAACCATCGTGCTCACAATCAATGGACTTAGCATTGTGATGGATAACAACTTTCGATGGGAAAATTATTTAGTTGAGAAATTATCAACCCATGAGAGCAACACAACTAAGGTGTTTCAATAAACCTAGGGGCCATGAGCCACAATAACCTACACAATGTGACTCTTTGGTATAAAATCTTTTGGATACATCACAATCATGTTTATTTTACAGACATTTTGGACTAGATTACATTTTAGATCCTGATGGTGGTCCTAGAATATTCTATACCTACTAGAACTAAAGTAATGTGACTTCTTGAAAATAAAATAGGAAAAAAATAATTTTTAGACTTTGCATGCTCAAACAATGCTACATGTGGATCCCAATTGAGAAAATACCCAAGCTTTTGTTTTTTAATCTTATCATAAATTCCAATATACTCATTAGTAGAGATACCCACAATGATTTCATGACTAGGTTAGAGAATTACCTAATGAAACACCTTCAATGCAAACTTTTAAGGGGCCTTTGGCAAAACCATTGTGCTCAGAATCATTGGACTAAGCATTGCAATGTATTACAACTTTTAATGGAGAGTATTACCATCCTTGGAGCTTGTTGATGCCATTAATATGCACTCAAAGTCCTTGTGACACACATTAAGTTTCACTCAAGGAAACCACAAGACAAGTAACATGTCAACACTAAAATTAATGTCATTAGTGATGAATGAAATATGTATGCAAAACCAAACCACACAAATCCTAGTGGGCTTTCCTAGCTAGCCACATAATTTTGCATACAACATATTTTTGGTTATTAAATTTATTGTGTTTAATTTGCTTACGTTTGTTTCATTTAATTTTAGCACATATGGTTACCTCTTCCTTTTATTAATTTACATAAAAGGGAAAATATTTTTACTGTCAAAATTGAATTCATGAAAATTAATTTTATTATAGTTAGGCTTTTTACAAGAAAATCAAAGTGAATTACAAATTCTAAGTGACTAATTACACACCTCCCTCGCCACTCTAACACACCATAGTAATAATTTGTAGGAAATATACACCTAGAAAGAATCACATTTTCTTTTTTAGACCTATATTATAAAAATGTAGATTTGAAACAAAATAACTTTTATATTTCCTATACTATTAAATTAGGATATGGAGATAATAGATGCTTATAAATGAAGTTCTAGGGATATTATCATGTTTTCTTGTACAATATAGTTATATTGTAATGCTATATTGTTGGTCTTGAAAAAATGCTAGAATTAAAGTTCACTAGTTTACAAGTTTTATCACTAGATTATATAATTAGAGGGATTTCATCTTACATATGTTTATGTAAATTAATTATAAAAATTAATTATTAAGGGTGCGAATATAAGTTGATCATTGTTGATTCAATTCAAATATTTAACTAAAAACCAATATCTACTTTTAATTATTCCCATAGATGGTACCAAATTATTGAATATCTAATTTATTCCTATAAACCATTATAATTTATTGGATGCACAAGTTAACATGTGTTCAAACACTCAAATGAAAGACTATCTAAATAATTACTCATGTAGATCATTCCAATTTAGATGTATAAGTTAACAAGTGTTCCCCAATAGTTTACCATTGTCCCAATTTTTGTTATTTCAAGAGGGACAAAATATGGTCTATATCATGATTCAACCTAGAGATATACATTGATGTCAAGGTGTTGATAATGGGTTCTAATAATGAAACTTGGCATAACATGTTTTCTATAATTGAGCTTTACCCCATAGAAACTAAGACAATGGTTTTAATTTGAATTTTTAGCCACAATGAGTTGAAGACAACCTTGGGTTTTAAGTCAACTTATCAATGTTCTAATATCTAATAGATGGTGGAAATTAAATCATAGTAATTCTCTATGATTCTACAGGGCTAGAATTGTTGCCAACCTAGGGTTTCAGATAGATTTATCAAAGTTCAAATATCTCAATTAATGGGGGAGATCAAATAATAATTATTATATTTTATTCTACATACCTATATAATTAGTTTATCATGTATCTCTATTCCAGATCTTGCTTAGCTTCTTGAATCCATATAAGTTTTGAATGTTTGTGAATACAAAATATATAGTTTGTGTGGTAGTCTTTTGGTTTATTTGGTTTTTATATTCGACATTTAGGTTTTTTTATGTTGATTGTTATGAGGTTCGCAACTTACATAAGTTTGGCATGGAAAAAGAAATGTCTCCCTGGTCTTTTATATAGAAAGCATTGCCTTATCTAGGCATATTTTCATCATTCTCTGCCATTTTTGCATTTAAATGGACTTAACTTATATTTTTTTGAAGTGGATATACATCCACACTAAAATGGATATTTAGACAAATTATGATTGTTTGATGCTCTATTCTAGTTTCTATCATGCTTCTAATTCATGCTATTGAGGTTTGTGGGTTCTTATTTACCTCGTAAAAAAATGGTGAACAAAAGCCAAAGGTCATGTAACTACACCAGAAAACTATCAAGCAATAGATATGTAATACAAGAGAAAAGCCAAGCAATGGCCTATATCATTTGTCAAGATAAAAGATTAAAATGTTAGGCATTTTTAAGAAGCACATTACAATTACAATTAGTAGCACATCACAATAACAGTTAATGTTCATCATTTATTATTATAAGACAACTAAATAATCATATTTCTCATTCACGAACATCGTGTTCTTTGAATATAGTGGATGTATTTTTCAAGTTTCACATGTGGAGTGTCTTCAAGTTTTGAAAGTGCAAACAAAAGTATCATTCTACCAAGAGATACTCTGAAAAATTAGAAAGCATATTCCTAAAAAATCTTTAAACCTTTTATATAAAATATAAAGTAAGCAAGATCATGGATGCAAACAAATAAAATCAGATAGAAAATTTCAACAGCAAAACTACTCATATTAGAACTAGTCCACTGCAACTGCATTTCTCCAATGCCCAAATATTACTATAGATGTATCTACAAATATTCCTCTATCCATTCATTTTTTCACCAACAGACAAAAAGAAACAAATATTAAAAGAGATGAAACACCTCAGTCCTACTATTTGTAGAAGCACTCAATCTGATCAAAGGAAGTTGTATTTGTGGAATGAGAGATGAAGCACATGAAGAAGAGGCACGAATGGGTGTCTCTTACTACAAACAGGATTACCATATAACACGTGATGCCACTTATTACAAACAGGCTTACCATATAACACGTGATGCCACTGCATTCCAAAAAAAATCATATGCTACAAACAGGCTTACCATATAACACATGATGCCACTGCCATTCCAAAAAAAATCATATGCTCCAGTACAGATGCCAAATTCTTGATCCTGGTTTGTTACTCTACGAGCAGAAGCCTCCAAAATTTGTGGGCAAGTTGTAATTTCAAGGTAGTCACAATATTCATACTTACTGCTAAACAAAGCACGTGGTTGCAGACATAGACCAGGCTGAGCACGTGCCTTGTGACACATCATCAGATAGAGTGTTCAATCACCAGATGTCTGTATCGTTTAGGGAATGGGTCACTCTGCAAACGGACCAAATAACATGTGATGTCAATAACATGTGATGTCACTGCTATCCACTTATATACTCAAAGAGAGCCATCCACGTTTCAAATCTCATCTATTAATTTATACACGAAAACCTTAAAATTTTGTAAGGAAGCTATTTCATGGTATTTGTAAAATCTTAGTAATTTCTACTACACAAAGGACATGGTTGTAGACGGATACCAGACGGATCACATGACTCTACATTCCTTCCAATAGGGCATGTGACTGAGTACTCACTACTGAATGTTGTGTTTCTTTGGGTGTGTGTCACCCTGCAAACAATACAAATACAACTAACATGGATCAAATGACTCCACATTCCTTCCAATAGGGCACGTGACTGAGTACTCACTACTGAATGTTGTGTTTCTTTAGGTGTGTGTCACCCTGAAAACAATACAAATACAACTAACATGTGATGCTACTGCCATTGCCCATGCCACTACCCACGACTTCAACACAAAAATTATATGCTCACATATGAACACCAATGTCTCTATTAACAGCTAATACTGTATGCACAAAAACCTTCATTTGCAGGGAAGTTGTAATTTCAAGGTAACGAAGAACCCACAACATTCAATTATGATCATTAAGTGTCCCTTAAAGACATTTATCCTGGTCATTTAACTAAACTGATTTAAGAAATTTGAAAACCAGTTTTTGTTGTGGGGACTAATTTTGAAATCTCTAAATAATGTTTACATTGTTCCTAAGCGATTATTGATTCATATTTTATGCTATATTTGGAGAGTTTTGATTCATACTTAAAAGCAGTGATAAAAGTGAGGTTCAATTATCATTTTATGCGTTGTTTTTTAAGGTAACAGTTATCTTTGCCACTGCCCTCTTGATATGCTAAAACAATAACCATTGTGCTGTTTGCAAAGATTCATAGACAATCAACAATGAAAATATAATCCTCTATTACGACCTACAAAATTTTCGATCTCATTTTTTTTTGTCTAAAGCAATGCTTCAAACAAAGACCAATCACCTTAAATACAATATTTGCAAAACATGTTACATTTGAAGCTGAACAATATTTCACAACAGTCTCCATAGCCCAAAATCTTCACAAGGGGTAATGGATGACAAAAAAATAAACCGGTGAACATATTTTCTCAATCCATTCATCATATTAAATCCCCACAACAATAATCTACATTTCCACATCAAATGTTTTGGAAACGTATGTCCCTGCTCTATAGAAGATCAGGCTTCATCAAATATTTACTGCTTAATCTGACTCCAATCAAAGCAGAGTAAGATACACACCATATGTCACAATTTCTTTGAAATTTAAATGCTAGATGCCTCGGGCTTCAGATATACAGCCAGCCAGCAAGCCCACACTACACGAACTGTTCATATCTCCTACAAAAATTAAATTAATACTGCACATAGATCCTGAATTTCTTCTGATCACAAAGACCAGACTCCAATCACTTACTGGAGTGTTGGAAACAGAAAAATATTCTATGCAGACGGCTTTCTAAGACCAGCAATACATTCACGAATTCCACTGGAAATAAAATCCAGTTCTCAATACCTCTACCCTGCTAAATTTATAAGCATATAAAGGCAAAATGAAAGTAGTTTCTTCCCTGAATTAAAACAATAGTTCAGAATCAAAAAAATTACAGGAGTAAGCAATTACACAGCAAGAATAATAAAGCTTCCTCAGCCATAACTTCACACAAAGGCATGACTAACCTTAATTGCATTCGTATTATTTTGCCAAGTCGCCAGAAGTCAGATCTGTATTCCTTATCGTTTTGCTTGGCCTTAAACTGCTTCCACTTTCTATTGTTCATTTGGGCACATTACTCCTTTCGGCATCTAATGAATTACTCTTTTCCAAATCAGGTGCGTTCTCCTTGGGTTCTAATACTCAGAACAGAGAAAATATATTGGTTACCAATGTAATTGTGTGTGAGCATAATTTGAAAATAAACTCAAGAATGACAGACCAAAAAAATGAATCCTACCAGATTTAATTTGATCAGATTCATCTTCTTTTCAGCTCCAGTATTTATCAAGGTCAGCATCCAAGGACTGGCTCGCAGACTTTTTGTCCTTCATCCGAGACTATGTACCAAAAATCACAGAAATGCAAGCTGGGGCATCTATACCATGCAGCCAGAAATGTAAGCTGGGGCAGCTAAACCATGCTTCACAAAAATGTAATCCGGGGCAGCTATACCATGCAGCCACCACAAATTCGTGTAAATCAATTGCTTTCAAGCCACATAAAAATCAGATTTAAGAAACCCTTATGGGAGCCTATTCGCTCCCCCTCCTTGGCTTAAATTTTCAGAATTACAAACACGTTAAGGAGTAATTGTTACGCACACTATTAGTTCACGGAGGAAAAAGCAGTGAGTTCAGGGACAGAAAAAGCAAACGGAAAAGCCACGAATTCAGGGATGGAAAAGCAGAGGGAAAAGTCCCGAATTCAGGGACGGAAAAAGCAAAGGGAAAAGGGACGGAAAAGCAGTGAATTCAGCGACGGAAAAGCGAAATCGGTTAGTTAAGGGAGAGAAAAGCAGTGATTTGAGAAATGGAAAAGCAATTTTCGTCACCTGCAGGCTGCAAAAGCAGTCAGTTTAGAGTCCGTTGAAGGCGCGTTGAAGGAAGCAATTGCTTGAAGTGGGAGAAGTGCCTCTGCTTGAATTGGGAGAAGTGCCTCTGTGTCTGTGTCGGTGTCTGAGTCATGAGTTTGCCTGTGTATGAGTCGTGACTCGTGAGTTGAGGGAGGAGTACGGAGTGTACTGCACTGGAGGCGACTGTTCTAAAAGGACTCTGCTGGATGGAGGCGACTATTCTAAAAGGACCTCTGCTGGAGGGTGAACTGCCTTCTGCGCAATGGAGATCCATGGTTTCTCTCGATTGAGCTGCCTTCTACATAATAGATAACGGTATGTATCGTTCACTTCTTGTTTTAATTCATGTACTAACCCTGCTAACCCTGTGATCTCAGGGCTTTATGTCGTCTCTGCGAAGCCTGTGAACATATCTCAATGATTTTTTCTTCAAGAGCATAGGGCACGCTTTATGCCGTCTCTACGAACCCTGTGATCATATGTTTATGAATTTTTCTTCAAGAGCATATGTTAATGAATTTTTCTTCAAGAGCATAGCGCTTTATGCCGCCTCTGCGAACCTTATGAACATATGTTAATAATTTTTTCTTCAAGAGCATAGCTCGTTATGCCGCCTCTGCGAACCCTGTGAACATATGTTATGAATTTTTCTTCAACAGCATATGTTATGAGGTCGAGCATATCCAATTGCAGCCCATGTTGGATTCGTGCCGTCCGGCCCTTCCTGATAATGCAGGCACACAAAATGAGCCGCTGGAATATACACAAAGCTTCCAACAGTTTGAGATTGTTCAATAACTTACCAACGAGTAGAAAGCAAAAAGACAGATACTCTTAAAAAGCTTGAAACTGAGGCTCAGCAATGAGCCTAACGCAAAACCCGTAGCCACAGCATCGTCCACGCAATTGTGATACCAAGTTGGATTAGGTTTTTTGCTATCAACCCGGCTACAATCAGTGCAATGCCTGCTAAAATCTGAGTTGTTGCAAAAACGAATTGAATCAAAATAAAAGAGAG
The DNA here is from genome assembly GCA_027924585.1 of Larix kaempferi. NCBI lineage: Eukaryota > Viridiplantae > Streptophyta > Pinopsida > Pinales > Pinaceae > Larix > Larix kaempferi. Next base: position 8,486,673 of record BSBM01000559.1, read on the forward strand.
GTTTTTATAATTACGTGCTCCGGAACTCCATTTTCAGATCCCGATAATCTGTAGAATCTTTTGACTGCGTCTGATGGATTAACTCTCGCAGCACTGTTGTTAACAGGAGGGCTCTCTGGCTGAGGTTCGATCGCGGGAACGATGCTCTCGCAAATGGCTGTCAGACATTCCATCTGAGATTTCGAGAACGGATGTGGATATGCCGCTTTTCCTCCTCCCCTCAGGAGACCATGCCCGGCTCCTGCTCCTGCCTCCATTGCTGCTCAAACAAGATGAAAAATGGAGGTAATGTAATGTTCCCTGTGAACATATATGTTAATGAATTTTTCAACAAGAGCATAGGGCATGCTTTATGCCGCCTCTACGAACCCTGTGATCTCGAACCCTGAGAACATATGTCATAAAATTTTCTTCAAGAGCATAAGGCATGCTTTATGCCCCCACCGCGAACCCTCTGAACATATGTTAATGCTTAATTTAATTTGGACTTGCCGTATGCTCCTCGCAATATGCCATGTGCCGGTGAGCAGTATGCCATCTGACCACCGTACTGCTACATTATACAGTTCCAAATTTTTTGTTGGTAAATTTTCGATTTTATTATTATTATTATTATTAGTTATCTTAAAGAACACAATAAAATATATTTCATGAATCTATTCATTCCATTTTCTTCTTGCAGGTTTTATTAATAATGTTTAAAAATAAAAATATTATATATATATATATATATTTTTAAATGTATATATTTTATTATTATTATCATTTCATATTTTGTTACGAGGGATGAGGAGGGTGACGGATGATTTGGAGGTGGAGGGGTCGATGAGGGGGAGGGGGAGTGGACGATGGAGACAGCAAGGGAGGAGGGAAATGAGGGGGAAGGGGGAGGAGGGAGATGAGTAGGAGGAGTAGGGGCAGGGGGGTAGAGAGACAAGAGGTGGGGAGGGGAGGAGTAGGAGGAGGGGAAGAAGCGGACGAGAAGGGGGAGGAGGGGGGAAATAGGAGGAGGAAGGTCATTTGTTTGATGATAGATTGTGAGAGACTCATATGTAAAATACTTTTCCTTTTGCATTAATATATTGCCTCAAGTAACTATTTGGATGAGGTTGCGGATTGTTTCCCTTTTTGAGGGTTTTAACCACATAAAACATCGGTGCTTTGATATGTGATCTATTTGTGTGAGTGGTTTCTTAAGGTGTTCAACCTTGTGGAAATACCCTTTTTTGGTCGAACACCTCGATGGCTTATGCCGTTAGTTTTCCTAGCTCATACCATCCAAAAACATTTTTCTACACATTACTAAAGATTCTAAGGTGAATGTCAACTCTAATTATAGGGCTCCAATCAGTGTTCAACTTGTTTATTGGAATTTACATAACCTTTAAATTATCAGTAAAACAAAGCAATTGGATAGTAAAACCACTTGGAACTATAATTCTGCCATTCTAGAATACCCAATAACAACATATGCCATACCATGCCATGCTTGTGTTTCCCTATGTTCTAAGAGCAAGACCATGTCGTGCTTTTGATATAGGGAATGTCACATAATATTCCACATAAATAATATATGTTATCATGGCCCTATATAACATAAACATAACATGTAATGGAAAAAGTGTGAAATAGGGTCACATCAACATGTATGTACACACCAATTTTACAATTTTTTATTTAATCTTAACACTATGTATTTTCCCTTCATCTATCATCAAAGTTCAAACAATAAGAATTGGTAGATGGTGTGAGCTAAAAAGTATAATAAAACTCCCCACATTTAAGTTTTATTTTCCACCTTTTAGGTGTTTTTTTTTATCATTTTTTCCTTGTATATGATGACTTATTGGTTGTTGTACAATGTAAGAAAATCCACAACCATGCAAAAAGAATGTCCACCCCCATGAAATCTTGGTGTTCTTCAGTGACATGCAAGTCCAAGGTATAAAACCCAACTCAGTTGCCATGTTTAGTGTTCTACCCTTTATTGTGTTTGGAACAAGGTAATCATATCCACACTTTTGCAAAAATAATGCCCACCCATAAATCATTGGCATTCCTCAATGGCATGCAAGCCCAAGGTGTAAAATCCAACTCAATTATCATGTTTATATGTGTAAAATGAAATGTTTTACCATGGGTTGATTTATTGGCTCTACAACATGATAAAAAGATCCACGGTTATTTAAAACTAATGCCCACCCCCATGATGCCTTAGCATTATTCAATGAAATGCAAGTCCAAGGCATGAAACACAACTCAATCACAATGTTAATGTTATGCTTGTGTGCGTGTGTTGAATTTTGTACTCTAGAACAATATAAGAAGATTCATGTCTATGTGAAAAGAATGCCCACCCCTATGAATCTTCGTGCACTTCAATGAAATTCAAGTCGATGGTGTAAAACCCAACTCAATCACGATGTTTATGACATGTGTGCATGTGTTGATTTATTGTCTCTAAATCAAGATCATTGCATTCATGGATATATAGTTATGTTAATGTTGATATCCAAATTCCTACAAATCATTGATCCATCCAACATGTAGGTGTTTATTTTTTCTCTAATAACACAAGATGGTTTAGTTTTTAAATGCATGTCATTTAGAAGCTATAATGGATTAGCATTTTAACGGTATGCCATATGGAAGCTAAAATGCATTAGCATTTTAAATGGATGCCATGCCATTATCTTTTCGAGTGTTTGTTCATCATCAATGCCATTGCATTGAAAATCATTGTGTTAGCCACTAAAACATTACGAGACAAAGGATTGATTTGCAAGTTAGATTTACTCCTTCAAAAATTGAGCTTGAAATTTTGCAAGAGAGTACTCATACTCTTACTTTCTTTGATCCACCAAGGGTATTTCATTGTCCTTTTCAATACTTATGACAAACAATGATGCAAGATGGGCCATGGTTTTTCTGTCAGCTAAAGATGAGTAATAAAGAAGTGGTTTCAAGAGTTTGAAGAATGATCAAACTAACCACAATTTGATAGCCTTTCCCATTTTAGTGCATTGTAATGAAATACATAAATCCATGAGCTTTGTCACATTTGTAAAATTTATATTCGACATTGCAAACCTTCCTCTATACTTCATTTCAATATATATAATTTAGTCTTTGTCCCATTAGAAATTTTTGTTTTTTTTAATGGAAATGCCATTAGAAAAATACTATGGTCTCAATTTTCACACTTGGAAATGAAGAATCCAGATGTAGTTGATGAACAAATTCTTGTGGGGAATATTAATGGAAATGAAAAATCACCTACAAGTCCAAATGGATTACTAGATGGTAGAGCAAAGATGAAAGAGCCAAATCTATTTCGGGCCTTGCTCTCTCAAATTTTTAGTTACATCATGTAGATATGGAAAAATCATCTAAGGATTCATTTTGTCTAGGAAAATAAGTTATTTGAGATCTCTCATTAAACAACTCGTAGAAATCAATATTATATATAGTAGATGAAGAGGATGCCAAAACCATTTTGTTAAACAGTTTTCCTTCTAAATATAACAATGTTATTTTTACTTTCAGTTAGATGCCTTCTCAAAATCTAGAATATATGAATTCAACTCTCTTTGCTAAGAAAAGAGAACAACTACAAGGGATACAAAAGGTGATCCTCAACCTGAGATTGCATTATAATTCAAGCCAATAATGTTCTCAAGGGTAAAAAGGAACCAAATTTAGCTAATGTAAAAATTGTTTAAGATCTAATGGATGTTGACAATGGTGATGACCTTACTGAATAACCATTATTTTTTGTATTTTAACAAGCCCATACTTTGAGCAGAGGAAGGGATCAAGTGTAGATCAATCTCAACATGGAAGGTTGTCCGATAATTTAGGAGATTTCTAATTCAGGAGTTTGGGGAGGTGGAATTTGAGAACTTGAGAATTTGGCTTGGGAGTTACACTTTATGAGAGTTATGAGGTATCTTGATGAGCTCTACCTGGTTCAAGAAATATTTTCAAAGAGAAGCTTCTAAAGAATGTAACTTATGTTGTATTTTTTTATCAAAGTGTCTTTTCTTTCATTGAGTTTTGTTTTCAGTATTTCAAACCTTCAGAGGAGGTGTTAGAAAACAACACTTACATTTTATAAAAAAGTCACTTTATGACTTTTGTCTAAGTTATGTTTTTTTTAACTTTTTGTATAATGTGGTGAACTCCATTGTAATACTCACTCAAGTATGTGTATAATATCATATTGTGTTATTATGAATACCTTCCTTTGTGCTGTCTATGGTTTCATCATTCAATGATCTAGCTCTTTTGATAATAATTTTTACATGAAGACACCTCATTTTATAATAACTTTTCCTTAAAGACATTTTATTTTAGTTTTTTTCCTCGAAAACACCTCATTTTATAATATTTGTTTCTCAAAGACACTACATTTCAATTGATGGAACTAGTTTTATCACACTAAACTTTTGATTGTGATCCACTCATGTACTCCTCGCAAATTCTAGTGCCTCATTGCAATCCACCTAACTATCCCATATTTTTGGGAGGGTTGGAGTTATACCTATTTTTTAATGTATGCAAGGTATTGTTGATTGATGTTACAAATACTCTGACTACTTCTAACTAACAACTATATTGGCATGAAATGGAAAAACCAAATAGTAGGACATTAGATAGGCTTATATCACATTTTCATCTTGCAAAGTAGAAAGTCTTTGATTCCTTATTTCTTCTCCAAGGTTTGGGTAACTGATTTACATAGGCATTCTAGTTTGATTAATATTTATATTATTTGCTTGAGAAGACTTGAACCCCATTTTAGATGCTACTTTTTTAGAAGTGACTAAATGAGTTTGTGTGGCACACATGACATGTATTATGTAAAACCATGACATATTTTATTCTTTGATCAATCTATCTTCATTAAAACAAGAGGTTTTTTTGAGCAAGTGCACTTCTGAAGTTGCTTGCTTGAGAAAACTTTAACCACACTTTAAGTGGTTGTTGTAATTTATTTAATATTGAGAGGGGGGTGAATCAGTATTAGCGCACTTGTGAACAGTTTTTAACTTCTTAATTGATTAATATCGAACTTTAATTATGCATCCACCATAAATAAAACATTCACATCACATGAGAACACGACACAGAACACACAGATTTTTATGTGGAAACCCAAATGGGAGAAAACCACACAATGCTCTCGTATATTAAAATATTACATTCAAGGAAGCACCAACTTCCTAATTTCTCCAGCACCAACTGGAAGGAGGCACCAACCTTCTAGTTTTACAGGCACCGACCTGAAGGAAGCACCAACTCCCTGATTTACCAACTCCAACTGGAAGGAGGCTACAACCCCCTACTCCTTACCCTGTCCTGCCACCCTGATATATAAGAAGAAGATATGACTTTGAGGTACTTATGATTCACGCACACTTCTAATAATATGTTTCTTCTTTATGATGTGCACACCACCTGCAACCTTGCAATTATAGATCTGTATCATGAACTTCACTTGAACACTTCACAACATATAATTGACTTCGCACTTTACAAATTGTGTGTTGCTTCATCATATTCTACATTCTATGCTTAGGTTCTGTATGCCTTTCTATTCCTGCATTGCTTCACTTCAACCGATACTGCGCATCTACTGATAAACTGTTGTTCTGACTTGGCGTATCAATATCACTTAAGTATGTGCACCTTCAGAGATATTTCCGTTCTATCTTGGTGCAATAGTCTTCAGATAATATGTGACCTTTTGTGCATCATTTGTGATTCGGTCTTTCTATTTAATGCACTTGTCTCAGAGGATCCTCATAATAATGTGCATTCTTTATTGTACCACAATTCTGTCTTGGTGCATTATATAAACTTCTTCACTTTGTCTATCACAATATATACTTCAGATCTGTCTCTGTGCTTCTGTCTTAGATCATCTGTGACTGTCTATGTGTTGTTTACTATATTGTCATTATGTCCTCACGCACTTGCGCATCCTTTGTAGTTTTTCCATTATGTCTTTGCGCAACTGTCACAGATAGACTTACATCATTATGCACACCATCAACAATTTCAATTTCACATTGATTCTAGGAGTGTGCCACTGTCGGAGCCACAGTCAGAATTAGAGGGAGATAGACTCAGTGGTAGCACTAGTAGTGATATAGGATTTCCTTCTCTACCATCTTCTTCTATAGGACATATGTTTCGGTTGCCTTCTTCTATTTCTAGAGGACATCATTTTGCAGGGTCTTCTTCTAGAGAATGTCAGAGTCCAATATGAGGCTCACAAGCCCGAAGGGCATGTACTCCTAGTTCTAGATGATGGTCCATTTCCTCAACGATTACCTTTACCCGTAAAAGGGGTAGAAGGAATCCATATTTTACTTACTTGATTTCATTGTATATGACTCATGACTCATGAGTAACGATGATGATGATGGGATACATTTGTTATATTTTCTATGACTCGGGATTCATGACACAATTCATTTTTTTATGTGTGATGTATCACTAGACATCTTATATATCTTATATATCAGTTTTCTTTCCATATTCATGTGCCAATGTGTTTATTTGATGTTATTGTTACTTTATGTGTTTAAAACATTGAAAAAATGAATATTTTTGTATTTTTTAAGTTTGTCGATATATTGCCGATGTGTTCCTGAGAATTCTGAAACAATGTTTTATGGACCCTGCCGATTTTTTCTCCGAGATGATGTTTGCAACATTGGAATAAACCATTCTCAATTTGTAGATGATAGACTCCTACTAGGTGGAGCTTCGCAAATCATGGCACACCAATTTGAAAAAATCATTTTCTCCTTTTATAAAGCCTCTGGAGGAATTCTAAACAAATTGGAGTCATATATACACTTGGAATGTACCAAAGGACCTAGCAGTGGCAATACCAAGGAAACTTGGAATACCAACATTAATGGAATTGAAGGACTTCAAATATCTAGGCCTCCCAATATTTTCCACTTCCCTTTCGACAAGATCCTAAGAACCCCTTCTTGCGAAAATAAAAGGAAAAATCCATAATTGGTGCACAATGTGGCTCAACCCAACATGAAAGGTCATCCACATCAAGGTTGTTCTCTCATCATTGCCAATTTTTCAAAGTGTTGTATCTCTATCTCCTAAGGGATTATTATCCCAAATAAACAAGCTCCTAAGGAAATTACTTTGGAGAGGAGGGAAAAACAATGAAAATAAAGTCCATCGAGTGAGTTGTAAGATTGTTAAGAATACATGGGCAGCAGTCATACTCCAAATTCGAGACCCTTATATGGTCAATCTAGATCTTGGGCCTAAAATTCTTTGGCAAATACTAGACAATAGGAACAGGTGGGATTAGCAGGTGCTAAGAGGAAAATATCTGAGATCTTGTGGCCTTCGATTCCCAGACATACAACCTAAAGAAGTTTTGTCTTCACATACCTATAAACTATGTAAGGCAACATGGAAGTTCTTCAAATCTAACTTATATTGGATACCGAGAAATGACAAGCATGTTAGGATATGGAAGGACAAATTTCTAAATTGAGATCTGCTCATCTCCTATCAGGATCTAGCCCCCTTAAATAAGTGGTTGGGCTCAAGAGGCCTTACAAATTTGAGGGATATCAACAATTGGGATAGAGAAAATGGGAATTAGTCTAGTTGGACTGATTTAGAATTATCAACAGATCTACAAGAACAATATGGGAAGCTAAAACAACTGTTATCAAGAGGTTCCCCAATGCATAAAAGAGAAGAAGATCATAGGGAATGGGGGCCTAAAGTTCATTACTTGGTCGCCCAAGGATATGCATCCCTTTCAGTTAGGGATGGATCCCCTCCTCAAGCTTGGATATGGAAAACTATTTGGAAATCTATAGCCCCTCCCCAAAAAATTAACTTATTTTGTTGGTTGGTCACACATGGAAAAATCCTCACTGGAGAAAATTTCAAAAAACATGGATTCCAATGGCCTTCAAGATGCCCTCTTTGATATGAAGCTGAAGAAATGATGAATCATCTCCTCCTCAAATGTAAGTATGCTCAAGAGGCTTGAAAACATGTCCTGTGTAATCTTAGCTCTTAGGAGGAAATCCCCTCCTCCTCAAAAGGATCCTTCTACTCTTGGTTCACTGCTGCACATAGTAAATTCCATTCCAAACCATTTCTTCGTCAACCATGTTTGACTCTTCCAAAATTTATCTTTTGGAACATCTGGTTAGCCAGAAACAAAAGAATATTTCATAAGTCCTTAAGCCTCCCAATCCATTGAGTAGTTCAGGTCAAAAGCCTTATGAAAGAATTCCTTTCAGTGTCTGCTCTTCCCAAGGATGTCAATCTCTCTAAATTGTAAATGGATTGGTTGGATGGAGCTCTCTCCACTCTTCCATCTTTGGCCTACCGACCTAGTTCAAAAATGGAACAAAAATGGCACCTCAGATTGACCAATGAGGAATTCAACACATGGATAAGGACTCAAGGATGACATTGTTTACTATTTGAAAAAGATTCCATGGGTAACCCAAGGGTGGCAAGTGTGGGGAGGGGGTGTGATATTTAACCTTGAAGGAGGACTGATCAAATGTTATGCTTGGGGCCTTGGAATCAGAAGAAATGACTAGGCATAAGCACTCTCTCTATTGCAAGGGTGCAAGCTTCTCTATAAGGTCGGAATTTCCTCAACTATTATCTTAGGTGATTCCTCATTGATCATTGGGTATATGAACAACAATAACAGGCCCCAAGATCTCTATGTTCAATGTATAATAGTTTGAATCAAACAAGAACTAAAATCAATGAAAAAGGTGCAATTTTTCCATATAATGTGAAATTTGAAGGAAGAGGTTGATTCTTCAGCCAACCAAGCATCCTGGCTAAATGAGCACGTCCTCAACATTAACCAATTTGAGGACACGTGGGGGACCATCCAATAATAACTGGATCAGTGGTTTTACAACATATGGGAGGTTAAAAAATCCCAAGTCCTCTCAGATGCATAACATAAGATGGACATGCATTATAAGCATGTTTAAATCATGCCCAGATCAGGATAATAACTATGGAATTTATCATTGCACGAAAGACCGAAAATGGGCATTTGAAAGCTCTTATAACTAGTATTCTAGGCACAGGAGTGAGGTAAAAAGGATGCAGAGAGTTGATGTCTTAGTAATCATGATTCTTGAAGGGTGTGTGGTTTTAATTAACTCGTAGACACAAACAAATATGCCCACCTTCAATAGCAAAGGTCAGTGCATTAAGGTAGACTAAAAGGCGAATAAGGAATAAGTGTTGTCACAACTTAAAGCAATGGTTTAGTGTGAAGATCAAAGAGGCAAAGATGTGTGCATCTTCCGTACCCTGCTACAAATGGAGGAAGACATTAGTCGCATAAGGATAACACTACGTCAACATTTCAGAAAATGTGAACAAGAATTAGAAGCATTAAATAATTAGTAAGAGCAAGATGAAATGGTTAATAAACAGGAGCTCTCAAGGAAAAAAAGGAACCAAATTTAGCTAATGTAACAATTGTTTAAGATCTAATGGATGTTGACAATGGTGATGACCTTACTGAAGAACCATTATTTTTTGTATTTTAACAAGCCCATACTTTTAGCAGAGGAAGGGATCCAGTGTAGATCAAGCTCAACATGGAAGGCTGTCCGATAATTTAGGAGATTTGTAATTTAGGAGTTTGGGGAGGTGGAATTCGAGAACTTGATAATTTGGCTTGGGAGTTACACTTTACAAGAGTTATGAGGTATCTTGATGAGCTCTACTTGGTTCAAGAAATATTTTCAAAGAGAAGCTTCTAAAGAATGTAACTTATGTTGTATTTTTTATCAATGTGTTTTTTCTTTCATTGAGTTTTGTTTTCAGTATTTCAAACCTTCAGACAGTGTTCCAAACCTTCAGAGGAGGTGTTAGAAAAAAATACTTACATTTTATAAAAAAAGTCACTTTATGACTTTTTTCTAGTTATGTTTTTTTAACTTTTTGTATAACATGGCGAACTCCATTGTAATACTCACTCAAGTATGTGTATAATAATATATTGTGTTATTATGAGTACCTTCCTTTGTGCTATCTATTGTTTCATCATTCAATGATCTAGCTCTTTTGATAATAAGTTTTACATGAAGACACCTCATTTTATAATAAGTTTTCCTTAAAGACATTTTATTTAGTTCTTTTCCTCGCAGACACCTCATTTTATAATATTTTTTCCTCAAAGACACTACATTTCAATTGATGGGACTAGTTTTATCACACCAAAGTTTTGATTGTGATCCACTCATGTACTCCTCGCAAATTCTAGTGCCTCACTGCAATCCACCTAACTATCCCATATTTTTGGGAGGGTTGGAGTTATACCTATTTTTTAATGTATGCAAGGTATTGTTGATTGATGTTACAAATCCTCTGACTACTTCTAACTAGCAACTATATTGGCATGAAATGGAAAAACCAAATAGTAGGGCTTTAGATAGGCTTATATCACATTTTCATTTTGCAAAGTAGAAAGTCTTTGATTCCTGATATCTTCTCCAAGGTTTGGGTAATTGATTTACATAGGCATTCTAGTTTTATTAGTATTTATATTATTTGCTTGAGAAGACTTGAACCCCATTTTAGATGCTACTTTTTTAGAAGTGATTAAATGAGGTTGTGTGGCACACATGACATGTATTGTGTAAAACCATGACATATTTTATTCTTTGATCAATCTATCTTCATTAAAACAAGAGGTTGTTTTGAGCAAGTGCACTTCTGAAGTTGTTTGCTTGAGAAAACTTTAACCACACTTTAAGTGCTTGTTGTAATCTATTTAATACCGAGAGGGGGTGTGAATCAGTATTAGCGCACTTGTGAACAATTTTTAACTTCTTAATTGATTAATATCGAACTTTAATTATGCATCCACCATAAATAAAACATTCATATCACATGAGAACACAACACAGAACACACAGATTTTTACGTGGAAACCCAAATGGGAGAAAACCACACAATGCTCTCGTATATTAAAAGATTACATTCAAGGAAGCACCAACTTCCTAATTTCTCCAGCACCAACTGGAAGGAGGCACCAACCTTCTAGTTTTATAGGCACCGACCTGAAGGAAGCACCAACTCCCTTATTTACCAACTCCAACTGGAAGGAGGCTACAACCCCCTGCTCCTTACCCCGTCCTGCCGCCCCAATATATGAGAAGAAGATATGACTTTGATGTACTTATGATTCACGCACACTTCTAATAATATGTTGTTCTTTATGCTGTGCACACCACCTGCAACCTTGCAATTATAGATCTGTGTCACGAACTTCACTTGAACACTTCACAACATATAATTGACTTTGCACTTTACAAATTGTGTGTTGCTTCATCATCTTCTACATTCTATGCTTAGGTTCTATATGCCTTTCTATTTCTGCATTGCTTCACTTCAACTGATACTGCGCATCTACTGATAAACTGTTGTTATGACTTGGTGTATCAGTATCACTTAAGCATGTGCACCTTCGGAGATATTTCCGTTCTATCTTGGTGCAATAGTCTTCAGATAATATGTGACCTTTTGTGCATCATCTATGATTCGGACTTTCTGTTTAATGCACTTGTCTCAGATCATCCTCATAATAATGTGCATTCCTTATTGTACCGCAATTCTGTCTTAGCACATTATATAAACTTCTTCACTTCGCGCATCACAATATATACTTCAGATTTGTCTCTGTGCTTCTGTCTTAGATCATCTGTGACTTTCTATGTGTTGTTTACTATACTATCATTCTGTCCGCACACACTTGCGCATCCTTTGTAGTTTTTCCATTCTATCTTGGCGCAACTGTCACAGATAGACTTACATCATTTTGCACACCATCAACAATTTCCATTTCACAATGATTCTAGGAGTGTGCTACCATCGGAGCCACAGTCAGAGTTAGAGGGAGATAGACTCGATGGTAGCACTAGTAGTGATAGAGGATTACCTTCTCTACCATCTTCTTCTATAGGACATCTATTTCGGTTGCCTTCTTCTATTTCTAGATGACATCATTTTGCAGGGTCTTCTTCTAGAGGATGTCAGAGTCCAATATGAGGCTCACAAGCCCGAAGGGCACGTACTCCTACTTCTAGATGATGGTCCATTTCCTCAACAATTACCTTTACCCGTAAAAGGGGTAGAAGGAATCCATATTTTACTTACTTGATTTCATTGTATATGACTCATGACTGATGATGATGACGAGATACATTTGTTATATTTTCTATGACTCAGGATTCATGGCACAATTCATTTTTTATGTGTGATGTATCACTAGACATCTTATATATCTTATATATCAGTTTTATTTCCATATCCATGTGCCAATGTGTTTATTTGATGTTATTGTTACTTTAGGTGTTTAAAACATTGAAAAAATGAATATTTTTGTATTTTTTAAGTTTGTCGATATATTGTCGATGTGTTCCTAAGAATTTCGAAACAATGTTTTATGGACCTGCCTATTTTTTCGCCGAGATGATGTTTGCAACATTGGAATAAACCATTCTCAATTTGCAGATTATATACTCCTACTAGGTGGAGCTTCGCAAATCATGTCACAACAATTTGAAAAAATCCTTTTCTCCTTTTGTAAAGCCTTTGGAGGAATTCTAAACAAACTGGAGTCATATATACACTTGGAATGTGCCAAAGGACCTAGCAGTGGAAATGCCAAGGAAACTTGGAATACCAAAATCAACAGAATGGAAGGACTTCAAATATTTGGGCCTCCCAATATTTTCCACTTCCCCTTCGACAAGATCCTAAGAACCCCTTCTTGTGAAAATAAAAGGAAAAATCCATAATGGGTGCACAATGTGGCTCAACCCAACATGTAAGATCATCCACATCAAGGTTGTTCTCTCATCATTTCCAATTTTTCAAAGTGTTGTATCTCTAGCTCCTAAGGGATTATTATCCCAAATAAACAAGCTCCTAAGGAAATTACATTGGAGAGGAGGGAAAAACAATGAAAATAAAGTCCATCTAAAGAGTTGTAAGATTGTTAAGAATCCATGGGCAGCAGTCGGACTCCAAATTCGAGACCCTTATATGGTTAATCTAGATCTTGGGCCTAAAATTCTTTGGCAAATACTAGACAATAGGAACGGGTGGGTTTAGCAGGTGCTAAGAGGAAAATATATGACATCTTGTGGCCTTCGATTCCTGGACAGACAACCTAAAGAATTTTTGTCTTCACATACCTAGAAACTATGTAAGGCAACATGGAAGTTCTTCAAATCTAACTTGTATTGGATACCGAGAAATGACAAGCATGTTAGGATATGGAAGGACAAATTTCTAAATTGAGATCTGCTCATCTCCTATTAGGATCTAACCCCCTTAAATAATTGGTTGGTCTCAAGAGGCCTTACACATTTGAGGGATATCAACAATTGGGATAGAGAAAATGGGAATTGGTCTAGTTGGACTGATTTAGAATTATCAACAGATCTACAAGAACAATATGGGAAGCTAAAACAACTGTCATCAAGAGGTTCCCCAATGCATAAAAGAGAAGAAGATAATAGGGAATGGGGGCCTAAAGGTCATTACTTGGTCTCCCAAGGATATGCATCCCTTTCAGTCAGGGATGGATCCCCTCCTCAAGCTTGAATGTGGAAAACTATTTGGAAATCTATAGCCCCTCCACAAAAACTTAACTTATTTTGTTGGTTGGTCACACATGGAAAAATCCTCACGGGAGAAAAATTCAAAAAACATGGAATCCAAGGGCCTTCAAGATGCCCTCTTTGCTATGAAGCTGAAGAAGTAATGAATCATCTCCTCCTCAAATGTAAGTATGCTCAAGAGGCTTGGAAACATGTCCTGTGTAATCTTAGCTCTTAGGAGGAAATCCCCTCCTCCTCAAAAGGATCCTTCTACTCTTGGTTCACTGTTGCACATAGGAAATTCCATTCCAAACTATTTCTTCATTAAACATGTTTGACTCTTCCAAAATTTATCTTCTGGAACATCTAGTTAGCCAGAAACAAAAGAATATTTCATAAGTCCTTAAGCCTCCCAATCCATTGAGTAGTTCAGGTCAAAATCCTTATGAAAGAATTCCTTTCGGTGTATTCTCTTCCCAGGGATGTCAATCTCTCTAAAGTGTAAATGGATTGATTGGATGGAGCTCTCTCCACTCTTCCATCTTTGGCCTCCCAGCATAGGTAAAAAATGGAACAAAAATGGCACCTTGGATTGACCAAAGAAGAATTCAACACATGGAGAAGGACTCAAGGACAACATTGTTTACTATTTGACAAAGCTTCCATGGGTAACCCAAGGGTGGAAAGTGTGGGGAGGGGGGGTGATATTTAACCTTGAAGGAGGACCGATCAAATGTTATGCTTGGGGCCTTGGAATCAGAAGAAATGACCAGGCATAAGCACTCACTCTATTGCAAGGGTGCAAGCTTCTCTGTAAGGTCGGAATTTCCTCAGTTATCTTAGGTGATTCCTCATTGATCATTGGGTATATGAACAACAATAACAGGCTCCAAGATCTCTATGTTCAACATATAATAGTTTGAATCAAACAAGATCTAAAATCAATGACAAAGGTGCAATTTTTCCATATAATGTGAAATTTGAAGGAAGAGGTTGATTCTTCAGCCAACCAAGCATCCTGGCTAAATGAGCACATCCTCAACATTAACCAATTTGAGGACACGTGGGGGGCCATTCCATAATAACTGGATCACGAGTTTTACAACATGTGGGAGGTTAAAAAATCCCAAGTCCTCTCAGATGCATAACATAAGATGGACATGCATTATAAGCATGTTTAAATCATGCCCAGATCAGGATAATGACTACGGAATTTATCGTTGCACAGAAGACTGAAAAATGGGCATTTGAAAGATCTTATAACTAGGATTCTAGGAGTGAGGTAAAAAGGATGCAGAGAGTTGATATCTTAGTAATCATGATTCTTGAACGGTGTGTGGTTTTAATTAACTCGTAGACACAAACAAATATGCCCACCTTCAATAGCAAATTTCAGTGCATTAAGGTAGACTAGAAGGCGAATAAGGAATAAGTGTTGTCACAACTTAAAGAAATGGTTTAGTGTGAGGATCAAAGAGGCAAAGATGTGTGCATCTTCCGTACCCTGCTACAAATGGAGGAAGACATTCGTCGCATAAGGATAGAACTACATCAACATTCCATAAAATGTGAACGAGAATTAGAAGCATTAAATAATTAGTAAGAGCAAGAGGAAATGGTTAATAAATAGGAGTTATAGGATCCACAAAAGCCTCTACCCCATCCTTCATAGTGGAGAAATCCAGAGTTGTTCCATTGATAGAAGTGCTCAATCCTCTTGTTTACATTTGTTAAAATCTTTTAAAAAAATGCTTTAATATGTCACTTCAATGGGTTTTGGCCTTGTTATGACATCCATAGTAGCTGGGCTACCATGATTGCAGATAAGTTTCTAGTATATTTTTAAGGCAGTCCTTTACACATTTTGATGAGATTAGTTGATGATGAGCAACATTTTGATGTTCACTCTTATGTATTCAATGGATCCAAAGATTTTACATTTGACAGTCTCATGCCAGGACTGATCCCCATGACATCAAGTCGGTGACTAAGTTAGCCATTCCTGTATCATCCAAAGCAGATTGATGATAGTTCCCATGATATGTATATATGCGGTGCTTTAGTATGATTCGGGTCGTTCAAATCAGGGACTCTGGTATATGATCCAGCAGGTATATGATTGGTGCATTTGGGTTGTTGATGTGCTTTTTCCTTTATCTAGGTAGTTTATGACTGTTATATGGTGATTGTTCACTCTCTATATTTGTATGCTTACTTGTCGTTTAGAGTAGAAGTGGTCAATTATTATCAGTAGGATATTCTTGTGTATAGTCATTGGTCATGCCCTTACCTCATAAGTACAAACTCAGTCATTCCTTCTTCCTAAGACTTTTGCTATTCATAGCATTATCAGTCACTTCCCCCATCCATCTGTTATCTTATATTTTTTATTTTTATCCCGACTTACACCTTAGCCAGTGATCTTAAGGACTTCCCCCACCTAGACCTCTGTGTTGGATAGATTCCTTGTGTACATTGTGTCTTGGCTCTGGAGTGTGTGATTTTAATCATAGTGATTTTGGTCATTCTTGACCTGATAAACCCAGTTTGACCAAGTCAATCGCAGGGTCCGGTATGAGTTTGGACCCATAGTGTTCGATATGGATTATTCATGGCCCATGTGTTTCCATCAGATGGTCCCATGCTTCAGACGACAGTTTCAGATGATGGTTTGGTGGATTATTATTATTATTATTTACAGGCCATTATTTTATTATTTTAGGTGTGGATGAGCTTATAGATGTATCTCTTGATGGTCACATGGTGTATCAATACTCATCCCTAGTGGATTTGAGAATTCTGAGTCCATTGTTGCACTCAATTATCAGTTCCAGGCAGTTTCAGAGGATGATATGGTCATATTACCACTTTATTGCATTTTTCCAATCAGAAATGGCCTTTTCAACACTTTCATTGAGCATGTACGTTCTCCTAAGGCGCTCCTGACGGGATAGGGGGTCCAGCCAATCGTTATTACCATATTACCCTATCCATAGACACTTTGTGTAGTTAGATTTGTGTCTGGGACACTTGGCAGTGAGTTAGATGCATTTTTGTGTTTCCAGAGGTGGTTTTCCAACAGAGGAATGGCTAGCAAAGGAAATCGATTTGGATTAGTGGGGAAAGGAAATGGCATGAGGTTGGTCCGGGATATTTTGATGATGTTTTTCACACCCTCCAGCATTTTTTTCGGCATTAGTGGGGTCCACCTGTCATCCCATTTGGCATTTTGGGGATTTTATTATGTATTTTTAGACACTTTATCGCATGATGTATTGTATTTGATGTAGTTGGGGCCTTAGTCTAGTGAATACTTGATATCCTAGACCCCCCACCATGTTATGTTGTTATATCATGTCCCTAGTCATGTCTTATGTACCATGTCCCCCCTAGGACATCATTGAGGGAGGACGTCCCCTGTATTTTGAGTGATCCATGTATATCTTATTCCATATCATCTTAGCCATTGATTATCATTGTTGTATCTTATGATCTCAACCACTCATTTCAAAAGTGGTTAGGGTTTTGGTATCTCTCATTCCTATTTAAGGAAGAGACCCCCTCATTTGTAAAGGGACTTTGGCTCTTGGAATTTTCATAATCAAGAGAAATTTTGCTGAGACTCTTGGAATTTCTTTGTGGCATGCTCTTAGATGGTGATTGTAAAGTCTATTTCTCCTAGCATTTGAGATATTTTTGTGGATCCAAGATATTTTCGTGGAAACATTGTTTTACTGCAGGAGGGAAATTTCATCTTAGGCATTTTTGCAGGGGTTCCTCAACTCGCTCCACTTGAAGTGGCTTTGTATCAGGGGGTTTTCAATTATATCTTTGATCATTGTTATGCTACTTGATATTTATCTTGTTGTTATTGTCTTTTTGTTTTGAACATCAAATCTTACTTGTGTAGTTTGCATGTGTAGGAGATAGGGGCGCATTGGCTCCTTGGGGAAATTGATTTCACTTGGATACACTGCTAAATCATCTCAAATTGATCGGGTAGAGGTATATCATCACTTTCAAGGAATTCACATGATTTTCCGGGTAACATCTACACTTGATATCGTTGTTTGAAGTTCTAAACCATTGGCCATTTGAATTTACTGCTTAAACCTTAACTATAAAAACTTCTAAAAATTCTATAGGATTAATTATTTGGGTTGCTAGAAAACCATTTCGGGGTTTTCATATTCAATCCTAGCCCCAAGTGGGTCCTCAAGAGCATCTTTCTCTATGGACTCTTTCTGCTCATTTTCCTAGGAACTGATCTCTCCATGCTTGTGCCCTCCTTGTTTGCTTGTCTTCTGAGTGAGTAAAACCATGTTTTCTGTGCTTGTGGCCATTGATACTATCAGATCTATGTCCAAGTTTTGCTAGGAACCCATAATATACTCAGATCTACTACTTGGGACCATTTTCCCTGTTTTAAGTACATGTTTCCCAAGGCAATTGATTTTGATCATTTACCGTAGCACCTACATCCTAGATCCATTCTTAATCCTTAATTCATTGTGTTTAATCAATCTAATTCAATATCTCATCTTACCTAAGCCTCCACAGTAACTTTATTCCTTAGATCTAGGATTCATCATCCTTCACCTTACATTTCTTACTAAGTAGCTTAATTCGGTGATTGGGTTAGATCTCTCCTATCGGGAGTAGATCAAGGTCTCCCCCTTTGCTATCTTGGGCTTATATAGCAAGAAGTGAAGAGTGCCTCGATTGGTGTGACAATTAATTCATCTTGGGAATCGAGACCCTCTTGGGTCACCTCTTTAGTTTCCCGTCCCCTCTGTCATCATGGATAGGATCACCATTAGGGGCAACTACAATTTGTGTGATAACATCTTTGGTGCCGTTGTCGGGGAGGTAGAGGATTACCTCTGGTGTCTGCGAGTGTATGTGCGATCATTTCACATCATGTCACATCCGTTTTTATTTCTGGATGGTTACCATTTTCATCTTTAAATTATACGTAGACATCTCATTTCACTCATCTCTCCCCGCTATTATACGACATATGTTTTGGTAGACGAGATTTATAGTTTACCTGGCGAATCCTAAACATGACTCCGCTGAGAAACAACCTTATATCCTTTCTTGTAATCTTGAAATCATGTCTTCTCAAGAGAATAATATGTCTAGTATTATCATGGAATTCATGTCAAAACTTTGTGAATTAGTCACTAACATGGCTTTAATACTTAAAAGTCAGGACGAAGACCATCGAAATCATGATGAACAAATACAATCAATGATGACTAGTATTTACAATAACACCACTCAGCCTAAGGCTATTACTGCTAAACCTCATCAACATAAACCGGTTGATGTACAACCCAGACAATCTACCCGACCTAGTAGTCAACTTGTGCGAAGGATAATTTCCAAACAGTCCTCTTTTCAAAATCCTTCCTATGAAGTATCTTAGAAAGGTGATAATGAATCTCAGAACAATTCCCCTTCCTTAGTAAAGCAAAAGCTTGACTGAAAGCCTAAAAAAAATCAAAAGAATGTTCCCAGCTCTGAACCTCCTCGCAAAGCTAATGTACCTAAAGCAACTCTTTGGAGGAAACAACCCAGGCTTGTGAAAGTCAAAGATTCTCCGGTCATGAAACCTTATCCTCAAGACCAACCAAGAATGAATGTTCTTGGAAAATTTTCTAGCTCATCTGTTTTGGTCTCATTGAAGGATCTAATTAAAATTCCATCAATCAAGTATGATATTATGAAATTTTTGGGATTGGCTATTGATGAGAAGGATAAGGAAAACCCCTACAATTTAAACATTAATGTATTAGGATTTCTAGATAAGATGAATATGCCCGTTCCATTTTGCGAAATTTTCAAAATCCCTTCATTCTACAAAAGGGTCACCATCCATTTGGGAATCCAATCGAAGAAACAATTGCTAAAACATGTTCTGGTTGAACCTACAGACTCCCCTTTCATGATTCAAAATGTATCTGGTGACAACTTTGGTGGATGCATGCCCTTTTATATAACGCTTAAGGTAAATGGATTGATATTGCATAATTGCATATTGGACTCTGGCGTTGAGGTGAATGTTATGCCACTCAGAGTCATGGAACAACTTGAGCTAGTGTGCAAAAGGCCTTTTAGAAATGTGTGCAGCATGGATTCCAAAATAGTAGCATCCAATGGGGTAATTGAAAATTTTCCTGTTAGATTAGCTGCGTGCTCAAGTATCAAACTCACTTTGAATATCCTAGTTCTCGATGTCCCTGACGTTTGGGTAATGTTGTTATCTAAGGAATGGTTAGCTAGACTAGGAGGAAGTGTTCAGATGGATCTTACATATGCCACGATTCCAATTGGAAATGATTAATCTATCACTTTATTTAATGAACCGCCTATGCAAGAGCATGTAGAAACACCCAAACACTTATTTAATGAGGCCATGTATTCAAGTGATGAAATTGGGAAATTTTTTATGTTGGCCAATTATTTGGAGGATATAAAACAACATCCATTCCCACCAGATCAATTGTGGGAGATGCACTTTGACAGGGCCCGATCTCAACATGGTGCAGGCGTCGGTATTGTCCTAACCTCACCTTCCCATGAAGAAAAATTATATTCCTCCATCTGGAATTTGATTGTACAAATAACATGGCTGAATAGGAAGCTTTGCTCTTAGGTTTAGATATTGCCTAAGAGAAGAATACCAAGTCTATAACGGTCATAGGTGATCTTGACCTCGTTGTATCGCAAGTTAAGAATCAATTTGCTGCTAAGAATAATAGACTTAGGGATTACATGAATACACTATGGGACACCATTGAATGTTTTGATGCCTTTGGAATTAAGGTTGTCCCACCAGACCAAAACACTCTCACTGATGAATTATCCGTTATGGCCAGTACCCTCCAAGCCCTTGAATCTGTGTCCCAAAGAAATTGCAAGGTTGAAGTCCTTTTTAGACCTTTTGTTCCTGATAACCAAGAGCATTGGCAAGTTTTCGACGATGATGCTCAAATCATCCAATTCTTGATTGCTTCCCAGACCCCTATGATTAATTTTGAGGATCAAATAAAGGGAAGTTTTGTGGAAGGTATGGACATAACCGAAATAGATTTCCCTTTGGAAAAGAACTTCAACAGACATAATGAGTATACGGGAAGAATATCAGAACCAGTCGATGAAGTCATTGAAATAAATATTGGTTCCTCTTGCTCTCCAAAGATGATCAAAATAGGGGAAAATGCCTCTAAAGAAGAAAGAAGGAAAATTGAGGACTTGATTAGGGAATATAAGGATGTCTTTGCATGGACATATGATGATTTAAAAACTTACGACTAGTTTTTTATTGAGCACACCATCCCTCTTAAAGATGGATCCAAACCTTATAGATAGAAGCTACGCAATGTCAACCCTAAATTGGCTCCATTGGTCAAGAAGGAGTTGGAAAATATGTTAGCAACATGGATCATTAGGCCAATTAGGCATACAACATGGGTCTCGAATCCTGTGATTGTTAGAAAGAAGAGTGCCGAGATAAGAATTTGTATAGACTTCAGAAATTTGAATCAAGCTTCATTGAAGGAAAATTACCTGCTCCCAAACATGGAAAATTTATTGCAAAGTGTAATTGGTGCTGGAATGTTATCAATGCTTGATGGTTTCTCGGGTTATAATCAAGTCCAGATTAAAAAGGAAGATAGGGGGAAAACCACATATACCACACCTTGGGGAACATATGAATATATTCACATGCCATTTGGCTTGTTGAATGTTGGTTCAACCTTTTAGAGGGAAATGGACTAGGCATTCAATGATTTGATTGCAAAATTATTGTGATCTATCAGGACAACTTAACCATGTTTTCTAAAGAGAGAGGTGATCATGTAAATCATTTAAGGAAAATATTTGATAGATGTCGAAAATTTGGGATTTCCTTAAATCCAAAGAAATCCACTTTTGGTGTTGATGAAGGAAAACTCTTAGGTCATATAGTTTCTAAAGATGGTATTTGAATATATCTTGAGTGAGTGCAAGCCATTAAAACCATTCCTCCTCTGCGCGATGTCAGTTCCCTTCGATCCTTTTTTGGAAAATAAACTTTGTGAGGAAATTTATCCCCAACTTAGCTGAGTTAGCAAAACCCCTAAATGATTTGCTAAAGAAAGATGTGAAATTTATTTGGGATAGAATTCGTGATGTGTCATTTGAACCCACAAAGAAAGCCATTTGCACTACTCCTGTGTTAGTGTGTCCTAATTATGATAAGGAATTTTTGATCTATTCATCACGTCCAAGGACACTATAGCTGGTGTCTTGTTGCAAAAGAATGAATACAGTCATGAGCATCTTGTTGCCTTTATCAACAAAAATCTTACAGATGCTGAGTTAAATTACACAACCACAAAAAAGAAAGCTTATGCCTTGGTCAATTCCTTAAAACATTTTAGGACATATATTGGATATTCAAAGATATTGGCTTATGCCCCTTACTAGGTAGTTAAATATGTTTGATCTCAACATGATGGTATTGGAGTTAGAGGAAACTGGATATCTCGAATTCAATAATATGGCATTGAAATCAAACCAATCAAGATAATAAAGGGACAAGGGTTAGCCCAACTCTTAACCGAATCCAAAATGAAAAATGAAGTAATGGGAGGTGGTAATGCATTAATTTGTTATGTAGATGAAGAACATGAATGGTATAAAGACATTATTTTCTATCTCAAGAACTTGACCTATCTGGATCATTTACTGGATCATCAAAGAAGAGACCTAAGACTGAAGGCATCCAAGTATGTGTTAACAGAAGATGAGCTGCGATGGAGGAACCCATATGGAATTATATTGAAGTGTGTAAATCCCGATGAATCTAAAAATATTATCACGAAAATGCATGCAGGAGTGTGTGGTGGTCATTATGCACCCAGAACCGCAGCTGCAAATATCATGCGAGCTGGGTATTATTGGCCCACATTATTCAAGGATGTGCATGCTTTTGTTAGGGTCTATCAGGAATGCCAATTTTTCTCAAGAAATCCCAGATTACCAGCCCTCCCTTTGTCTCCAGTTATTATTGAAGCTCCTTTTCAACAATGGGGAATGGATTTTTTCGGGCCTTTTGATCCGAGCTCGTTCAATGGGTATAAATACATATTGACATGCACTGATTATTTCACTCACTGGGTTGAAGCAATCCCTTCTAAGAAAGAAACTACATAAGTAGTAGTTAAATTCTTGGAAGAAAATATAGTGTCTAGATATGGTTGTTTGTTGAAAATCACCACAGACAATGCAAAAGCCTTTAGCAAGATTGAAATGTCCACCTTTTGTTTGAATCATGGGATAACCTTGTCTCACTCTTCTAATTATTACCCCCAAGGAAATGGTTTGGCAAAGTCAAGCAAAAAGAATCTAATTCGGCTCTTGAAACGAATGGTAGGTGAAAATAAAAGAAGTTGGGATACTTAAGCTTAAGTATTCTCTCTGGGAAGATAGGAAAACCGTTAAACGAATAACTGGTAAGTTCCCTTTTGAATTAGTTTATGGCCAGAACTGTAGATTACCTATAAATCTCCAATTCCAGTATATGAATTATTACAACAATGTTCCTCAGATCAAGAAGCCATATATGCAAGAATTGAGAAATTGGTGGAATTTTATGAAAGTAGAAGAGAAGCATGGAATATAATGGTTATAGAGCAAGAAAGGATTAAGGGAACCTTTGATCAAAGGATAAGAGATGTGAAATTTGGGGTAGGTGACATAGTCTTTGTTACACCTAAAATCCTACCATATTGAGATTCAATGTATACATCCCTGAAGTTCCATTGGCTAAGTCATTAACCCGGAAGAGATACCACTGCATCCATACTAGGTTTTGAGAGGTCATCGCAGGCTACAGTAATGCAACCTGCGACGTCGCATCTTGCTTTCTTGCAAGGTGCGCCGATGTCAGTTAATAGGAAAAAATAGATTCTTCGAGGCCATTCTCGAAGCCTGCTGACTTGGATCCTCATCCATGACCTCTTGGGAGAGCTGGAACTCGGTTCCTAACCTCTTGGGAGGATCCCCTATCTCTCTCCTACCATATCTCAACCTATCCTATCCATACCCTATCCAATTAGTCCTATATAAGTGAAGCTCTAACCCTCTCCAAAAGGAGGAGTTCTATAGTGTCTACATGCTGGTGAAATCATCATTGAGGGATCTCTAACTCATCCATTGAGAGACTCACACTTCCTTGGGAGGACATGGCATTTGGCTTGGATGGAGAAGGATTTCTACATTAAGCCTAGGTTGTAATCATTCTTCTATGTACTTTCCCTATATTTACAGTAATATAAATGATTTCCACCAATATTGTTGTTGATTGATGATATTGCGTAGTTTACCTGCTTAACTGTTTACTTAGATCTATTATTGTATAGATGCTCTTTACTTGTTTGCATTGTTTTGTGTATCTTGATAAGTCTTGCAGCTGAGATCTGACGATCGCAAGACGTGGAGCAACATTTAGGAGAAAAGACTACAAGTTTAAGGTAAGACATCTAGTGACTCGATCCTCAATTAGATCTAGGAAAGTAGTTTATAGTTTGTACTATTTGCTCTAGACTCACATTGAGCTAGGGAGATCCGGCTCGCGTCCGCTTGAGTGGATTATCTGTCAAACAAATCTGGCAACCATACTGGGGAAGAACATTGCTTTGTAGTGTCATTTTGAATGTTGTTTTCAGTTGATTTTTTGCCAAGACTTTTTTATTTGTCATTTTCCTCCTAAGTTGGTTTCACCATCAGATCTTCACTTTGAAGAGTCTGATTACCTTCCTCTGAGTTTGTACTTTTCATTTTCAAACCAGTTCATTGCTCATTACTTGGAGATTTGACTCATTTTTGAACTTGGATCTCGCTTGTCACACCTGGTCAGTGTACTCAGAGCGACACTGTGTCATTTTTTATCTCTGTTATTTACGTGTTAGTTAGTCTTCGCAACCCTTCCATTGGTATACTACGACATCGTCGCACTCCTCACATTGGTGAACTGCGACGTCGCACTGTGTACAAACTCTCTCTTTACTGCAAGATCCAGTCAGAGATCCCATTTTTGCTTTATGTGATTGAGTTGTTTGGTTTTATGTGGAGTTGTTTTGGGTTCCATGTTGGACAAGTCTGAGATTTGGTAGTGGTGGACACTTTGGTATCCCCCACCTGCATCCACTCACCCTTGCATTCCCTCCTCTCCTCGCTAGATCTGGTTAAGTTTATTAGATCGTTTACCCAGACCTCATTTGTATACGTTTGTGAGATTTGCTTGCTTTAGTGCTGCTTGTTACTGTTTGAGTTTGAGTGTTTGTGTGTATTTTCGGTCCATCGAGTGCTTGCTTTCTCTTGAGATTTTATGAGTTGTTGGAGTGCTGCAAGTAATCTTTTCAGTTCAATATTTATGTTTAAGAGCATCGTTGTTATCAAATTGTGGTTTTGATGCATCCATTGAAAGATCAAAATTACTTTGTTTCCATCATTTTTCAAGATCATTTGAAAAACAGTACATGCATTGGAATGTCTCATCTATAAATATTTTGGAAAAGTTGAAAGAAAATTGCATTATTTGTTTTTTTCATGAATTATGAGTTGTTCATCTTCTTGAAAAATTCGAATAGATATCAAGTTTTGCAAAAGTAGTTCCGTGCTTGGAAAGTTGCATTGTATCTTTTGATTTTTTATGCTTTTAGGCCATCATAGTGAAAGTGAAAAGCTTGCATACTCTACTTAGGAATTCTCTCTTTTCATTACTTAGTATCATTTTCGTTTTGAAAAGACAAAAGAAAAAGAAAAAACATGCTTTGATTTGGCTTGGTAGTGTTGTGTTAAAAAAATTTGCGTTTCGCTGAAAAGGAAAAGAATGCTTCATTATCATTTTTAGTAGATTTGGGATTGTGTTGCATTGCATTGTTTTGGTAAAATTGTTGGAAAGAAAAAGAAAATTTCTCCTTCCCATACATAGAGTTCATCGAAATAAAATCATACTTTTTGCATGTAGTTAGGGCATGCATTATGTTTACGATTATGTACTCACCTCATGCATTCACCTAACCGTCCAGATAAAATTAACGGTAGAACTAGGGTAAAATTTTTAGTAACTTGTGTGTAAGTTAGAGACGTGTTCCGGCGTCGTTAAGCATGGAAGCTGTCGTTATTTGCCATCACTGTATCTCGGGCGTATTGTAGTCTTCCACGTACTTATCAGTATATCGATCTCTTTCACGTACCCACCAAGTACCACACGTACTTGGCGTATATTGAAAGGTGTTTCATGTACTTGGTAGTATATCGGAAGGTCTCTTGCCGA
Source organism: Larix kaempferi (assembly GCA_027924585.1). Lineage (NCBI taxonomy): Eukaryota > Viridiplantae > Streptophyta > Pinopsida > Pinales > Pinaceae > Larix > Larix kaempferi. The sequence continues at coordinate 8,512,671 of BSBM01000559.1, forward strand.
ACGGTTGTGCATTAGACAACACCACTACGGATTTGAGCTCCCATGTACCTTGTGTATATCGGGAGACACATTTAGGATTCATGAAACCAACTGAGTTAACCTTTTGGCTGTCTTGGCGGAGCAATACATCGAGAACAACACTCGGGGAGATTACTATGCACGTACCGTCTAGTTTATTGGGTATTCAGGCAGGGGTATGGTCCCAATCCTCCTTGTCCCGTTTTACTGTTGGACCCTCCGGTATATAGCGATTTGCAAAGCCTTGACAATCCTGTGATGTTCCAGACCTGTGAATCCACTCTTCTAACATAAGTTTGCTTATGGCCTTAGTTTGTGTAGGGTTTTGTCTGGTATGCTTTTCTTTTGCATAGCTTTCCCTAGGAGAAACTTTTTGTTTCAGTCACTCTAGCTGACTTTCCTTGGAGAAGGTCTTGCAGGATTCATAATTTGCCAGCCGAATATCCCCTTAAACAGGAGGTAATTTCGAGGGTAAGAATGGATCCACAAGCCAGGGTCAGGTCACATGAAGTGGAAAACCTCACTTTGAACATTGGAGGACTTTTGTTTCCTCCTATGCCTCCAAATTCACCTGCCTCTCATCCCTCGTAGGGTGAAGAAGCACAAATCCCCACTTCACAAGACTTACCTCCCATTGCACTAGGAGAGCCTGGATCATTAGAATGGATAAATCAACCCTAGGACGACCCTACAGCAGTCCCTGGTCCTTCATCAACTTATTGAACATCTTCTATAGGCCACCCAATGGCATTGGAATTGCACCCCCACCCATTGGGACTACTTCGGATGACCCCTTAGCGTACTATCGTGACCAATTGGCTCACTTTCGTTCTATGACTGAGAGGCTCCAGAGATCGAGTCTCCATCGAAGGATTGAGGACCCATCGTTACCCCCTTACAGGCCAATCCTAGGTTGCTCTTTATCTTTTGAGTCACTAGAATCATCCACGCAACACGTGACCATGACTGAAGCTGGTCAACCATCCATTCCTGCACATGTGTCCCCTAGACATGAGACCAGTTCAGTACCTATTGAAAAAAAACAGTCCAACACACCTGTGGTCACCACGGTTACGTTACCTGCTCCTCCCCCACCTCAAACTTCGAGGGGAGGATACTTTTTACCCCCTACCTTCCTTACAAGTAACGTTAATCCTATGGTGAATAATCAACAACCAATGTTGGGTCAACCTTTACTTAGTGGTCAGCAAGTTGTTGTTGGGGGGCAACCCCCATCTCTTAACCATAATACTGCAGCAGGATTTCTCATCGGGCCTTCCGTTGGAAATTCCTTACCTCCCGGACCTTCCACGATGGGACTATCCCATGTCGAGGGACCATCCAACGTAATCCAACCTCCATCGATTCAAGCGTATCCAGGTCATCTTAACCCTGTGCTGGGTCAAATTAATCCCGAAAACGCACTCTATGGGGTACCCTACCCCGAAAATCCTTACACTCTATGGGGACAGCAAAATGTTTTACAACATGGAGCCCCACTTACAGTCCCTCAAGTTCCTCCACCCCCGTTTGGTCCACCCCCACCTCCCATTGGAGGCGGCGGGCCCCCACATAACTCTGGAGGAGGCGGACCTCTACCTTCTGGCGGAGGACCACCTCAATTCGATCATCATGGCCCACCCCCCCCTGGCGGAGGTGGTGGAGGACCACCCCCTCCTGGTAGTGTTGGGGGAGGACCTTCCCATCTCGGCAGCGGCAAAGGAGCACCACCCCCTCCCAGTGGTGGTGGTGGAGGACCTTCTCATCCTGGTGGCGATGGTGGTGGACCACCACCCTATTATGGTGGAGGTGGTGAAGGAGGCTCTTACCCTTTCGACAACGGTAGTGGCCCACCACACCCTCTCGATGGAGGTGGTGGAGGCTCGTCCTATTATGGTGGTGGTAGCAGACCACCACCTCCTCCTAGTGGAGGCGGTGGCGTTCCATCCGACCCTAGTGGTGGTGGCGGAACCCCACCATTTGGAGGTGGCCCACCCTCTCCCGGCGGTGAAGATGGGCCCCCACCTTATGGTAATGGGCCACCTTATTATGGTAATGGACCACCTCACCATGGCGGCGGACCTTCATTTGGTTCAGGTGGCCCATACTCCTATGGTCAGTTTCCTCTTGGAACACCCTATGGTCAGTCGATACAAGGTCCCACAGGTCCTTACACGCCTTATCCATACTATCAGTACTCGCAGCCTAATCCGCAGCTGCCCTTTTTGGCTACTTTGGACCTACCTAACCTGTCCCGCTTGACCAACGACCCCATCTACCATGGAACTAATTTTCCACCTGTTCCGGTGAAACTTCCATCAGATATCCCGAAATTTGATGGTAAGCCGGGTGAGGCTCCTAAAAATCACGTGATGACATACCACTTATGGTGTTCATCCAACTCTTTGATGGACGACTCGATTCGTCTTCAGTTATGCCAATGGACTCTCACTATTTCGGCTGCCAAGTGGTATATTGAACTACCACCCCATTCTTTTCCTGATTTTGGTTCTCCAGCTATGAACTTTTTGACTCACTTCCAGCTGCCTATATGGTATGAAACTAGTACAGATATTTTAACCTCACTCCGTTAGAATACCGCTACTCATATCTCAGACCATATGAATGAGTGGTGAAAGAGACGACGTCTTATTAAGGCTCCTATTCTAGATCAACTCCTAGCAGACTAGTTTACGAAGTCTCTCATACCTACCATAACACGAGATGTTTCCATGGGAGACACTGTCACTGAGGAACAAGCCATCGCTCATGCCCATTTGCTAGACTTAGTCTATGCTCAATTTGGCACGTTGTTTTATATTCTTCCCGACGCGCTCCGCGCCACTTATGACCCCGTGAAACCACCCAAGGGACCCCAAGCCGATGGCATCATTGGATCCCTTCACACCTAGCCTTCCTCTCAAACTGTTGGTTCGTCGAACCCACAGGGTTCTTCCCCATCACCAACATAGGCTGGACAGAGCACCACTAAATCATCCACTCCTGCTGTCACCGAAGAAGTGAATTATGTTTCATCAGATTCACCTCAAAAGTCTGGTGGTAAGAAAAAGAACAAAGGGAAACCTAAGAAATCTTCCACCCAGTAGGAACAAAAGAGCACCCCTGATAATACGAAACAGAAAAGGAAGTTGAAGTATCCTTGCCTATTGTGTGGTGATGATCACTTTTCTAAAGAGTGCCCCCATAGAGACAAAGTTCAAAAGTTTCTTAAGGGAAAACCCACACCCGCATTTCTCAACAATCCCTTCCCTGCTCAAAATCAGCAATTGATCGCTCACACTTATTCTTCCCAAGGAGAAGCATCCACTACCACACATGTTCTCATGATGCGTAGTGAAACTATCAACTTGAACACTCGTTCTCGTTCGTATGACTCTGTTCCAGCCAAGGATCCCATTGGAAGTAATACTGAAAAAGCTTCCACTTCGATGCCCGATGTCACCGTACCAACTGCTCCTCTCACCATTGAGAAGCCCTCATTTGAGTCAGTGTTGCATCCACCCAAAAGCACGATTAGAAAATCGGTTTTCAATCCTAATTCTCGGGATGCTCAAAACTACAATATTGTAGAGAACCTAGAACAAGCTCCTTGTGCTATGTCGATGCTCAAGGTCTTGCAAAACTGTCTGAATCAGCGCAAGACTCTCCTCATTGCCATTGGTGCAGTCGACTTGGATTCATTGAATACCATTATGTTTCGGCTAGAATAATTCAAATCGAGGCTCTCCCATCAATTAACATTTCAAGTTGCCACAAAAATTGTAGGGAAGAAAATGCATCGTAACATTTTGGATGAAGGTGCCTCTACATCAGTCATGTCGATCGCATGTTGGAGATCCATTGGCTCTCCCGAGTTGAACCGTTCTCCTACCACTTTGAGAGCCTTCAACGGACATGGCTTTCAACCTCATGGGCTATTACAAGCTTTACTAGTCGAGCTAGGGGGCAAGACTGCAACCCTTAACATGGAAGTGGTCATTGCCCCGTTAGATTATAACATTCTACTTGTTCATAACTGGTTTTACGCCATGATTGCGGTCACATCATCTATCTTTCACATAGTATAATTCCCCCACCAAGGCTGAATTGTCACAGTCGACCAACTAGATTTCTGCAGACCTGACACCACTACTCACCCAGGCGATAATGTTCCTTCGATTTGACAATCTTCACAAAAGTATGAGAGTGTAGGGGTTGGCCTCCTTAAGGATTCATCCCTTATGGGCATCTTTCCTACTTCGGATCCCCAAAATGATCTTTCCATGGTGAACATGATCTCCTCGCAGATTTCATCTATCCCTAACTCCACTGATTCATGGATTGTACCTGATGAAGCCACCACACATATGATTGGAGACACCATGCCTCTGTCACCCGCTGAACTAACATATAAGGCTATCCAATCAGCACCGAAGGACCACTTAGCTATGGCCTCCACCTCTTGTTCTCTATAATGGACACCATTCGATCCTCTGCTACGGACTTTTCATTCTGACGATTCCATTATGGAAATCATGAGTGTAGATGATACTCCATGGGAATACCTTCACCATTGTTCTCCTTTCCTTCCTTCCATTGATACTATGGAGAATAGAATTCACACCATCTTTACACCGGATGTCTACTCTGGCTCTCAGTCCTTGATACTCACGTGCCGAACGGACTCTGAAGGCAACTTAGCCAACATTGAGCCTACCACTTTGATAGATATTTCGGTTACTCCTGGTGTAGTGGAACACATTCAGTTAGGCCAGAAGTGTTCCCCTGAAGAAGTCATTGCTGCTATGGCCTTATTTAAGCGATTCCGAGACGTGTTCACTTGGACCTACAAGGAGATGCCTGGGATAGACCCTTCCATTTTTTACATGAAATTAAAACCTATCCTGACGTCAAACCCGTCTGCCAAAAGTTGCGACCGGTGCACCTCTAGAAGACTGCAGCAATCAAGGCAGAGATTGAGAAACTCTTGAAGGCCGATTTCATTTACCATGTCCCGTTGATAGAGTGGGTCTCAAATGTCATCCCTGCTAATAAAAAGCAGGGAACCATCCATGTCTATGTCGATTATCGATATCTCAACAAAGCTTGTCCCAAGGACAACTACCCAACTCCTTTTATTGACCAGATCATTGACAATTGTGCTAGAAGTGTAATTTTTCATTTATGGATGGCTTTTCCGGATACAACCAAATTGAGATCCACCCCGCCAACCAACACAAGACTGCTTTCATCTGTCCTTGGGGAACATTTGCGTATCGCAAACTTTCGTTTGGTCTTAAAAATGCTGGTGCCAAATTCCAGCGGGCCATGTCATATGCCTTCCATGATGTGAAGGACTTTGTGGAACCCTACTTGGATGACCTCCCTGCCCACTCAAAGCAGCATGAGTTCCACTTAGATCATCTGACGGTTGTTTTCCTCAGATGCAGGCGGTACAATATCCGTCTGAATCCTCATAAGAGTATTTTTTGTGTCGAATCCGGATGCCTCCTAGGATTTATTGTCTCGAAAGATGGGATCCATATTGATCCCTCCAAGGTGGAAGCCATCGTCACTATTCCACCTACAATCAACATTACAGAACTTAAGAGTCTGCAAGGAAGAGAAACTTATTTACAACACTTCATTTGTAATTTCGCGGAAAGGACGCAGGGTTACATGAGATTGATGAAAAAGGACGTCCCGTTCATTTGGGACGACCAAGCTCAATAATCTTTTGATAGTTTGAAACATGCCATTACGCATGCCCCTGTGTTCCAACCACCGACTTACTATCGAGATTACATTTTATATCTCGCTGCTTCTAACACCACTATCGCCATGGTTTTGGTGCAAGAAGACCAGAACGCCGAAGAACATGTGATATACGATGCCATTAAAGGTCTTATTGACACTGAAACTTGCTATTCACATGTTGAGAAACTTTCTCTCACAACAGTTATTGTTGTGTAGAAGTTTCGACATTACATTCTGCTTCTTACCACCACCATCTTCACTGATTCAAACCCCATGTACCACGTTATGACTTGTCAGGTACTTGGGGGCATGTATTCACGGTGGATCGTGATATTGCAAGAATTTGATCTTCTTTTCGAAAAATCCAAGTCGAGAAAGTCTTTGGTGTTTGATGAGCTCATCTGCGACCTCCCTCATACCGATGTAGAATCTGATCCCAATGACTCTTTTCCGGATGAGTCATTGTTTCTTATCAGAACGTTTGATCCGTGGTATGGAGATATCACATTGTGTCTCCAAACCCAACGTTTCAGCCCTGAATTGTCTCGTGACGACCGTCGTCGTATACGCCACCATGCAAAGTATTACCTGATCATCAGTGATACTTTGTACTGTCATGGTATTGACTCTATTCTTCGACGTTGTCTGACTCATGACGAGGCTGAACACGTCTTCAATGAACGTCACGCTTGGGCATGTGGCGATCACCTCTCTGGGATGGCTAAATCCCAGAAGATTCTTCGCACTGGATATTATTGGCCGTCTATCTTTAAAGATTGTATCGAGGCTGTAAAAAAATGTCCTCCATGTCAACATTTTCATACGAAAAAGCACACCTATCCCACCCCGTTACACCCGGTTATTGTCGTTGTCCCCTTCGCTAAATGGGGCATCGATTTCATGCATTGTAATCCTACCTCTGCTGGGGGGCATAGTTACATCATTGTAGCTGTGGACTACTTTAAAAAGTGGGCAGAGGCAATGCCTACATACATGAACGACGGCAAGACCGTTGCACTCTTCATGTTTAATCATGTAATAGTGTGGTTTGGAGTTCCTCAAGCAATAATTACTCACCATGGTTCTCACTTTATGAACCATATAGTTGACGAGTTGAGCGATAGATTGGGTTTTCGCCATGAAAACTCAACACCGTACTACCCACAGTCGAATGGAAAGGTCAAGGCCATTAACAAGGCCTTGAAAACTATGGTCCAACGTATGGTGGGTACGCACAAGGCCAATTGGCATAACATGCTCTTCTCCGCACTTTGGGTTTATTGAACCTCCGTTAAAACCACCACTGGATTTACTCCCTTCCAACTAGTGTATGGATTAGAGGCGATCCTTCCTTTTGAGTGCAAGATTCGTCCCTCAAGCTCGCCATCGAACTTCTCCCAAACACTACTGTTGAGGAAGAACGCTTCCTCTACCTAGCCAACCTCAACGAGACTCGCCGAGATGTCGCTCTAGCCAATGAGGCTCTTCAGAAATGTAGCAAAGCGCAGTACGACAAGTCGGTACAACCTCGCACCTACAAGGAGGGAGATTTGGTCCTCACATACGACCAAAAACATGATAAGTTGGGTTAGGAAAGTTTGAGTCCATGTGGCATGGACCTTACATAGTGAAATGCATCTTAGAGAAGGGATCTTATGAGCTCGAAGACTACGACGGGATATTTTTGGGTGAGCCCCGCAATGGGCTCTAACTGAAGAGGTACTATGCCTGATTCTTTCATGCGTAAGTACTTTTGTATATACTATACATAGCATGTGTGTGTTTTTTGTGTGGTGTGACGCTTTGATTTTTGGCGTGTTTAGGTCTTGTTTCATTTCTAATACCATGTTTTGTCTGCGTGTGTAGATGGCAACGTGCTATGGATTCGCAGACGGCGCCAGCTGACATCCCATAACCTTGCTTCAGCATCCTGGGTACTTTATTCACCTACTGGCGAGATCATCATCTCAGGGGGAATGTGTCTAGGTTTCGCAACCAACAATGCTGCAAAATATCAAGCAGTCATTGGAACCCTAACCGACTCTATTTCTTTGTGTATGGACCATGTTGTCATCCACTTGGATTCTCAACTAGTGGTCTCTCATCTTAACCGAGTCTACTCCATCTGCGATCCTACCTTACTCCATCTCTATAGACGAGTGCATCTTCTGGAAAGGTCCTTTGAGTCCATTTAGTACCTACACATTCCACGAGACATGAACACAGTTGCTGACTCTATAGCAAACTTCATCTTAGATTGGTACATTGCACACACATAAGCATATTTATGAATTGTTAAAAGTAGACATAACATGTAAATAACTCATTTTATAAGAAAACACATAAACAAGATCATGCCATTCATCCATTCAAAACACATAATGTATAAATCGTCGAAATGTCTGTGTATATATATCATCACAAGAAAAGTAGTGCTGGTACAAAATATGAAGCACAACGGCTTTCAATGAGTCTCTACAAAATCTGAAGCCTCGTAGCTTTCAGTAAGTACAAAAATATGAGGCCTCTAAGCTCTCAGTACGTGATAACAACATCAGGCCTAGCTGGGTGAATGCAAAGAAAATGGTGAAAACGTGAAGGGAAAAACCCCAATTCGCCCCAGCTGCATGAGAGAGGAAAGGCCGTGGTTCAAAATGGCTTGGGAAGGCAAAACATGGGTGATTTCTTCCCTTGCAAGCAAAAATTCGAATTCTCAGATTGATGGCTTTCCCCTACACGAAATTGGTTGCCATACCTCTTCATTCCCAAGGCATTAACTGCCTCAACCAACTCTTGGAAGAATTTAATGATTGGGGGCATAAGCCAAAATGGGTGGTTGGGATTTATGGGTTTTCTCAATGAAATGGATTAACACCATTGGCTCATGGGTTTGAATAATTTCCCTCCCTATTCCTTGTGAGATCATGCCCCATCTCTTTGTTGCATTGCATAGCTGATTGTGGGTTTTTCATTAAAATGTGTATTTACATGATGTCTTCATTTACATTGTGCCTATCTGGCACAAGAACCATAGGTATCTATTTTAATTGCCGATACATAAAATGATAAATCAATGGCGGGGCCTTGGCCTTGAGCTCCTCACCATGACTAAATAAAAATATTTACATCATTTACAATTTTAATGCAATAGGGTCAAGATGGGGACATTACACTCGCCGATCACAAAATACTGTTGAGCCGCATCCCAACATCTAAGCATATGCGTCAGCAGGGGGATTTGGGCTCTCATGCCCTGGATCTTTAAGAACTTTAAAAGACCACAGTTCCTTAGCGCTGTCACACATAATGGATTGTTTGCAATTTGCATATCGTCTACCTCATGCTCCCATTCTTGCCACTCCAAGACCATTTTGGCTGCTTGTAACCTACCAAAAGGAGAGTTTAAACAATGTTAATACTCACTTCAACCACTAAAAGGTCATTTTTTGGGCTTGGTTTGATGGTAGGGATGGCCGTTTCCCTCACCCCATCAATTATGACAGTGCGACGTCGTCACAGTCCACCTTTGCAGGATTTGCGATGACCTAGGTTTGTCGCAGTTCCTGTAAAGGCCACTTGGAACGACCCGAGGACGCAATAGCCCTCCACAAATCCACTCAAAACCCAATAAAATGAACCAAAATAAAAAATGTAAACCACTACAATTATGCTGGATGAAGTTTAGAGTTACCTGCTCCGGACGGTGGGTGAAATGGTTGTTCGTAGCTCCCGGAATCGACAAGTGAAGTTTTGGCTCCAAATGGCACTTCTGCTCCCAAATTTGGCAAATGAAACAATGGTGACTCTATTTGGCCCATTTTTCTATTTATAGATAAAAGGAATATTCTTTTTTCAAATATTTGATGCCTTTAGGTCATTTGCTATAGTTTAAATAATTTTTTATTGCATTTGAATGCTTGGTTGACCATTTGACCTAGTTTTCGAGTGTACAGGAGTCATTAAGTGTCTTTTACACCGCTTTCGCGTTGGAATGATCATCTCAAGTATGAACACCCCTTATGTATTTTGTTATCTTTTCATTCATTAGATTGTAATTATTTAATGATAATGAGCTTACTCTTTGTTCTTTCTCATGCTCTTGAAACTATGAGAATAAGTTACCGAGTTACGATTTATCACTTTTCCGGGCTCGTTAAACTCCTTTGGAAAAGGAATCCCCCCGGAGTCTATCTTTAAGCTCTTTTCAGGCTCTCAAAATACGAAAAGATTGCTAAGTGAACTTGTCGCATTCACGCTTGTCAAAGTATCTAAATGGTCGTCTTCCTGGTGATAGTTTACCCCTTTTTTGGACCAGGGGGCACTACTTACGAAACATGTATACTCCAGCCAATCATGACTGGAAGAGTCCTCTCTCGCGTTGTTTTACCCTTTTTCGGTCGATGATGCTAACTTTACGAAAAAGGACTGTTGGAGTCTTCTTTAGTTCTTTTCAGACTCTCTAAACATGAAATGACGACCGATTTTACCTTCTATGGACTCGTTAAATTCTCACATTGAAGGGACCACCATGGGACGAACCCCTCCTATCCCAGGTTCAGAAAATATTTGGGATTGGAATCATCTATGAGATGAGCTATACCGATCATCTGGTTACCCTCATCAAGCTCGTAAAAAACACATGAGGCACTCATCATTCATGATGGGGAAAAATGAAAGCTTTTATGTTACACCCCTTATTAGTGGCAATACCTAGTAATTTCTTGAACATGGCACTCATTTGCATTTGCATACTACACTTGGATCATCCGTTTGTCCTCGAGTTTCACTTATTTCCTGAGTCTTGTTACTCCTTTGAGTCATTCAAAGAACGCTTACATCATCAGTTGCATTAGGATTTGGTGCCATAACTCGTCAAGTCAATACTGCCAAGGCATGCCATGCCCATCTTCAAGAATACTGTCGCTATTCATTATCTGCAGTCAGTACACCTTCCATCATGTCGTTCTATTCTGAGTTAGTCTTGCATGTCACTGTACCATCCGATCTGCTCTACACATCCTTTGTCGTGTTTTGTTTCAATTATGGGGGACTCATCATGGCCCTCCTTCGACGGATTCATCCTTGTCGACTTCAATACATCATCTGAGGATCGAATCTAGAAACCAACCAAGTACCTTGGCCCTGCATGCCTCAATGGCAGGTTACCTCACTTTCGACATGAGTTTACATCATTGACTCTTGATTGAAATATTTCATCTTGCGTTCAACTTCAACTCATTTATTCACGCTTGATGATATGTACTATGATACCTTGGGGATCATTGACATTAATGATTATTTCCCTCGCACTTGTTAACGGTATACATCAATGACCGGTAATCAAGTGGTTTCTACCATGTTCGACATTTAGACATTTGTAATCACATGGATAGATTTGTATCATTGTGGGTTCATCTTGAAGACCCTGGGGAGTCATATTTTACCCAGGTTGCAATGGAGTTTGTATTGAGTCATGTCACACGGATCCACATTTGTATTGGTCGTGGCTGTGTTATCATCTCATCATGGATTTATGCTTGTTTCTAGTAGCCATGATTGTGTTCAGTCGGTCATTACTACCATGGATCTGCATTGTATTGGTCGGCAACCATGTTGTACATCATATGAGACTGTGTACTTAGAGTTAGTTGTACTGCAACAGTGTCCTTCGTCCGACAAGCCATTGCCATTTCTTCTGTCAAAGCATTTCCCCTATGCAAATTTCAATAGCTTCATGCTTTGGGGGGCATTCTATTACACCTAAAATCCTACCATCTTGAGATTTAGTGTATACATCCCTGAAGTTCCATTGGCTAAGTCATTAACCTGGAAGAGATACCACTGCATCCATGCTAGGTTTTGAGAGGTCGTCGTATGTTGCACTCATGCAACCTGCAACGTCGCATCTTTCTCTCTTGTAGGGCGTGACGATGTCAGTTAATAGGCAAAAATAGCTTCTTCAATCCCATTCTTGAAGCCTGCTGACTTGGATCCTCATCCATGACCTCTTAGGAGAGCTGGCACTCAGTTCCTAACCTCTTGGGAGGATCCCCTATCTCTCTCCTACCATATCTCAACCTATCCTATCCATACCCTATCCACTTATTCCTATATAAGTGAAGCTTTACCCCTCTCCAAAAGGAGGAGGTCTATAGTGTCTACATGTTGGTGAAATCATCATTGAGGAATCTCTAAATCATCCATTGAGAGACTCACACTTCCTTGGGAGGACATGGCATTTGGCTTGGATGGAGAAGGATTGCTATGTTAAGCCTAGGTTGTAGTCATTCTTCTATGTACTTTCCCTATATTTACAGTAATATAAATTCTTTCCACCAATATTGTTGTTGATTGATGATATTGCGTAGTTTACCTGCTTAACTGTTTAATTAGACCTATTATTGTATAGATGCTCTTTACTTGTTTGCATTATTCTATGTATCTTGATAGGTCTTGCAGCTGATATCTAATGACCGCAAGGCGTGGAGCAACATCCAGGAGAAAAGACTACAAGTTTAAGGTAAGACATCTAGTGACTCGATCCTCAATTAGATCTAGGAAAGTAGTTTATAGTCTGTACTATTTTTTCTAGACTCACATTGAGCTAGGGAGATCCGGCTCACGTCCGCTCGAGTGGATTGTTCGTCAAACAATCTTGCTCTGGGATAAAAATAAAGAAAAACCAGGAAATCATGGGAAACTTGAGAAGTTGTGGATGGGCCCTTATCGAGTAAGCATAATAGCAGGAAAAGGTTCAGTTTGGCTAGAAACTTTGGATGGTGATGAATTGGAGTTTCCAGTAAACGGGTTGTTATTGAAACATTATTACCCATTTATCTCTTCAGGGTAGATTTCTTCCTTGCCTGTTTAGATTAGAGTAGGTAGGAAACGCAATAAGCTCACTTGAGCAGTAGTTAGTTACCTGTGCCATTGAGTCTGGCACCTTGTTTTTCTCTTCTTCGCCATTAAGTCTGGAACCTTGTTTTTCTTTTCTTGCCATTAAGTTTGACACTTTTGTTAGTCTTCTTTATTTCCTGTAGTAAAAATAAAACTTGTTAGTTATTAGATCAACATTTTTTTTTTCAACACTTTATTTCAATATTTTATTTCCAACATTCTAATTTCAGTACCGTTTTTTATATGATGTTAGTGACGACTGATCTATGAGATTGGTAAAGCTCTTTGCATTTTGCAAGCACTGGGTACATTATTATCAAAGATGATGAGTGCATGATCGTGGATTGATGTAGTGAGTGTTGGGGACCAGATATTTCTAAGGTTCTTAAGCACTCTCTCCCTTAGAGCACTTGTCCTAGCTAGAGCTAGATGTTATTACATCCATAGTAGTTGAGCTACCATGATTGTAGATCAGTTTCCAATATATTTTTGAGGCAGTCCTTTACACATTTTGATGAGATCAGTTGATGATGGGAAACATTTTGTGATCACTCTTATGTATTCAATGGATCCAGAGCTTGTACATTTGACAGTCTCATGCCAGGACTGAGCCCCATGACACCAGGTCAGTGACTGAGTTACCATTCCTTTATCATCCAGAGCAGATTGATGACAGTGCCCATGATATGTATAGATGCAGTACTTCAGTATGATTCGGGTCGTTCAGATAAGGGACTCTAATATATGATCCAACGGGTATATGATTGGTGCATTTGGGTTGTCGATGTGCTTTTTCCTTTATCTAGGTAGTTTATGACTGGGTATATGATGATTGTTTATTGGCTATATTTTATGCTTGTCGTTTAGAGTAGAAGTGGTCAATTATTATTAGTAGGAGATTCATGTGTATACTCTTTAGTCATGCCCTTACCCCATAAGTACACACTCGTTCATTCCTTCTTCCTAAGGATTTTTCTATTCATGGCATCATCAGTCACTTCCCCATCCATCTGTTATCTTTGGGTTTTAATTTTGATCACGACTTACACCTTAACTAGTGATCTTGAGGACTTCCCCCACCTAGACCACTGTGTTGTATAGATTCCTTTTGTACATTGTGTCTCAGCTCTGGAGTGTGTGATTTTAATCACAGTGATTGTTATACTCTAGTCCTCGAAAGCAAGTATTCTTATCAATAGTGTTGCTAAACACTAAATCATAGGAACTTAAATGCTATATCTAAAGGAATGCTAAGTCAACAAAAACAATGTTGTTAAACACTACTGCTTATATCTATATTAACTAGTTAGTGGCCAAAGGACGAGCACACATCCTTTTTTGATGTAAGGTTGTTTGTCCCCACAAGGCAACAGGGTGGTCACTCCATCACACCTATGGACGGTGGCGGGCAATGGAGGTCATACCGAGTCATAACTGAAGCCCAAAAGGCTTTCAGGGCACCTACTTTTGGAGGTTGGCTAGTGAAAATATAAAGTAAATTAAATTTTAAATCTCATGTGCAAAAGCTGACAAATAAACTGCTAAAAGGTTGCTTGTCTAGAGTCTATTGGAAGCATTCTCATCACTCTACCCATTTGTGATAAACCGCCATTCCCCGTGTTATTTTCTATCCAACATATGTGTAGGTGGTTCCCCTGGTTCCTTCATCCGAGAGATTGTAGTTTTAAGGTTGTTGAGTCCTTCCCCTAGCTTAGCCTTTGTTTCTCCACCCTCACCCATGGGTGGCAAATTGTTCCAGTCTGTAAACGAGTATACATTTGAGGTTCTTGTTTATAGTAGGTAGCTACTTTGATCTAGACTTATCTTGGTTATGTTATTTACATTCTTATGCCAGTTAAACATCATTTTATGCTTTAGTATAGCTGCTGATATAATTGAAGGATCGTATCATAACCATTTGTACTTGCACCAGCAAATTTTCATGGTCTGGATCATTATTTTAGTCATTCTTGACCTGGTCAACCCAGTTTGACCGAGTCAACCGTAGGGTCCGGTATGAATTTGGGACCAGAGTGTTCGAGATGGATTATTCATTGCCCCATATGTGTCCATTAGATGGTCCCATGCTTCAGACGACAGTTTCAGATGATGGTTTGGTGGATTATTATTATTATTATTATTATTATTTATAGGCCATTATTTTATTATTCCGGGCGTGGATGAGCTTACAAATGTATCTTCTGATGGTCACATGGTGTATGAGTACTCATTCATAGTGTATTTGAGCATTCTGAGTCCACTGGTACACTCAGTTACCAGTTCCGGGTAGTTTCAGAGGATGATATGGTCAGATTACCACTTTATTGCATTTTTCCATTCAGAAATGGCATGTTTAGCACTTTCATTGAGCATGTACATTCTCCTAGAGAACTCCTGAGGGGATAGGGGGTTCAGCTAGTTTTTATGACATATTACCCTATCCCCATACATTTTGGTGCAGTCAAATTTGTGTCCGGGACACTTTGCAGAGAGTTACAGGAATTTTTGTGGTTCCAGAGGTGGTTTTCCAACAGAGGAATGTCTAGCAAAGGAAATTGATTTGGCTTAGTGTAGAAAGGAAATGGCATGAGTTTGGTCCGGGATATTTTGATGATGTTGTCTACACCCTCCAACATTTGTTCCAGCATCAGTGGTGTCCACACATCATCCCATTTGGCATTTGGGGGGTTTTATTATGTATTTTTGGACACACCTCCTAGTGTCTTTAGACACTTTATCACATGATGTATTCTATTCGATGTAGGTGGGGCCTTATTCTAGTGAAGACTTGATCTCCTAGAGCCCCCCACCATGTTATGTTGTTATATCATGTCCCTAGTCATGTCTTATGTACCACGTCCCCCCTAGGGCGTCATTGAGGGAGGGCGTCCCCTCTATTTTGAGTGATCCATGTATATCTTATTTTGGCTCATCTTAGCCATTGATTATCATTGTTGTATCTTATGATCTCAACCAATCATTTCATAATAAAGAGAAATTTTGCAGATACTCTTGGATTTTCTTCGTGGCATGCTCTTAGATGGTGATTGTAAAGTCTATTTCTCCTAGCATTTGAGATATTTATGTGGATCCAAGATATTTTCATGGAAACATTGTTTTACTATAGGAGGGCAATTTCATCTTGGGCGTTTTTGCAAGGGTTCCTCAACTTGCTCCACTTGAAGTGGCTTTGTATCAGGGGGTTTTCAATTGTATCTTTGATCATTGTTATGCTACTTGATATTTCTCTTGTTGTTATAGTATTTTTTATTTGACCATCAAATCTTACTTGTGTAGTTTGCATGTGTAGGAGAGAGGAGCGCATTGGCCTCAAGAGTGTTTTTCTCTATGGACTCCTTCTTCCCATTTTCCTAGGCACTGATCTCTCCATGCTTGCGCCCTCCTTGTTTGTTTTTCTTCTGAGTGATTAAAACCCTATTATCTGAGCTAGTGGCCATTGATACTATCACATCTATGTCCAAGTTGTGCTAGGAACCCATAATCTACTTAAATATACTACTTGGGACCATTTTCCCTATTTTAAGTACACGTTTCCCAAGGAAATTGATTTTGATCGTTTACCCTAGCATGTACATCCTAGATCCATTCTTAATACTTAATTCATTGTGTTTAATCAATCTAATTCAATATCTCATCTTCCCTAAGCCTTCACAGTAACTTTATTCCTTAGATCTAGGATTCATCATCCTTCACCTTACATTTCTTACTGAGTAGCTTAGTTTGGTGACTGGGTTATATCTCTCCTATCGGGAGTAGATCAGGTTCTCCCCCTTTTCTATCTTGGGCTTGGATAACAAGAAGCGAAGAGTGCCTCGATTCGCATGACAACTTATCCATGTTGGGAATCGAGGCCCTCTTGGGTCACCTTTTTAGTTGCCCATCCCCTCTACCATCCTGGATAGGATCACCATTAGGGGCAACTACAATTTTTGTGATAACATGCCTTCTCCAACAACATTGAGAGAATGGTTGAATTGCTCCTAGAATCCTAACTATGACCTCTTACTCTATTCCAAGGGTTACTTCATAGTTCACTTTCAAAATAATGAGGATCGTCAAAAAATATTGGAAGAGGGACCCTGGTTTTGGGGTCGTGCAGGCCTATCTTTTCAACCATGGTTCTCATATTTTTATACCACAACCATGGCAATAATGACTACTCTAGTTTGGGTGATATTTCCAAATCTACCAGCCCACTTCTGTACTTAGGACATCCTTGTAGCAATAGGGAATGCTCTCATCCAGCTTATAAAGGTTGACATAGTACATATCGAGAAGGGAATCTTTACCTTCACTCTCATTTGTGTTGAATTGGATCTCAATTGGGGTCTTCTTGATAAGATCCTCCTCAATTGGGAACAATCTCCCTTCCTGCAACCGATTAACTATGAGAATACCGCCTTCCATTGTAGACCTTATTAACAGATAGGTCACCTCCAGGAAGCCTGTCCTTCCTTCCAATGCTCTGCTCCGGATACAGGTTCAAAGAAAAATACGAGAGAATGGAAAGAGGCAAAGGGAAACTCGATGAACTTGTCCTCTTCACAAAATTCAAATTGACCTCATAACATCTCAAATCAATCACCTCCTCCATCCACAGATCATCCTCCCTCGCATGCAGAAAATCAAGATACAACCATGGTCATGGTATCCCTCTCAAGCAAACAAAAACGTCCCTATGAATCTAATAACGTGAATGGTGATAAGGAAACTATGACCCCTCTAGATATTTCTGATATTTTTTTAGATCATATGGCCACTGTGAAAAAAAATTATTCATATCATATGGCCATTGGGGTGCCTAAAAGCTCCTCTAGCTGGGTTGATGTCTGTAAGAAGAAAGAACGAAAGCATCCTCTTCGATCAACTCAATGATCCAACCCTTTTCTTCTGGTTTCGGTCATGTAATATCCTTATTTTTATTTGGTGTCCTCCATCTTAAGTTACTCTTATTGTTCACCCCTGTATTCCTATAGATGGATTTGCTAATTGGCATGTTCTTGATGGGAAAGGCCAACAACAAATCTATGTATCTCTGTGCACATTTTCTCTTGATTGAATAGAGCTATTCTCATCTAGATTTATAAAAAAAAAAACTATAGACTCTAGAGGCTACTTCTAAAGAGGAAAAGACAAATATATCTACTATTTACTAAGCTTTCCTCTTACCATGAGAAACTTCTAGTTATCTTCTCGTGATCTATGAATGAGAGTAGGAGCAGGTGGAAGTGCTCATGGAATACAAGCAAGAACTACATGGCCACCACACAATGTTGGACATTATGAAGCTAAAGGAAAAGATCATGCATCTAGAAACCTGTTAGTGGTCAAGGATGGCATATCTACTACATGAATTTGATCCCCATCATGATCAACCAAAATTTCATCCTCCAAGCACTCTAAAGATATGGTTCCATCCTCCAAATTAGCTTCCTTTGGATTGTTGCCTTGAATCACATGTTTTTTTGTCATTCTCCACCACCTAACAATAATAGGACAACAACATCAAGTTATAGTGCACATAAACCAGGATTTACTCTTGATCTACACTCAAATTGTTTCTCTTCATCTTGTGGATGAAGTTGTAGGTGCTCCAACACCTATCTACTAAATAAGTGTTAACAACCTATGAAAGCACCCTCACTAAAAATTATGCAATGTGCAGTAGAAGAGCCACACATGTTCAAGCATTCAATAGGATTCAACCTATATCCATATTTAGTTGCATGTAGGTTAGAAAAGATACCATGTTCAATGATGTACTTGCTCAATTTGCTTCATACTTGAGCACACTCCTCTTCATCGAGGAACAACTTGTCTAATGCAAGCAAATACCCATTATGTATCTCTTTCAATCTATGTTTATTTTTCTCCTAACCCCACCCCCAAGTGTTGGTTGGGCCAACCAAGATGGAGAATAATATTTGGGTGTAAAGACACATGCAAGGGCATAGATTGGAACATTCAGATTACCCCACCTTTTGAGCACATGTTTATGAATATGATCATACAAAATCAGATCTCTCATATCAACAATGTATTTGATTTGGCCTAGCATGTTGTCCATTTTCTCATACACCTCCCCAATCACCGACTAATATTTATGTGCAAACCGAATCATACTATAAACAAGATTTGTGAAAAACAAAACATACCTAACCTGAAGCCAAAACTAACCATCAAGAACAATGTCCTCCACCTCCTAAAATTCATGTATATCATGTGCATATGCAACCCTGTCTTTTAGATCCTACCATGAATCACTTGATACCATACTAGCCAATGGCTCTCTCACCTTCAAAAGGTACCTGAAGGTGAGGTGGTAGCTAGCAAATCTAGTCTTTGCAAGCTTGAGTAGCTCCATCCTAGAGATATTAGGAAAAATGTAGTGGGCCATGATATGATTGAAAATAAATTTTATCAATTTCTTCCATCTCTTGTACAATGTAACAATCCATTTATAATTATGGTCCTTCATCTTAATAATACCATGCATCAAAAGGTTCAATGTGTGAACAAAACACTCTAACTAAAACATGTTACAGTACATATCCTTAATGATTACTCTTGCTTCCTTACAATTACAAGCATAATCAATATGACTTGAATGACATTGGACAACCCAATCTCTTGAATGGTTTTACTACGAGTTCTGCAATATTGATAAAGTTTGGTTAAAATATGAGTAGTCATGGGCTAAAAGGAAGACTGCACCACTAGCAAACACACCAAGAATATTTCTCAATGGCCTACCTTTAACATTTGTCCAACCATCAAATATGATAAATACCCCATATGCGGTCCAATCATTTGTAAATTGTACCAGTTCATTATAGATTTTGGCTCTTCCCTATCAAGTCCCATGTTTCTATATTTTCATACATGAGGCTCATGTGTCCTTTGGGAGCACCATTGATGGATTGTACCATTTCATGCTACTAGGGTGAGTGAAGAACATTGAATGGTATGCCACATCCATAAAGAAATCTGAAATTTTGTTGCATTAGTATTATCCTTACAACCTTGGTCAAGAAAATATGTTACTGTTCTAGGCATACGCAAAAATCCACTACCATATGATGATGGGGATTGACCACTAAACATTCTAGGTAAGAGATTCAACCCTTGATTTTTTTGGATTTGTTTTTGTGTCGCCTCCTCTTCCTTATTATATATGTTTCTATCTTTCACTAGCACTTGGTCACAGGTTCTAACTCCTATAGGCTTACCTTCATCGCATGGCATAATCCCACAAAGATGATTTCTCACATGGGTATATGAACATGTGTAATCTTTACTACAGTGGGGGCATATAAACTTTGTGGTTCCATCCTTCTTCCCATGCCCAATATTTGTCACATACTTCCACAAGGGTGTTGAACCTTGTTGAAGTCTCTTTGTGTTTTTGTCCATCATCATTGTTAGCTTCATTATCATCATCCCAATCCATTTCTTCCTCCTCTCCACAATATGTGCCATTTCTTACTTTTTCCTCCTCTTCATTGGTTTTTTGGCTTCCCTACACCACCATCATAATTATAAATGAAACCTAAAGGTAAAAACACATACCGATCATTCTTCTTGACTCATGATGAGAATGACAAGTTCCCTGCAATAAAATGATGGAGAAGGAGAAGTGGGGAAGAGTGGGAGAAGAGAACATTCAAGTATTCAACATATTGAGGAAATAAAAATAAAAGGAAGAAAGAGTGAGATTTACAACCTACCTCTTTAGCTCTCCAATGGTGGTTGAATGTAAGTATGTTAGCCTTCAATCTCACTTCCAAGGTCTCACAAACAACAACCTTCAGTCTCCCTTCCAATCCCTCACAAATTTGATCCTCAACAACTAGAAAACAACCCACTCAAAACCCTAACAAAGATGAGTGAAATGAGAAATGAGTGAACAATGAGGGACCAGGGAGTAATTTTTTTACTCCCAAGAGCGATGGGGGAGCAACCAAGGAGAAATGAGGTAGTGATGAGGGACCAATGCTTTTTATTTTGGTGGAGAGTATTTTTTTTCCTTGGGTGCCCATTACCAAAAATTGTTCCCATAAGGGAGCGATCAAGAAACATGATTACGAGGGCACTTCCTGATTATTCCCTTTAGAAACACGATTCACAAGTGAAGCGAGGGGTGGGAGGTGCTCCTGGGCAACATAGGTCCTTTATCCTTATTCAATACTACCAATGGCTAAACACCAAAAACTAAAAAACATTGTACCTACTTCATTATAAAGGAAATGGATACTTCTACCTAAAGTTCATATCTATCAATATCCCTCTAATAAAAAAATACTAATATGAACTTATAGAAAGGACAAAACGTATTTGAACATGTTTGTCATTGAATTGAAATATAAATATAATCTTGGTAATATAGAAATCCAAAATCAACAAAGTCCATTTAATAAAGAGAGGAAACACATAAATAATCTCAAAACTCGCAATGAATTTCAAACCATACACCTTTTTCTAAAAGAGAAACAAAAGGTTAGGAGTAAAATAACCTAGCAAGTTTGATGAAAGGTTCCACTATACATCTACCGTCGTTTTTGTTATATACTCTATGTTACCATAAAAAAAAGCACTTGATATTTAAGGTCCAAAAGAGCAATGCTAACCTACTGGAAACTAAGGGCCAGGACGATTTTTTCCTGAGAAATCGCCAATAAATCATGAGTCGATGGGCAGACCGCAACCGACCGGAAAGAAGGGTTTCTACAACGATTTCTACTTGGGGTTTTTGTCATTTGCACACTGCATTGAGGAAGAGGAGAGCCAAGGCGATTAACATCATCTAGTATTTTCCCAAGGAGGATTTATCACTTGATCTTATTTTCCATCAAGGATCGGTTTTGTAGATTGGACATTGCCACTTGGAGTTTTTTCAACAATTATCACATTTGCAGGTATGTAAAAAAATTTAGCCATCATTTATCATTTTTCCAAGATGAATTCTTATTGTTTTGCATTGTCAATGAGTTTTCCATCTTCATAACTAAATTTTAATGGATCAAAACCATTTTTTTGCACCTGTTATGTTAATTTGCAGCAGCTATGCATGTCAAAAAACATTTTTATTTTTTCTTGCCCTAGGTCTTAGAAATACTCACAAAGATGTCCAAAATCCAAGTTTGACTGCTAAATGTATCATTGATTTTTTGTTGTTTTTTAAATTTCCATCAATCACTTATGCTAAAAAACATTTTTTTCTTGCCCTAGATTCAAACTTCATTTTCTCCATATAAATGTTTTTGAAGGATTTGGATCCATTTCAGGAGTGGGGCACACCTATTGACCCACTCAATCGGTCAATTTTTACTTGAAATCTATGTGGGAAGAAAATGACGGGTGGGATATGCATTTTTAAATACCACCTTGCAAAAATAGCAGAACATGATGTGGGTCCTTGCAACCAAACAACCCTAGAATTCATTGTTAAGGCCACACAAGCAATTGAGGGAACATGGAAAAATAAAAAATTCAATGAGGCCATGAGAAAAGAAATGGCTTCAAGATATGGGTCCATAGTGGGAGTGGGAGCTAGTGGGATGAGTCTGAATACCCACTCCACACAGTCCATAATTTCTTTGGAAACATCGCCTTTCTTTGTGCCAAGATCCACACTTGGTAGACAACCTTATCCAAGTTCCATGGTGAATGTAAAGGAGAAAGAAGAAGCAAATAAACTTGTGGGTCAATGCTTGCTATGGAGTGATATTCCATTAAACTTTGCCAAGAACCCATTCTATGTATCCATGTTTAAGGAAACTTCTATTGTTGGATAGGGGTATAAGTCCCCCACTTATGGGGAGTTAAGAGGGACCATTCTTCATAATGAAAAGGTTGATTGCACTCACAAGTTGTAGGAGCTTCGGGAATTACGTGAGTTCACAAGATGCATTGTGATGTCAGATGGTTGGACTGATGCGAATGGTAGGACCCTTCTTAATTTATTGGTTCATTGTCCTAGGGGGGCTATGTTTAGGAAATCCGTGCATGCATCCAGACATGTCAAAGATGTGGCATTACTATGTGTCTTTTTGGATGAGTTCATCCAAGATATTGACCCGCAACATGTTTTCCAAGTCATAATGGAAAATGTTACAAATTATGTGGCTACTGGTAGGATTCTTATGGCTAGCTATCCTACACTATTCTAGACTCCTTATGTCGCCCATTTCCTTGATTTGATATTAGAGGAAATATGAAACATTAAATGTGGAGCATCACAAAATTGATATACAATCATGCAACGATGCTTAGCTTGATGAGTCAATTCACAGGTGACAAAGAGTTGGTGCAACCTGCCATCACACGCTTTGCACTAGCTTTATTTCTCTTTAGTCTCTCTTGAGTTCTATGTGGGACTTGTAGGCGATGTTCCTTTCACCTGAGTTGCGTGCTTTATCATTTAGCACTAGACCAAAGGGAAAGCCACATTCAATCCTGTTATATAACAAGAGAGATATTGGGATGCAGTGAAGGAGGTGTGCACCATCACTGAACCTTTGGTAATGGTTCTTCACTTGGTTGATGGAGAGAAGCCCGCAATGGGCTAACTATATGAGGTCATGGATAGGGACAAAGAATCCATTTGTGCCTATTATATCAGGGGTAGGAGAGATAATAGATGATATGGGGGTGATTGATGTGCAATGGAACTGTTATCACACAAAGTGTATTTGCCTACTTAGAGATCTTATCTAGGATGGTAGAGGAAGACAACTAACCGGTGACACCAAAGAGGGCCACGATTCCAAATATGGATTGGTTGTCACACCAATTGAGGCACTCTTAAATTCTTACTATCCAAGCCACATATAACAAAGGGGGAGACCATGATCTACTCTTAAATAGAGAGATCTAACCCAAACACCAAATCCAACAAATCAAACAGTAAATGTAGAGTGAAGGGTGTAAAACCCTAGATTTAAGGAAAAGAGCTATTGTAGAGGCTTAGGGAAGATGAGATATGAAAGTTGATTAATTCAATTACAATAGCTCATAATTAAGGATAGATCCAAGATATAGGTTCTAGGGTAAATGATCAAAATCAACTGCCTTGGGAAACATGTACTTGAAGTAGGGAAAATGGGCCGAACGAGTAGATATGAATGGATTATGGATTCCTAGCACAACTTGACAATATATATGACAGTATTGAAGACCACAAGCTCAGAAACCAAGGTTTTGATCATCCGGAGGACAAGCAAACAAGGAGGGCACAAGCATGGAGAGATCAGTTCCTAGGGAAATGGGTAGAAGGAGTCCACAGAGAAAGATGCCCTTGAGGACCCACTTGGGGTTAGGCCTAAAGATGAAAACCTAGAATTTGTTCGTTGGAAAACCAAATAATAAGGGCTAGAGAATTTTTATAAATTTTGTATTTAAGGTTTGAGCAATAAAATTAAATGGCCAATGGTTTAGAATTTCAAACAAAAAGATGAAGTGTAGATCTTACCCAGAAATTCTTGTAGATACCTTGAAGGTGATGATTTACCTCTTCCCGATCAATTTGAGATGATTTGACAATGTCTCCAAGTGAAATCGATTTTTCCCAAGGAAGCCAATGCGCCCCTCTCTCCTGCACAAACAAATTACGGAAGTAAGATTTGATGTTCAGCAGAAAAAGACTATAAAAACAAGAGAAATATCAAGAATCATATCAATGATCACATATACAATTGAAAACCCCCTGATAAAAATCCACTTCAAAGTGGAGCGAGTTGAGGATCCCCTGCAAAAACGCCCAAGTTGAAATTGCCCTCCTATAGTAAAACAATGTTTCCACGAAAATATTTTGGATCCATAGAAATATCTCAAATGCTAGGAAAGATAAACTTTACAATCTCCTTTGAAGAACAATCCACAAAGAAAATCCAAGAGTCTTTGCAAAATTTCTCTTTATTCTGAAAGTTCCAAGAGCCCAAAGGTGCCCTTACAATGAGGGGGGTCTTTTCCTTAAATAGGAATGAGAGAGACCAAAACCCTAACCACTTTTTGAATGAGTGGTGGAGATCAAATGATAAAACAATAATAATCAATGGCTAAGATGAGCCGGAAACACAATACATGGATCAACTCACTAAAAGAGGGGGGCGCACTCACTAAGACGCCCTAGGGGGGACGTACCGCATGACAAGTGACTAGGACAAGTGAATAAAGCACATGGTGGGGCTAGGAGGTGTTTATATCCTTCACTAGGATGGTCCCATGGAACAATGATAAATAATATGACTTTGTAACATGACAAAGTGACCAAGTGACCAAATCGTGGCCCCCTCAAAAGCATATAAAACATCAAAATAATGGCGCAGAGTGTGTGTCGACACCACTGAATGCTGTAACCTATGCCGAAAGGTGCATGATGCACCGAAAAATCCTCTGAATAAACCTCATGCCAATTACTTGCCTCAATTTCCAATTCTATTTCCTCAGTGGCCATTTTATCCCATTTTTAATCCTTAGAAAGTCACCTATAGAGTAATAAAATGCCTGTAGCTCTCTTCCTGGTGCCCCAAGCACACATCTGACTGTACCAAAATGTCTGGGGGTATGGTAATATGGTAATAAAAAGTGGCTGGACCCCATACTCCCTTTGTAGCGGCCTAGGAACCAAATAAATATCCAACTGTGTTGTAAGTCCATTTTATAATGGCAAATATGCAATAAAGTGACAATTTGAGTGAAATCTCATCCGAAAGTTCCTGTAACTGATATATAAGTGTGCCAATGGACTCATAAGGACCAAATGTACTAGAGATGAGTACTCATACACCTTGTGGTCTCAACCGTGAGCAGACAAATAAAAATAATGGTTTGTAAATAATAATAACAATAAAAAATTGACCAAACCATCATATGAAACCTGTGTCAACTACATGGAATCATCAAGTGGTCATCATAATACCATAAATAATCAACCTCAAACATCATTGGTCGAACTCATCTCAGATCCTACAGTTGACTTGGTCAAAGTGGGTTGACTAGGTCAATACTGAAAAAAATAATGACCTGGGCTTAAAATGCTTGATGCTGCAGGTTCAAATGGATAATATATGCTCTTTTAATCATTATAATAGAAAGAATAAAGTATAAAGTAGCATTTCACTGGAATTTTAAGCATTTAAAACATCAAATATAAGTCTAGAACTAAAATAATCAATTACTCAAAACAGAACCTCAAGAATATACTAATTTCATGGACGTGACCATTTTGTTGGGAATGGCTGAGGGTGAAGAATGCAAGGCTAGGATAGGGGAATGACTTTACAAAATCAACATTGTGATACTTTGGATAAGGGAAAAGGAATACACACTTAAGCATATGTTGGATAATATACAGACATGGAATGGTTGTGTCTCACAAATGGAATGAGTTGTTTTGAGAGATGCTTATTCAACATTTAGAAAATGTCTATAGCTCACATCCAAGATGAAACCAACTCCATGAGGATCTTTACTAGAACTTTCATAAATAGGTGCGCAACTAACCGTAACTTGAGGTTCTAGGGGACACTTAGAATTAGTTCTCCCTTCATCTCACATCCCAACCCATAGACTCCATGAGGTATTAATCATTAGATTTTATCATGGCTAGCAGTCTTTGAATTTAGCATATATTTAACAACTTCTTTTTAGTCCTCATGACCCTTTGGATTTTTCATGTGCTTAGAAGCACAACTATTTGCAGCTTTTATCTAGGGTATTTTTCCATTTCATTTAATAGCCCTTTTTCATTGTGCTAAGAAGCACAGTTTTAAATTATTTCCATGGGCTTGCACAAAAGAGATAATAATACTTCACACATGCATGTAATGACGGTAGTACATTTTTCTTCAGGTCTAGACAACACAACTCAGGAAACTAGGGGGATCATCCACAATCAGGACCAACCATTGGGGGCAACCGACCAGAGATGTCAAGGCATCAAATCCAACTCACCTAAGATCAGGAACCAACACCATCGGGTTCTCCTGGCCAAAAGGATCAAGGCTTCGGTAAGTTCTGTTGCCAACTCAAAGCTGAGACACAATCAACAGGGAAACTATCCAACATAGAGGCAAAAGTGGGGAGGTTCTCCATATCATAGGATGAGGTGTAAGTCAAGGTAAAACCAAAAGTGGGAGAGAATAGATGGATGGGGAAAGTGAAAGGTGATGCCAAGACTAGCAAGCCATAAATGGTGAGAATGGTCACACCCATACTACTAAAGAGGGCACAACCAATGAATGTAAACAAGAATTTAGTATTCTGAGTAATTAGATCACTTAGACTCTAGACAATCAACAAAAAACCCATGTCCACATATATATATATATATATATATATAGATAGATAGCCAGATCATGACCACTAGATACCAAGTAAAGCTACTAAGATGAGCAAAAGAGCAAAGCAAACATATCCAATGTACAACCAGATACTTGTTGGGCCATATCCCTGTACCTATCATCTAAATCATCAATCGTCACTAAAAAACTGTTGTTGTAAAGCTCTGGGCACTATCACACTGCTCTGTATGGAAAAATAATGGTCACCTCAATCATCAAATCTGAGGTCATGAGGCTCGGTCATGGCATAAGGTTCATCATATCTGAGTTGGGATGATCTGATACATGAGTGATCATCAAAGTACTGCTCATCATAGGATGATCTCATCAAAAATATGTAAAGGCCTGGCTAAAAAATATACAAGGAACTGCTCTGCAATCATGGTAGCCCGGTTATTATGGATGTGATAACATCTGGATCCAACTGGGACAAGTGCTCTAAGGGAGAGAGTGCTTGAGAACCTCAAAGATCTCTGGTCCCCAATACTCACTGCATCAATCATCAGTCCTGCACCTGATTAATCTGCTTCATCATAAAATGTACCTATTCCTGCGCACATGAAAACAGACACTACTCGAGCAGCATGTATGGTATAAAATAAAATACTAAAATCAAATTCTAATCTAGAATATAAAATCATATTATGTTACATTATTAAATGCATGAAATTAAAATGCTAATCTAACAACTAACATGTTTTATTTTTTATGCAGGAAACAAGAAAGCTTAGGAAATAGCAAGATAACAGAAGTCACACTCAAGCAAAAGTAAGAAAACTCATAAAAATCTCAAATAAGACTCACCACTCAGAAAAAGAAAAACACTCAAATACTACTGCTCAAGTGAGCTTACTCAAAGGCTTACCTAACCTAAACTAAATAGGAAAGAGGAGTCCAAATCAAGCCAAGTCAGGGATGCCATCCATCAAATCCCTTTGATTGATAGGTAGCATAATCTATTGTCCACTCCCAGTAGTGAGGAAGCACATATTGTCAATACAATGCTCTACCGTGAGTGGTCCAACCCAAATGTCATCAGATCCCCTGGATCGTATGTAAAATATATGGTTAGGCACTATGACCCTATCACCGCTAGAGAATCTACGACTATTTATAGATTCGGGGATTGCTTCAATGTGTCGGGCCGGAATAGGATGGACATCAGTACGGTATCGTGGTTGAGGGGTATCCTCGAGTTCCTACTAGGAGGAACCACATCAAATCTCGGAGGTCCACCTTCTAAAGGAATGGCTACCCTACCAATAAGGACTTCTTGAATCACTCTTCTCCTTTCATGTCCTTCTCTCGGTTCATCACTCCGTGGGTGAATAATATACTTGGGGGTTTCTCCCACAGTCCAACAAAATATGACAACTTCTTTATCCTCCTCTTCCAAGGGAGATGGTATATTATGATCTTCATTGATTTTACTACTACCTTCTCGGAATGGGATGGGAACAATCATACTTTCTAGGTTTGCAAACTGAATCGTAGGGGGTGATGAATGACTCAAGACTGTGTCTTAAAAACTCTGAGCTTCCAACTCTAGAAATGTTGGTGACGGGGTAGGAATGTGAGATGAATCATTAGGGTGCATACTTCCTTCACCACTAGGTAACTCTTGGGGAAAAAAGAAATTAGGAATGTCCCTTAGTAACAGATATCTTGATGACAACTCATCTTCATTGGTTGCAGTGGTGACATGGGGAGCTTCCTGAAATATTGCAAGGTTGTTCAATGAAAATTCCCCGTCAGGAGCATCATGTATCAAGGCATGCTCTTGCCAACTCATAGAGTTGTCATTTACTTGCCTCAATACACCATATTCCAAGTACATATGAGATAAATGATTAGGAACATCATAATAGTGAATTTCATTTGGTTCATCATCACTTCCCCATATAGGAGAAGGATGTGTTCCTCCAATGTGGTTTTTCCATGGAAGAGTGTGGTCAATCCGTTGTATTTCTCTATCAATATTGTGATCAACCAATGCAAGGAATTCCCTAACTGTTCTATTTTGATTTTCTCCAGTGATGGGATTAGGTTGACCATTTTGTGGTTCCACATCACCTAGTTGATTTAAGGCTTGAATCTCTTCAGACACTTCATCATGATGGATTTCAAGGTTTACTTCTCTATCAAAACTAGTTCTATCACTGTCCTCCTTAGAAGAGACGACATCCCTAAAAGATCTCCAAATATGTTCTCTTGCAGTACTATGATCCTCACCAGGGCTACCCATGACCATGAAAATACGCCCAGGAAGCAATTCTCCCTTACCATAAGTGTTCCTGATACCATCCTCAAAACTCTCAAAATGACCATCGTAAAATGGTTCCCGATAAATCCTAACTAAAGATCCATCATAGTTAGGAATAGTAACGTATGATAAGTCCATTTGAAGATGACCCCCTAGTCCAGCAGACCACTTCCTACACAGAATCATTTCATAGATTGGGGGTAGGTCTATGACTACTATGTCCATAAGCATGGATATATCGGGACATGAAAATAAGTTAGCTCTCAAGTTTTTGATTAAACCGAAAAATTGTACTAGTCTTGAGTCTATCCCACATACGTTCTTGTAAGGCCTAGTTATCTTTAATCCCATGGCTTCCATAACTTGTAAAGGCATGACATTCATGGAAGCACCAGAGTCCAGCATACAATTGTGGAGAAGGAGGTCAGCTATGTGAAGTGTAATATAAAAGGGTTGGTGACCACCATTCTTTCTCTCATATAAAGTTGTATGGATGTTGATGGGAGGATCTTCCTCATCTTCAACTAGGGCACTAGGTGCTAGGTTTGAAAGAGGATGATCCTCACCATGCCCAGTAGTAATCTCAGGGATATTCTCAAAAAATTATACCACTTGTTCTTTAATAGATGGGATCTTCATTAGTTCAGTGAGTGGAATTTTATGCATGACTTTGTCTAACTCTTTTTCAATATTGATGTCTAAACAATAATCAGGGAGAAAAGAAGTTGTCTCAATCACTGGGCTAGGCTGCTCACTACTTTTCCTCTCAATGAAAGGAGGTACCTTTTGGCCATCCTTCCTTCTTTCATAAATCCTAATAGGAGCTTGGTCACTACTTTCAGTTTGATCTGTGGCAAATACAAAAAGGCTAGGACTAGGAATTTCTTCAATCTCTTCTTCTTGATCTATGAGTATTCGTTCAAAATCCTTGTCAATGTCCGAATTGTCGACCCAATTAATGTTTTTAGGAGAATCTTGGGTATCTTCACTATGAGTGGGGTACTCAGGATCGTCCTCTTTTTTTTCTTCTAGCCAGTTAATTCAAGGAGGTTCAGGTGATGTTTGTCCCACATGGTTTCTTCTATTATCATCATTAGTATGCCTCTTTTGAGGGTTCCAATAAGTTTTTGGGCCATATGGTTTCCTATATTTCTTTGATTCCTTGTTCTTAGTGTTAGTTTTTCAGAATTTACTTCAATCTGATCTAGGATCTTAACTGAGAGAACAACATGTACATCATATCAATCATGGACATAATAATGCAAGCACACAAGAGACAATAAACACACAAATTTTCACTGGGGAAAACCATAAAGGTGAAAAACCCCACAACTTCCTTAGAGATAGATAGAGCAATGATACAACCCAAGCATAAGAGATAGTCTTCTCCTAGCAGCAGCTTCTCCTTCTCCACAAGTGCGCCACTCTCCAATGAGAGTATGAGTGAGAAAGTGAATGATCAAATAGAGTGCCTCCCGCACTCTATTTATACTTGAATTGACTTGCCTAATAACCTTTACTAGGTCGGCCTTAACTTAACCGCATAACATAAGAAGCTAAAACCAACGCATGTGTCAAACGTTAGAAGGAGGGATTAAACCTATGACCTTGTGGATAACAACCACACACTCTAAACAATCGATCTATTCCAATAGTTGTAATACCATTGAGATATTTTAACTAAACTATATGGGCCCTACTGTGTCAATTCAAACTTTCTTAGATGGCGGCATTAGGATAAAAGCTCTCTATCTGAAAGATAGAATCAAAGAGGCATGTAAGCGAATAGATATTCCTTCCATGGCCTTTAGTTTGGTATTTCTCATCACTGAGAAGTCCTTGATGAAATTTTAAAAATATGGGCTGTATAGAGATGTCTATGTAAATATAATAAGAACACTTCAATGGCTCCTTGGCTCTGCCTTAGCGCTTTGAAAGTTTCTTCCACATGAATTATATAAAAATAAGTTGAATTGTTTATATAAGCTACAGTGTGCAATGTTGTTCAACGCATTGGGCACACTATAGATTAATGCCTCTGTTGGCGCTTAGTGCTTTCCTTGACAACTAAACTTGAGGGATTTCAGTGGCATGTTGGTCTTATGGTTGGATAGTTAAATTGGAGGTTGGGCTCATCGCTTAAATAACTTTTGGAACAACAAATAGAACCTTTAAATCAAGTGCACATGTAACTTGATTTCCATAACCTTGGGCTTGGGATTGGAAATGGGGTAAAGGCAAATATATTTTTTATTTGCCAAACTTTAAACCATTATAAATAACAATTTAAAAAATATTTGTCTCATGATAAATATTGAGGATTTAGGCTTAAAGTTAAGCTAGGAATAAAAATAATTAAAAGGTAAGATAAGGTATTTGGCTCTTTAAAGAGTATAAAGACAAGGGTATATGGTAAGACTCATTGGACTAAATTTTGAGTCTATTCAAGACTTGGCAAGGCTGATACAAAATTGGCGAAAATGTTAAAATTTTGACAAGGTGAATTTTAATGATAACACTAAGAATGATTTCTTCATTGGCCGCCTCAGGTTACAAATATAATTTTGATTGTTTTGTTGAGTAAGAGTTGAATCCAAGGCTATCATTGAAACCGTTCTTTGATAACAATGATTTCTAGCTAAGGTAAAAACTCCATCAAGCAGTCAAAATTTAAAATGTTTTTCCAAACCACCCAATACAAGAAGGCTATACATATTAAACCAATGATAGAAGTCCAATGCATCTGAATTGGATCATAATACCGCTAGAAGGACCTCTGAAACATTCTAATCTCATTCACTTGAAAAAAAACACCGAGAAGCAAAGGCTATACCTCAATATCCAGCAAACATGTGCACACTTTCACTGCTTTGCACATCCCATAATCTGACAATTTTGTTACTTAATCCAGCAGCAATATAATTGCAATGCACATGCCACTATACACAATCAACATCAGATAGACACCCTGCTAAGATATGTAGAGGATGAATTCTCTCCATTGACCAAACTCTAGCAATTTGATCATGTGAAGAACTTACAAAATAGTTTCCAACATAGCTAAATTGAACATCCACGGGAAAATTGTGGTCTTTATAACAAACAAGATTTGCATTCATCTTAGCCATTCTCTACACTTGTGTTCAAATTCTTTCAAAACAATTTTTTTCCTAGTATATTTTTGTTATTTCTCAACCATTATATTGAATGAGCCTGCAATGGACACAAGTTTCTTTGGATTATACTTCAAATATTAATTCCTTGACTTGTTCGCATAAGGAACCAAGGAACCCACAAATCCTCTATTGGCCTTAACGACAATAATAATTCCAATCCTGAGCATAACTCATTTTTCATTCTTAACTTTGAGTACAAGATGAATCCATGGTTATTCGCACATCCAATGACCAGAATAGGAATTAATATGAGCACCATGTCATTAAACTCTATAATCTCATTTGTAATGTGTCTTCCATACAACCCTTTCACGTTCACCTGAAGATGAAAACAATTTCCATGGATCCAAGAGTCACTCTTCTAGAGTATTGAAGAATTTGTCGAATATATGGAATACTACATGAACCCTCAACTTGAGATTTGATGTTATGTATCCATCCTAATTTTTATTTTGCACAAGAGAACTTGCAGCTAAGATCTCTTTAATACCATTACAAAGGAAACTTAATAAGTATTTGACTAGAGTGGTTCAGTTAATGTATAGTGTTAGTGGAGGTATAGGGATGTTTAGATGCCATTGCTCATGTTTACAAGATCTCATTAGTTTAGATAAAGTGGATTATGGTGAGCAGCTGCATGCATTATTTTCACTAGTGAAGAACATAGTTCCTTCACTCCCCTTCATTCTGGTAGCCTAATTTTAGTTATGTTCTACAATAATGATGATTTTACCATCCCAGGAATCAAAATGCAAATTTTGTAGCAGAACTGGCTATTTTTGGGAAAAAAAACACTACAAAATCAATTATGCAACATAACTCAAGGAATTTTAGGGTTTATCGCTACAAAATTATGAAGTCTATAGCAATACTAAAGTTTTTCTAAATAATTGACATTGGGCTTTCACTGATTGAATGTCATGAGATATTGAACTTAGTGGATTGCATTGATCATGCATAATCATGAAATATAGTGAATTGTACTGCTAAGAATTGTCCAAGATTATCTAAGTCATATCCAGTGGTCTGACTGATGTTTTAATTGTACCACCACATTCTTCATTATAATGATGCGTTGGGATATGATTTTTTATTTTGTTTTCTCATCATTTCAAATTTTATGTTTTGACATCTCATAATACTTTATGTCTCTAGTGGGTAAGATTTTTAATGTTTTATGACTGTTGTAGTTTCAACACCTCACAGTCATCTCATCCCTAAATCCTAGTGGCCAGCTGATGCGACATGAACCTCTTAGAGCAGAGATTATTGAGGCATATCCTAAGTTTGAAGATAATTTTAGGGCTGCAGGGTGGTTAGAATTTTGTCTAAGGTTGTAAGGATATCATGATGTCATGGCTAAATCCTTTGCCGTAGGTTTTGATGGCCAAATTTCTAAGATAGGGGATCTAAATTTTCCAGTGACAGAAGCCACAATTGCTATAGTAGGAAGGTTTCCTATTGTAGGGGAGTGTTGATTTAAATGCTAGAATTTCTCAATTTCAAGCTGCAATCAATTTTTAACACCATATTTTCAAGATCCTTGTTGGCGAAAGGGTCTACCTACATTTTTTTTAAGCAAGAATGGAAGGAGCTTTTGTATTGGATTCAATGGTTCTTTATAGGGGAAGGTCGATAGTCATTTGTATATTTGTGTCAA
This sequence comes from Larix kaempferi, assembly GCA_027924585.1. Taxonomy (NCBI): domain Eukaryota; kingdom Viridiplantae; phylum Streptophyta; class Pinopsida; order Pinales; family Pinaceae; genus Larix; species Larix kaempferi. The sequence goes on from BSBM01000559.1 coordinate 8,546,805, forward strand.
ATGCGGTTTTTACTGCATATTACTGGTGATTCTCCCCTTAATCTTCCTTTCTTCTTGTTCAGAAGCCTCACCAAAATGTCGAACAAGGTTAGAGCCAACCCTACAAAATCACAGCATACTAGTTATCACCAACCCTAATCAAGCTGTCGATCCTTGAAAAACTTGGCAAAGTCAATCGAACATGGGATCATTTTCTATTCTTATTAGGGCTTGAAGCTGAGTTGGTTCTATCTCATAGGAAGGGAGATGTTCCTAGGCGTATTTTACAGTTTCCTCATCGCAAAAGGCAAGTGGAAATAAACTATTATAGAAATTCTAAGCATAAGGAGAAAGATGTAGGTATGGTTTCTAAGCCATCTATTGTAGAAGAAGGGTTTATTCCTAAAGCTGAAAATTCTAAAATAACTGAGCCCTTAGAAAATTCTTCCAAGAAAAGAAAACAAGAAAGTGTTTCTAGGAAAAAATCAGACTTAGCACATGGATATCCATTAAGGAGGCATTTCACTGGGACGCTTAATAAGTACATATTAAATGCAAAGGCTATTCTTGATCCATCATTGAAAAATAAAGAAGTTATCGATATGGAAATTTCTCCAGATGAAATAGGAGGAAAAATGGAAAATCATACATCATTGGGGTCTCTTCAAACAGTTCCAAAAGCTAGAAGGAACTCTGGGCTAAAATCAAAATCTAAAGAGTCTGAAAAATCAAAACCTTTACAATCTATCGAAGAAGAAGACTCTGATCAGTGTATTGAAAAGGAGGAAAAGTTAGCTAAATTTCTAGATAACATGGAGAATACCATTAATTTTTTTCTTGATGTGATAGGAATCAACTCTCGGGATGAGTCATTGACAAGTAAAAAACAAAAGAAAGAAGGCTCTTCTTTATATTTATATTCAAATCTTGAGTCTCAAGAACAGGTTGTCACAGGAAAAGTTGTTCTAGTTCAAGGATTAAAGGGTCATAAACATAAAGTCAGAAGGCAGAAATTGAATGTTGCTATAGAAAGGATAAAGTATTTGGAGCAAGAAAGCAAAGAGTTGTTGATGAATAATGTCAGGGTGAATAATAAGATGAATAGGTTGATTGTCAAACATAATAAGTTATGTGATTTTTCCCAAAGAATATGAAAGAAGAACAAGGCATTGAAAAGGAAGAAGAGGTATTGGAGAGTTAAGTATCTATAAGAAAAGGAAAAGATTCAATCAAACTGTGACGTGCTAGGCATTTTGGCAAAGCTTGGAACTCAAGTATTACAGGACACCTTGCAAACTCCAACATCTCAGGCTTGATCTGCTAACTACTGCAGTATGTTTTTGGTACAAGGAGGATCATAATGTGGATCTACAGTCAACACCAAGGCTTATGTTTTGCAGCATTGGTTTCAACAGTTATCAAGATACACTACAGAATTCTTGCAACCAACATAGTTTCATTTCATAATTTTGGTTAGTCAACCTTAATTAGTGATATAGTTCGTATATACTTTCACTTTTTGTTTCATATTCCAATGATAATAGTTTTTGAAGTTTCTAATCTTTATCTAGGTCAAGTCTATGTGTCATGCCTATATCATATCCATGTATATTTGACCTAAGACTTAAATTAGAAAGTTGGTCCTTTTGAAGTGGATTTGAGATCCAAATTTTTTGGATAGTGTATCTTTTAAAAGGGATGGTTTATGTAAAGAAAGGGATTGTTGGCAAAATAAAAATCAATACTACTTCACTAATTTTGTATTTTATAGAATTTTCTTGGGGAAATCAAAATCAGATTGTCTTCATTGATTAATGCTCTTGTGGTATGGTTTGAATCTTCATTTCTTTCATTAGCAATCTATATTGAATGTGGTGTTCTTTTGCATAGCTTTAAAATGTTTCATTTTTTGTAGATCAAATAGCAAGGTAGAATTGTGTATTGTCTGTTTTGCAGACCAAATGACAGAGTTCTCTTGTTTACTACCTATAATCATTGGAATGCCTTCAATATTTCACTTGTAAACAAAATATTGTTGTTTGTGATTTCTTTGTCTATTGTTTCACCCATCATTTTCCACTCCCAATAATTTGACATAACTATTTTGAGCATGCCTATGAAGTCACAATATTCCAATTGAAAACCTTGTTTGATACTCAACCTTAGGCCAAATAGAATCTGTCCATCAACATCAAATCAATCTTTAAACCATTTATTTTCCAAGTGCCCTATCTTTTCCCTTTAGCATTCAAGGTGCAGACTTTAGGGATAACGACTGGTTTATTCATTTTTGTGCATGTCACCATTGAAAAATTCAATGATGACATTTAATTATGTGCACGCCACCATTACAAAAATTAACAGTGATGCTTAATTTTATGGCCGTCACTATTGAAAAAATCAATGGTGACATTTAATTATGTGCATGTCACCATTGCAGAAATTAATGGTGATGTTTAATTTTGTGATTGTCACCATTAATGAAACTTCGATGACTATCCTTAAAGGCTCGTAACATTTTTTTTAAAATTGAATAGAAATGGCGATGGTCCTTTATCACACATCACCAATGAGGTAATGGAGATGGTCGTTAAAGATAGGTCATTGTTGTTCTTTGGCATTGGAGACGATCACTGACCATCACTAATATTGATTATTGGTGATGGGATTAGTGTGTCTCAATATCTCCTTTACTTTTGGCTATGCTTCCTTTGGCGACATTCAGTTTTTGGTGATGGAGGCCCTTTTGACCTTCTCCAATGAGGTTATGGTGACGGTCATTAAAGATATGTCATTATTTTCCTTTGGAATTGGTGATGGTCACTGACCATCACTAATAATGATTATTGTTGATGGACCTAGCGCGTCTCCATATCTCCTTTTAATTTTTGCTAGCTTTGGTGATGGAGGCCATTTTGATCATCACCAATGAGGTTATGGTGATGATCATTAAAGATATGTCACTATTGTTCTTTGGAATTGGTGATGGTCATTAACCATCACTAATAATGATTATTGGTGATGAACCTAGTGTGTCTCCATATCTCCTTTACTTTTGGCTACACTGCCTTTGGTGACGTTTAGTTTTTGGTGATAGATGCCCTTTTGACCATTACCAATGAGGTTATGGTGACATTTTTTGCCCGTCACCATAGGCCTTTTTTCTTGTATTGAAAACATAAAAAAATAATAGTTCAACACACCCCATGCTGATCACTAGGAACCTCCCAATAGTTTTTCCCTCTCCATGTCACGTTCTTCCCAATATAAAAACTTTGATTGTCATCATGCTAGAGTTTAACAACTAAATAAATCTAGTGAAAGAGAATACTGGTCAATTCAACTTAAAGATGTCAAATTCCAAGAGCAATCATTTGGGAATATTGCAAATATAAATGACATAAATTAACTAATCTAAGCAAATCAAGGCGATATGCTATGAAATGAAAACATATAAACTGATGCGATGAAATAAACTAAATGCATGCGAGAAATCAAAATGCCCTATGGCTAACATGCATCCCTACTCCTATGAAAGAGAGAATAAATCATGTGGGATGTCATTTGTTGTATAGGAATACATCAAACATTATACAACCATTATCACTTTTTACCTTATTGCATCAAATTCTATCGTGAACACCTAAAACAAAGATAGATTTGATCATGACATTCAAAAATAGAAGTTAGCATAAATTGGATGAAACAAAAAGAATGCAAATGGCATGATTTAGAACTAGAAAGATTTAAAGATTTGACCACCCATGAATCCAAAACATAATACCTAAAATTAAAATGGGGATCTCCCTATCCACCCCATCGACCATGCCAGATTTGCTTGGAATAAGGATAGAATCGTGAAATTGGTCCAGACTTCATTGATATTGAAATCACCCTCCTTGATAACTGGTGGATTAGGAACAATGTAATTGGTGACATCTTTAGATTTGACATAGATTAAAGTTTCATCAACTTCATTATTGTTAGTGCTTCTCATGAAGATACCTGGTCCATCATTTACCAATTCAGGATAATCATCATAGATGGGTTGCAAATCATTTTGAGGCAAAACATTGATTTCATAATCAAAAAATTCATTGATCACACATTGGTGATGGGGAGATATATGATTTTCTTTATCACTAGGATGCATGTCGATTTGTGATGAAGTGTGAATGACATGATCCTCCTCAACATATTCATGTCTGGTCACAAATTCTTCATTGAGAAATTCACATCCTTCAAGAAGAGATTCGGGATGCTTGTCATAAATGGGATGTGAAGCAATTTGAGATATGGAATCACCCTCAGACAAAATCGAACTATCAAAAGGAGGGATTTGACCAATTTCATCATCTAATTGGCATGCATTATCAACAAATTTGTCGCAATTTGGATGAGAATTAGACTGGAATAATACCTCAATATTGGACATAATATGATTGTTGAGAGCAGTATCATCCACGATCATGGTATTTTCACGATAAATGTCGTATTTGAAATAATCAAAAACATCACCATGGACATTATGATATTTGGATAGGAAAAATGGATCACTCTGAGGTAGGATTCAATCATTTATACTAATCTTCCCAATGATTACATCCTCTTGATTGAATTGGTAAGTGCCGTTAATGAGAGGATTGGAAAATTTATGATGAGCAAGATGAGGGATTTCCTCCAAGACACAGGGAATTGAATCAGGGATAGGTTCGTGAAAGGGATCATTATTGCCTACAATTGAAAAAGATGGAGCATCTTTTTCAACTAAATCATGAATTGATGATATGGAAAAGGATTCATCAAGAGTATTAGATGCAATCTCACCCAAATCAAGAATTTATTGATCGAAAAGAGGAGAGTCAGAATAAATAGGATCATGATGGTTGTTCCCTTCCATTTGATGAATGTTGAAAGAACGACTTTCAAGAGAGAATTGATTATCGGATAAGGTGACATCTTCAAAATTAGATAACTCGTCTTCAAGTAGGACCTTTTCTCGAGAAAAGACATTGAGTAGCAAATCATAGGCCTCATCAATAATTAAAGATTCACTTTGTGGGTTAGGATGAGGTGAGATGGATTTCTCTTGGAAAATTGAAACCTTAGGAACTAGTTTGAAATCAATTTTGAAAATATCATCATCGAAAGGAAAAACTTCATGAATATTATAAATAGGAGGAGTGACTGATTTAGAGACATCGATTGTATTGATGATCATCTTATAAAGGGGGATTGGAAGTTGAGGATCATCATTAGGAGAGGAATTAATAAGTGCGTCCTCAGGATGCAATCAAAAATAAGGATTGTGATGTTCTTTGTAATAATCACACCAAAGGGGTTTTGAATTATCAAACTCAGTCTTGAAAATTCTAAAGAACTAATTCTAACCTTGGATAGAATGTTAAGGTAAAGATCTCAACCAAACAGTAGCCTTTCCATAAAGTATGTTTGGGAACATACAAACTTTCACAGAGATCATCAATATAGTTAACATGACAATATTCGATGAACATTGAGATATGATCAATAGGATCCTCGTGTGGTAGACCTACAAATAGGGGAAGGTCTGGGTCCACACACCATGCTTCCTGTTTATAATCTGGGACACATAGCACATCGATAAGATTGACACAAGTTCACCAGGTATAAGTCATTATTGGGTAATAACAAGAAATAAAGATGGACGACTTAACAAAGATTGACTCAAGAATCAAATTCAAAAAGATTCAAAGATAGATAGGAACATTTGTCCCCAATGGAGCCAGCAAATATGTTGATGCTCAAAATGACACAAGTTGGGAAACAACACTATAAACACCCCTGGAGGGCTATTCAAGGGGGTGAAAGGGATGGAATCCTAGGTTGCATTTAGAGCCCTTGGGTAGATAGCATACAATGGATAAATCAATGGTGTTAAGTACATAAGTGAAATGAAAGTGAGGTTGGATTAGCTTGACGAAATACAAGTACACTTTCAAAATGAGAATGTTAGTCCACTAATAAGTCTAAAAGAGACCTATGTAACCATGTATGCATTAATTTATGAACAAAGAATGATCATCTAACTAACAACTAAATAAATTAATTATGCAGTATTTATAAAGGAATAAGAAAGCATAATACGATAATTTCTCTAAAATGTAAGTGATAGGAGCTAGCATGAAATCTCATCAATAATTAAATCTATTCTCATGCTAATGTAGATTAAAGTATCTACTTCGATTATGTAAGAGAAACATTCAATTATGTTCTATTGTGAAATTTTAAAATACCTTTAAAATTCAGCATGTTATTAATGTAATAATATTAGCTAAATGAAAATGAAACTTTGGGTACTCGCTGTTAGCATAAAAATGAAGTAATAATTTTTATTATGCTAATGTATAAGTAATTATAACCACATTTAATGATATGCAAAGATGAAATTTTCATTACATTCGGATTTGCAAATTTTGAATGCAATCAAATATCTATGTTCATTCATGCAATAATATTAATGATAAACAGTGAACTTGGCAAATTCGTCATTTGGTAAAATTCTGCTTGCAAAATTTTATAGATTACATAAAGTGAAAGATAGCACAAGATATTACATAACAACTACTTTAGACTGAATTATACAACGCCAGAAAGGCCTGCAACTAAGGTCAAAAAATTAGAAAATTTATATACATCTTAGAATAGAAATATAAAAAATGAAAAATTATGTACAAGTCAATAAAAAAAATTGATAAAAGTATTACATTATTTTTATACATAAATATAGTCTTGTGGAATGTAAAAAAAACATAAATGATAGCAAATTTGAATGTAGAAAAATGGAGGAAGACACGGATATGCCCAAAGTCAGATTTTTTATTAAAAGATGGAATTTGATAGTCATTAGTACCATATGCGGTGGCTGGTTTAAACCCTAAAAAAAGGGGGGTTTCCAAGACCCTACGCAATTCTCAATAACTCAAGTTCATACGGGTGAAACTAAGACAGTAGGAGGAGTCCCGCTTATATTGTCATGCAGTAACCTGTGTGCATGAAAACATTTATAGGAAAAATATCCGGGAGAAAACAAAATGCATGTAGAAAAATAGAACGTACCTCCAGTGGAAGCACACTCTGCCTCCACCCTAAGGGATGGTGTTGGATTGTAGTTTACCTGCAATCACCACCTGTTAGGCTCATACATGACTAAGTATGAAGGGAAAAGCTAGTAGTACCCACCTCTTACCTCCAATGTGAGATCCTCTTTGCAGCAACATCGTTGAGCTTTTAAAGGCTACGAAAAGGTATTCCAAGCATGTGAGTGAAGGCCAAGGGTTTCGACAACTGACAGGAGGCCAGTGGTCACCACGTCTTTTGGAATTCTATCTTCTCATGTTGTTCGAATGAGGTACCTAAAACATTCGAGGAGTTACTTTGATAGCTTGGCATTTGATCTTTTGTATGTCTGGAAGAGAGGGTGAGTTGCAGTATCCCACGCTCACCCTCTCACATGCAAACAAAAAAACAAGAGGAGCTTCAACGGCTTATTGTTCTGTTTCAACTTTTGTAGAACTTATACGTCTTAGAGAGTTTCCAGGTGCTTAGCACTTTTAATTCACTGGTCATAAGACCTATGGAATTGAATTTTGCGGCTAACATCAACTTTAATGTGTCACTAACCTAGATTTTATATAGTGTAATATAAAGTTTGCAGAACCCCTTCAACATCGCTTATATTTTTGGAAAGCTAAGCATCATATTAGTCAATGCTATTCCCTCAAGAATATATACTACCAATTGCATATCCCTCAGTCCTTCAACACATATATGAGCCTATATTCGATGCAATGGAGTATTTTCTTGCGTCAAAGATCTGATCTTTGGTTTTATTATACTTGGGGAAAGTGTAGCTGTAAGTGTAAGTGTAAGTGTAAGTGTAGGAAATTTAACCATACTGTCGAAAATAAGGCTCATTTAATATTATCCTTAGTACACATTGAGAAAAACAGAGCTATCACAATTGCAAACTTTAGCCATCCAAGTGCTTTCATGTCCTTGTCGAGGAGTAAGGTCTTAATAATTCTTCCACAAGCCCCATGAGGTATGACTACGTGAATATCCCTTGCAGCGATGAATCCACCATCGGCTTTGTATCTACTATATTTCCTCAACCTTGTACTTTTTCATCAAATAAATATTAGCATAAACTAAATAGGAACATGATAATGCAAGAATTTCCTCCAATAGTTTTTCCATTGTGACCAATATTATGATAACACATTGAGACCAAACTAATGCCTTTCAGATGCAGTGCTTGGTTCATGGGGTAATTATTCCCAAAACCCATGGTGACTGTAAACAATGCTCAAGCTCACAAATACCTTAATCTCAAGATATAGTCGCTTGCAAGGAATGCATAGCTTGATGAGGTTCGAATCACAAATTCCCCTAAAGTATAATCTCTTTATTTCTAATAAAGCTTCAAGCAACATCGAATGCTAGAGATCCTCATCTTCCCCACTACAACCGTTATGGAATGGAAGGTGATATGAATCTTGTCTACAGTGTATCATGTTAGCGGTGGTCTCTACATGGACATGCTCATGGAATCTGCCTCTTGCCTCAACTGAATAGAAAGGGTCATTGTCCAATTTCTCACAGTCGCATGGTATTAGGTTTTTAGTTCATTTACGTGGCATTCTTTATTTTTTATTTTTGCACCGTGAATTCCCTCCCACCTTCCTCTTTGTGACATGTCTTTTCGCTTGTCGGTCTGTCTCGGCCTAGTGTGCTTGTAATGGTCCTCCCCATTGCCATGATTCTCTATTCCAGACCTGGGTTCGTCCCTCCAATAGTTTTTTTCATGTCAGACTGGTGATAATGTTGTGTTACTTTCCTTTGGAATCTTCATTGCCTTGATGTGCTACAAACGGTCGTTAGCTTTGCTAGTTGGTTGCATGGTGTGGTGTAACGCCTCGACCTACATTTTCTCTCTGCTTGGCTACCACATCTCTGACTGCGTGGATGGATGGCCTTTCCGTGACAATGTTTGAATGCATTCTTTAAACATCCAATGGATTCGTACCAAACTTCTCATTAGGGTAATTTTTGAGATTGAAAATGGGCCTCAAAACAAAAAATGTACCATCAAAATTCACTTTATAAGAACCAATAGGATTCAATATGATGATGTCAACCATAGGGGTAAATTTTGTAAAAACATTTGAAGGGAAAAAGAAAAATTTTACCTTTTCGTATTTTGTATTTTTGACATATCTCCTTATCGATTTACCCAATTTCAAGTTTGAGCACTTGTTGGATGTGGAATTCAAAAAATACACATCCAACGATACCCACACTGCATACTTTTGAGGCACCCACAACACGAAAAATGAAAAATTCAATAAAAAAAATATTGTATGTATTAAAATATGTTTTAATTGAATTTTTCATGTTTCATATCATGGATGCCTCAAAGGTATGCCATGTGAGTATGCGTTGGATGTGGAATTAAATTCCACATCCAACGAATGCCCAAACTTGAAATTTGTGTAAACTGGTAAGAAGATATGTCAGAAATACAATAAGAAAAAGTAGTTTTTATTTTTCCCCTCCAAACTCCAGAACAATTTGTGTACAGTGTGGGCTATCTGGCTATATATATGAAGAGAGAGGCATTTCGCATTTAAATTTCAAAGATATTGTGACATATGGTGTGTATATTACTCTGCTTTAATTGGAGTAAACTTGATTTGCAACCAAATTTACAATTTTGAGGGATGGAATACTGACTCGAAATAAGTTGTGTTTTGTTTTTATTATAAGATGCAAAAGTTTTTTGAATATGTAAATAATTTTATAACATCAGTATTGTCACTTACGTACTTTTTGCACTCATTATTTAAGGATATATTTTTACTTTCTTAATTAGAGGGACATAAACTTGGATTTATCATGTAGATAACTTATAATTATGCTCGTTCATCTGTATCTCTATCTTCTACAGGAGTATACCTTGAGTTATCACATAGTTATTTGATTTACCATTTCTATTTTGTTTGCATTTAGTTCTCTCATGACATAGATTCATGCATTTTCATTTTCCACAACATTTTTTTGTATTTCGACCATGTTTATGAACAATAGTATTTTTATTGTTCACATTAAAACATGATTTGATTACAAAATGGCAACAGAGAAAAATGGGACATTGTAGAAACTCAATAGTTATGATGGAAACAAATATATGGGTAGCTTTTTGTGGCAAAAAAATACTCTCTCATCATGGGCAATGGTAAATCATTGTATGTAGGTCGATGACTAATTATATTAAACGACAACTATATGTAGGAGGGTGCTCTCTCTTCTTGAAAATAAAGTAGGGAAAAACCCTTTATTATGATTTGAATTCCCAACTAATCCCTCCCATGTGGTTCCCAAACTTCTTTAATCCACATCATAATGATGGCCTCATGAGGACTTTGATCGATAAAATATCCAAGAAGTGTGTGCTTACAAATCTTATGATAGACATTAAATATACTTATCACTAGAAAAATACATAAATATTTTGTTAGGCTATAGATCATTACCTCATGAAACACTCTTAGTACATTTCAGGGGCCTTTGGCATAACCATTGTGCTCACAATCAATGTGTTGAATTTTTAATGTATTTCCAAAGCTTGACAATTATTTCACAATGATTTCAAGCATTCATTTCATCCCACAATTTTCGTTGAATAATTGCACATTGAAAATTTGAACATATATTACAACGAAAATAAAGGATCGTAGAAACACAACCATGCACAATAGACACAAATATTTTTACCCTTGGAAACCCAATAAGGGAGAAACCCAACCAACTTTTCTTAGAATAATCCAATCCAATTCAAGTACATTACCGATCATGAAGGGAAACCCTAGCATATAGAAAATTTTCCCGTGTTCACAAGAAACCCCAGCAAGGGTAGCGAGTCTTCTAGAGACAATAAGAAACCCCAAAATTACTTCTTGTGACATTCATTATCCCTCCTTGAAAAGTGCGCACCAATGTAGCAAAGATGATGTTGGATGATTGAATAAATGAAATGCCAGAGCACTTTATTCATATTCTTCAATTCACTTGATTTTCACTAGTGGGGCCGACTTGTCTTCTTATTGGGGCCAACTTCCTAATTTTGATCTTCATCATTTATTTAATCTTCAGGGTTGACTTGTCTTCTTGTATTCAATCTTTCCTGGGACTTCTTCAGTGCTATTTGGGACTTCTTCCGTGGTATGACTTGTCTTCTTGGTTATTTCTTCATCATACAAAAGTTGTCCTTGTTGATGATAATCTCCTCACATGCATGTCTATTCATGCATAGAGCTCTAATGTTGATTTGACCCCACTCTAAGAAGTCATAGACACTTCTTAGAGCCTATGTCAAATTCAACATTAGATTATAGTTTTCATATTTCACAAGGGGGTGAAATCCTCTATCAAATAAACAATTCAACTCACTCTAATATAGAATAGATCACTCTATCATGGGGCACTCCCTCATAGAGTATGAAATGTGACCTCTAGCCTTATTCACTCTTAGTTAACACACATGACTAATCAAGGCTAAGCATCTCGAGCCTTATTCCCTCTTAGTCAACACACATGACTAATCAAGGCTACACCAGGGCCATTCTCCACTAGCCATTAGTCAACTCACATGACCCCTATTGGAGAATTTCTGCATAATTTTTTCCTAATGCTGCAACTTGGAGAATCATCAACACAATGGACTTAGCACTACTATGGATAATAAATTTCAATGGATCATACAAAGCCATTCTAGGCAAAATTTCCTCAAGGTATTTTGGTAGCTTGAACACCTTCTTTATCATATCATGTTTCAACCATATTAAAGTCCCCAGAAAGTAGCCAATGGAACTGTGATAGCATATGGACCAACCAATTCCATAAAGCGACACTTTCCTCTATAATGTTAGGTGAATAGATATTAGCAAATCCCAACATCCATCGATGTTCAACATAATCTAAATAAGCCTCTATGATGAGTTTGTGCCTAAACACAACAAAATAAAGACTAGGTGAAACTAGGATAGCAACACTCCATTGCCATCCATATAATAATCAAGGTTATTCTAATAATAAAAAAACAAATTTATTCTAATAATCAAGGTTATTCTAATAATAAAAAAACAAATTTACTAACTTATTACAGACATAAAATTTATATATCATGTATCAAATTTATAATCTTCCAAGTGATAGATATTCTACAAGGGTTCATAAGCCCCCCTAACATTCCACAAAGCTAATTGCAATGTGGGTGAGTAGTAATGTATTCCATATTGCATTTAACATTACCATCGCCAAAGCTCGATCAATGCCCCTTAGGGGTTTGTCAAGACCATGCTTTCGAGAACATAGATCTTTATCCATTCCTCCAAGTTGTGAAACTTGGGTGCTTTCAGATATTCCTCAACATATGAGGTTTCCCAGGTATTCAACAAGGTGGGAAGAAACCACACCCTTTAGCGACACATCCTCATCCCATGCTCCCGAGGTGATGGTGGGTAGGGTGAGGAAGCTTAGAAAGGGCACATAATCTCCTTCCATATGGTTGAGGTATTAGTATCGTCTGTTGCTAACATTGATGTAACAACTAGCTAGGTTAGCTAGGTATTATAAGTTGTCATTGCCTTATTTCACTAACAATTATTTTGAATCACTTGCACCCATCCATCCTCATTGTATACCTAAGAGGCATTTTAAGCTTCAGCTTGAGGAGAAAAACTAGCTAGGACAATGGAGTATCTAATTATCGAGTTTAACAATAAGGAGGAAGTCCCTAATTTTATGGTCAAGACATTAACACGTAAAGATAGTATTTGAGAGCTTGATATACTTCATAGGTTTTTCAATATACTTTGTCTTCAATTTGAATGAAGACGAATTTCTTAAGATCTTCTAATAAATTCACTTGTAGAATTCTCTTGTCTAGGGAGTAGGGTTAAAAAATGGGGCGTCTCATGATAGAAAAACCACCCAATCAACGTAGAGACATGTTCTATAAATCACTTGATATATTTCATGGGTCGTTCAATCACTTTGTCTTCAACTTGAATGAAAGCAAATTTCTTGAGGCCTTTTGACAAATTCATTTTAATCGCTTTTAGGGCATGGGGTTACAAATGGGTTGTCTCGTGATGGATAAACCTCCCAATCAACCTAGGGGTGTGACGTAAAATTACCAAATTTGCATGGGTAGACCAAAAAATTTGACCCTCACAAGGCAACATAAGTAGGAAAATTATTTAACCTAGAAATTAGCAACACGTGAGGACAACATAACTAAGGTGTTTCAATAGACCTAGGGTATGAGAGACAATAACTACACAATGTGACTCTTTTTGAAAATAAAATAGGAAAAAACTCTTTCTTAAGATTCACATTTTCAAACAATGCCACCCATGTTGTTCCCAAACTTCCTCAACCCACATATGAAGAGGATTTAATCAAGAAAATACCTAAGAAGTGTGCGTCTTCTTTTTATCTTATCATAGGCTCCAATATACTCTAATAGAAATATCCACAAGGATTTTGTTACTAGGATAGATCACTACCTCGTTATAAACATTCAACACAAATTTCCAGGAGGCCTTTGCCATATCCATCGTGCTCACAATCAATGGACTAAGCATTGTGATGGATAACAACTTTCGATGGGCAAATTATTTAGTTGAGAAATTATCAACCCATGAGGACAACACAACTAATGTTTTTCAATAAACATAGGGGCCATGAGCCACAATAACCTACACAATGTGACTCTCTGGTATAGAATTTTCTGGATACATCACAGTCATGTTTATTTTATAGACATTTTGAACTAGATTACATTTTAGATCCCGATGGTGGGCCTGGAAGATTCTATACCTACTAAAACTAAAGTAATGTGACTTCTTGAAAATAAAATAGGAAAAAATTCATTTTTAGACTTTGCATGCTCAAACAATGCCACCCGTGGATTCCAATTGAGAAAATACCCAAGCATGTGTTTTTTAATCTTATCATAAACTCCAACATACTCATCAGTAGAGATACCCACAATGATTTCATGACTAGGTTAGAGAATTACCTTGTGAAACACCTTCAATGCAAACTTTTAAGGGGCCTTTGGCAAAACCATTGTGCTCTGAATCATTGGAATAAGCATTGCAATGTATAACAACTTTTAATGGAGTATATTACCATTGCAATGTATAACAACTTTTAATGGAGTATATTACCATCCTTGGAGTTGGTCGATGTTATTAATATGCACTCAAACTCTGTGTGACACATTAAGTTTCACTCAAGGCAACCACAAGACAAGTAACATGTCAACACTAAAATTAATGTCGTTAGTAATGAACGAAATATGTATGCAAAACCAAACTATACAAAACCTAGTGGGCTTTCCTAGCTAGCCACATAATTTTGCATACAACATATTGTTAGTTATTAAATTTATTGTGTTTAATACGCTGACGTTTGTTTCATTTAATTTTAGCACATATGGTTACCTCTTCTTTTTATTAATTTACATAAAAGGGGAATATTTTTAGTGTCAAAATTGAATTCATGAAAACTAATTTTATTATAGTTACATTTTTTACAAGAAAAACAAAGTGAATTACAAATTCTAAGTGATTAATTGCACAACTCCCTTGCCACTGTAACACACAGTAGTGATGACTTGTAGGAAATATATACCTAGAAAGAATCACATTTTATTTTTTAGACTTATACTATATAAATGTAGATTTAAAACAAAATAACTTTTATATTTCCTATACTATTAAATTAGGATATGGAGATAATAGATGCTTATAAATAAAGTTCTAGTGATACTATCATGTTTTCTTGTACAATAAAACTATATTGTAATGCTATACTGTGGATCTTGAAAAAATGCTAGAATTAAAGTTCACTAGTTTACAAGTTTTATCACTGGATTATATAATTAGAGGGATTTCATCTTACATATGTTTATGTAATTAATTATTAAGGGTGTGAATATAAGTTGATCGTTGTTGATTCAGTTCAAATATTAAACTAAAAATCAATATCTACTTAATTATTCCATAGATCATACCAATTTATTGAATATACAAGTTAACATGTCTCTAAATACTATAATGAAAGCCAATATCTATGTCATTATTCCTATAAACCATGCTAATTTATTGGATGCACAAGTTAACATGTTTTCAAACACTCAAATGAAAGAATATCTAAATAATTACTCATGTACATCATTCTAATTTAGATGTATAAGTTAACAAGTGTTCCACAATAGTTTACCATTGTCCCAATTTTTGCTATTCGAGAGGGACAAAATATGGTCTATATCATAATTCAACTTACATATATACAACAATGTCAAGGTGTTGATAATGGGTTCTAATAATGAAACTTGGCACAACATGTTTTCTATAATTGAGCTTTACCGCATAGAAACTAAGACAATGGTTTTAATTTAATTTTTTAGCCACAATGAGTTGAAGACAACCTTGGGTTTTAAGTCAACTTATCAATGTTCTTCTAATATCTAATAGATGGTGGAAATTAAATCATAGTAATTTTAGATGATTCTACAAGGCTAGAATTGTTGCCAAACTAGGGTTTCAAATCCATTTATCAAAGTTCAAATCTCTCAATTAATGAGGGAGATCAAATAATATTTATTATATTTTATTCTACATACCTACATAATTAGTTTATCATGTATGCTTCTTGAATCCATATAAGTTTTGAGCGTTTGTGAATAGAAAATATAGAGTTTGTGTGGTAGTCTTTTGGTTTATTTGGTTTTTATATTTGATATTTAGGTTTTTTACGTTGATTGTTATGAGGTTCGCGACTTACATAAGTTTGGCATGGAGAAAGAAATGTCTCCCCTCTTTCTTATAGAGAAAGCATTGCCTTATCTCAACATATTTTCATCATTCTCTACCATTTTTGCATTTAAATGCACTGAACTTATATTTTTTTGAATTGAATATACATCCACACTAAAATGGATATTTAGACAAATTATGATTGTTTGATGTTCTATTCTAGTTCCTATCATGCTTCTAATTCATGCTATTGAGATTTGTGGGTTCTTATTTACCTTGTAAAAAATACTGAACAAAAACCAAAGGTCATGTAACTACACGAGAAAACTATCAAGCAATAGATATGTAATACAAGAGAAAAGCCAAGCAATGGCCTATAACATTTGTCAAGATAAAAATGTTAAGCCTTTTTAAGAAGCACATTAAAATTACAATTAGGAGCACATCACAATAACAATTAATTTTCATCATTTATTATTGTAAGACAACCAATTAATGTTTGAATACATTAGATGTATTTTTCAAGTTTCACATGTGGAGTGTCTTCAAGTTTTGGAAGTGAAAACAAAAATATCGTTCTACCAAGAGATACCCTGAAAGATTAGAAAGCATAATCATAGAAAATCTTTGAATTTCATATTGAATCTAATAATCTATTTATTATAAGTATATTCTACCAAGAGATACCCTGAAAAATTAGAAAGCATATTCCTGGAAAATCTTTGAACCTTTTATATTGAATCTAATAATCTATTCATTGAATCTAATAATCTATTTATTATAAAAGCAAGATCATGGATGCAAACAAATAAAATCAAATTGAAAATTTCAACAGCAGAACTACTCATTTTAGAACTAGTAGACTGCAACTGCATTTCTAAATAAAACCATAATCCATTAGATTATTATAAATATAAAATATACAGTAAGCAAGATCATGGATATCATGGATGCAAACAAATAAAATCAAATTGAAAATTTCAACAGCAGAACTACTCATTTTACAACTAGTCGACTGCAATTGCATTTCTAAATAAAACCATAATCCATCAAACCCAAAACTACTCATTTTAGAACTAGTCGACTGTAACTGCATTTCTAAATAAAACCATAATCCATCAAACCCAGAACTACTCATTTTAGAACTAGTCAAACCCAGAACTACTCATTTTAGAACTAGTCGACTGTAACTGCATTTCTAAATAAAACCATAATCCATCAAACCCCAAACTAATTCCAATGCCCAAATAATATTACTATAGATGTATCTACAAATATTCCTCTATCCATCCATTTCTTCACCAACAGACAAAAAGCAACAAATATTACAAATATTCCTCTATCCATCCATTTCTTCACCAACAGACAAAAAGCAACAAATATTACAAATATTCCTCTATCCATCCATTTCTTCACCAACAGACAAAAAGCAACAAATATTACATAGAGATGAAAGTGATTTGGTAGTGAGTACACCTCTGAAAGTGATTTGGTAATGAGTACACCTCATCAATTTATACGCACACACTTCAGTCCTACTCAATCTGATCAAAGGAAGTTGACTATTTGTAGAATGGGAGACGAGGCACATAAAGAAGAGGCACGAATGGGTGTCTCTTACTACAAACGGGCTTACCATATAACACGTGATGCCACTTGGTACAAACAAAAAGCAACAAATATTACAGAGAAATGAAAGTGATTTGGTAGTGAGTACACCTCATCAATTTATAGGCACACTTCAGTCCTACTCAATCTGATCAAAGGAAGTTGACTACTTGAGTAAAGGAAGTTGACTATTTGTAGAATGGGAGATGAGGCACATAAAGAAGAGGCACGAATGGGTGTCTCTTACTACAACAGGCTTACCATATAACACGTGATGCCACTGCCATTCCAAAAAAAATCATATGCTCCAGTACAGATGCCAAATTCTTGATCCTGGTTTGTTACTATACGAGCAGAAGCCTCCAAACTTTGTGGGCAAGTTGTAATTTCAAGGTAGTCACAATATTCATACTTTCTGCTAAACAAATGCCAAATTCTTGATCCTGGTTTGTTACTATACGAGCAGAAACCTCCAAAATTTGCCAAATTCTTGATCTTGGTTTGTTACTATACGAACAGAAGCCTCCAAAATTTGTGGGCAAGTTGTAATTTCAAGGTAGTCACAATATTCATACTTTCTGCTAAACAAAGCACGTGGTTACCAGGCTGATCACTGCAATCATATGCCTAAGCACGTGGTTGCAGACATAGACCAGGCTGATCACATTCCTTTTGACACAACATCAGATAGAGTGTTCAATCACAAGATGTCTGTATCGTTTAAGGAATGGGTCACTCTGCAAACGGACCAAATAACATGTGATGTCACTGCTATCCACTTATATACTCAAAGACATCCACGTTTCAAATCTCATCTATTAGTGTATACACGAAAACCTTAAAATTTTGTGAGGAAGCTATTTCATGGTATTTGTAAAATCTTAATAATTTCTACTACACAAAGGACATGGTTGTAGACGGAAACCAGACTGATCACATGACTCCATATTAGACATGGTTGTAAACGGAAACCAGACTGATCACATGACTCCACATTCCTTCCTTCTAATAGGGCATGTGACTGAGTACTCACTATTGAATGTTGTGTTTCTTTGGGTGTGTGTCACCCTGCAAACAATACAACTAACATGTGATGCTACTGCCATTGCCCATGCCACTACCCACGACTTCAACACAAAAATTATATGTGAGCATATAAACATCAATGTCTCTATTAACATCTAATACTGTATGAACAAAAACAACACCAATGTCTCTATCTAATACTGTATGCACAAAAACAACACCAATGTCTCTATTAACATCTAATACTGTATGCACAAAAACTTCATTTGCAGGGAAGTCGTAATAGGTAACGAAGAACACACAACATTCAACATTCAATTATGATCATTAAGTGTCCCTTAAAGACATTTATCCTGGTCATTAACTAAACTGATTGAAGAAATTTGAAAACCAGTTTTTGTTGTGGGGACTAATTTTGAAATCTCTAAATAATGTTTGCATTGTTCCTAAGCGAGTATTGATTCATATTTTATGCTATATTTGGAGAGTTTTGATTCATGCTTGGAAGCAGTGATAAAAGTGAGATTCAGTTATCATTTTATGTGTTGTTTTTTAAGGCAACAGTCATCTTTGCCACTGCCCTCTTGATATGCTAAAACAATAACCATTGTGCTGTTTGCAAAGATTCATAGACAATCAACACTGAAAATATAATCCTCTATTACGACCTACAAAATTTTCGATCTCATTTTTTTGTCTAAAGCAATGCTACATTTGAAGCTGAACAATATTTCACAACAGTCTCCATAGCCCAAAATCTTCACAAGGGGTAATGGATGACAAAAAAATAAACCGGTGAACATATTTTCTCAATCCATTCATCATATTAAACCCCCACAACAATAATCTACATTTCCACAACAAATGTTTTGGAAACGTATGTCCCTGCTCTATAGAAGATCAGGCTTCATCAAATGTTTACTGCTTACTCTGACTCCAATCAAAGCAGAGTAAGATACACACCATATGTCACAATGTCTTTGAAATTTAAATGCTAGATGCCTCGGGCATCAGATATACAGCCAGCCAGCCCGCACTACACGAACAGTTCATATCTCCTACAAAAATTAAATTAATACTGCACATAGATCCTGAATTCCTTCTGATTACAAAGACCAGACTCCAATCACTGGAGTGTTGGAAACAGAAAATAATTCTATGCAGACTGCTTTCTAAGACCAGCAATACATTCATGAATTCCAATGGAAATAAAATCCAGTTCTCAATACCTCTACCCTGCTAAATTTAAGCATATAAAGGCAAAATGAAACTAGTTTCTTCCCTGCATTAAAACAATAGTTCAGAATCAAAAAAATTACAGGAGTAAGCAATTACACAGCAAGAATAATAAAGCATCCTCAGCCATAACTTCACACACAGGCATGACTAACCTTAATTGCATTCGTATTATTTTGCCTAGTCCCCAGAAGTCAGATCTGTATTCCTTATCGTTTTGCTTGGCCTTAAACTGCTTCCACTTTCTATTGTTCTTTTGGGCACATTACTCCTTTCGGCATCTAATGAATTACTTTTTCCAAATCAGGTGAGTTCTCCTTGGGTTCTAATACTCAGAACAGAGAAAATATATTGGTTAGCAATGTAATTGTGTGTGAGCATAATTTGAAAATAAACTCACGAATGGAAGACCAAAAAAATGAATCCTACCAGATTTAATTTGATCAGATTCAACTTCTTTTCAGCTCCAGTATTTATCAAGTTCAGCATCCAAGGACTGGCTCGCAGACTTTTTGTCCTTCATCCGAGACTATGTACCAAAAATCACAGATATGTAAGCCGGGGGGCAGCTAAACCATGCTTCACAGAAATGTAAATCCGGTGCAGCTATACCATGCAGCCACCACAAATTCGAGTAAATCAATTGCTTTCAAGCCACATAAAAAACAGATTTAAGAAACTCTTAGGGGAGCCTATTCGCTTCCCTTCCTTGGCTTAAATTTTCAGAATTACAAACACGTTAAGGAGTAATTGTAAAGCACACTATAAGATTAAATAAACCAGCAACAAGCTTGTAGTGTTTTGGAGTTTAAACGAGCAACCAGCTGCCATATTCTTCTCACTGGGGTTAATAATAGCATCGTACTAATTCACTACAGCCTTAAATGAAAAGCTCAATATTTTAAAACAATTCGCATTAAGAGCCTTGAAAAGAACCCCTGCACTACAATAAATTTCATGCTACAAAGAAATTGAGAAGTTGAGGTAACCACGTCTATAAATTCGCCCCAGAGGCTTCTCTAATTCCTGGTAGAAGGCAATTTCAGTTTTGATCTTCTCTTTCTCCATTTCTCCATTCTCGAGAAGTGAAACGGTCATAATTTCGCTCATCCGTCTGTCAACTGTCATAAAAAGCAGTGAGTTCAGGGACAGAAAAGCAGCGAATTCAGGGACGGAAAAGCCGCGAATTCAGGGAAAAGGGACGGAAAAGCAGTGAATTCAGGGACGGAAAAGCAAAGGATAAAGCAATGAATTCAGGGACGGAAAAGCGAAGTCTGTTAGTTAAGGGAGAGAAAAGCAGTGATTTGAGGAATGGAAAAGCAATTTGCGTCACCTGCAAAAGCAGTCACTTTAAAGTCCGTTTAGTGAAGGAGACTCAATTTGTCTCATCTGCAACCCAGCCGGCTGCCTATTCCTATCCGTTTAGTGAAGGAAACTCAATTTGTCTCATCTGCAACCTATTCCTATCCGTTGAAGGCGCGTTGAAGGAAGCGGAAGTGGGAGAAGTGCCTCTGTGTCTGTGTCGGTGTCTGAGTCATGAGTTTGTCTGTGTATCAGTCGTGAGCTGAGGGAGGAGTGCGGAGTGTACGGCACTGGAGGCGACTGTTCAACATAATAGATAACGGTATGTATCCATGGCTTCTCTCGATTGAGCTGCCTTCTACATAATAGATAACGGTATGTATCGTTCACTTCTTGTTTTAATTCATGTACTAACCCTGCTAACCCTGTGATCTCGATAGGGATAGGGCTTTATGTCGTCTCTGCGAAGCCTGTGAACATATCTTAATGAGTTTTTCTTCAAGAGCATAGGGCATGCTTTATGCCGTCTCTACGAAAACTGTGATCATATGTTAATGATTTTTTCTTCAAGAGCATCTGTTAATGAATTTTTCTTCAAGAGCGTAGCTCTTTACGCCCCCTCTGCGAACCTTATGAACATCTGTTAATGATTTTTCTTCAAGAGCATAGCTCTTTATGCCGCCTCTGCGAACCCCTGTGAATATATGTTATGAATTTTTCTTCAACAGCAATATGTTAATGAATTTTTCTTCAAGAGCATAGGGCATGATTTATGCCGCCTCTGCGAACCCTGTGATGTGATCTCGAACCCTGAGAACATATGTTATGAATTTTTCTTCAAGAGCATAGGACATGCTTTATGCCACCTCTGCAAACCCTATGATCTCAAAACCTGAGAACATATGTTATGAATTCTTCTTCAAGAGCATACGGCATGCTTTATGCCGCCTCTGCTAACCCTATGAACCTATGTTAATGCTTAATTTAATTTGGACTTGCCGTGCATGCTCCTAGCAGTATGCCAGGTGCCAGGTGGAGCAGTATGCCGTCTACCCACCGTACCTCTACATTAACACACTGATATATGTCCAAATTTTTTGTTGGTATATTTTCGGTTTTATTTTATTATTAGTTCTCTTAAAGAACACAATAAAATATATTTTATGAATTCATTCCATTTTCTTGTTGCATGTTTTATTAATAATGTTTAAAAATATATATATATATATTTATTTATTTTATTTTTTAAATATATATATTTTATTATTATTATCATTTCATATTTTGAAGTATTTTGGAGTTTTTTTATTATTATTATGTTAATTTATTTTTCAAAATTTATATACATTACAACAAAATATTAATATTTAATTAGTACATCATAATAATTTATTTTTGTAGGTAGGAGGAGGAGGGCGGAGGTGGAGGTGAAGGGGGAGGAGGAACGAGGAGGGCACAAAAGGGGGGAGGGGAAGGGGGATGGAGGAGTGAGGAGGGTGGAGGGGGAGGAAGAGGGAGGAGGAGGAGGAAGGAGAGATGGGAGGCGGGGAGGGGAGGAGGAGTAGACATAGAAGGAGGAGGGGGGAGGAGGGAAGGGGAGGAGTAGGGGGATGGGAGAGTCTGGAGGAAGGGAGGGGAGGAATAGGAGGAGGTAGCAGAGAAGGGGGGGAGTGGGGAAGTAGGAGGAGGAGGAGGAGGGGGGAGGAGGAGGAGGAGGAGGAGGAGGAGGGCGGAGGGTGGAGGGGGAGGGGGCAGAGAAGGAGGAGGGAGTATGGAGGGGGAGGGGGGAGGATGATGTGGAAGTGGAGGGGCCGATGAGGGGGAGGGCGAGTGGACGATGGAGACGGAAAGGGAGGAGGGGAAGGAGGGGGAGGAGGGAGATGCGTAGGAGGAGTAGGGGTAGGGGGGCAGAGAGACGAGGGGTGGGGAGGGGAGGAGTAGGAGGAGGGGAAGAGGCGGATGAGAAGGGGTAGGAGGGGGGGAATAGGAGGAGGATGGTCATTTGTTTGATGATAGATTGTCAGAGACTCATATGTAAAATACTTTTCCTTTTGCATTAATATATTGCCTCAAGGGAGGGGGCGTGATGTAGCTCTACGACTCGGGAAAAAGATCAAACTGGAGACGAGGATTCTTTTACGAAGTTTTTGATCCAAAATAGTCAGGTTCTCATAAGTCTCGTTAATCGAAGGACGGTGTAGTAACACAGGAACAGGATGTCGACGAAGTAGATTATGAGGAGGAGCCCCATTGCAGGCCGATCTTTTGCTCGGACATTGAATTCTGGAGTACGGACAGAACGGTGTATAATGATAAAGCTACTCCCTGTAAACAAGTGACGTCTTCCACAGAGGTTAAGTATGATAATATGATGAAAGGTACGCCACCATTAATCCCGCATGAATTACAGACTACCGACTTTGGCAATGATGAACCCAGACATGAGATAGTGCAACAAAATTGAGGCTTGAAGAAAGCCAAAGGAATAAGACCTAAAGGAGGATGTCCAGAACTTTCGGTTGGAAGAGATATCCAATTAATGGAAATTCCAACATTCATGAACGTCGCCCTGTTAGGTAGATTATGTGGGAAGGTGACAGGCAAAGCAACATTATCAAGGTGGATGGAAACTCATTGGTGTCCCATAATTGGATACACACCGGAGTTCCATATCCTTCTAAGGGGATGGTTCCTCTTCAAGGTCAAAGATGAGGACGATGGCACCAAATTGTTGAGCCAAAGGTGGAGATGGGGTCCTTCAGGGCTGATTCTGAAAAAATGGCATGTAAGTTTTAATGTAAGGAAGGAGCCACAAAATGTAGTAGATACGGGTGATTCTCCCAGGATTGCCAATGGTGTTTTGTCAGAATCGCATTTTACAAGCAATTGGGAACAAATTGGGTAAGTTCATCATGCTTGAAGATGACTGGGATTCCAAGATAGACAAAGCATTTGCCTGAATTCTGGTAGAAATGGACATAAGAGATGGATTATTCGAAGAGATCCTAATCGAAATGCATGGAAGTTCATGGACACAATGATTGGATTATTGGAGGCTACCGTTTAGGTGTTTCAGCTATAGAAAGGTCGGCCACCTAAAGAAAGACTGCACCGATCACCAGGAACATCAGAAGAAACCTCAATTTAAAAAGGTTTGGGTCAAGAAAACTCAGGGTGACGCACAAAGTTCAGAATCTAAAGGACGTGTAGCGCAGTCAAAAATTGAATTGAAAGATATTGAAAAGGACGTTGCTTGCAAGGAGAAGGTGGCAGACTTGAAATTGAAAGGCATTCTAGAAGATACAGAAGGAAAGGATGGGCACCAGTTCAAAGCTGTGGAAAAAGGTATGACAGGCCTCGATCCTAGTCCCAGTGCTCCTTCAGTTAAAGAAGGTAACTCCGATCTTATTACTGCCTTTTCAAAAAATTCTTTATTGAAGGAATTTACTCAGAAAGTTATTGGAAATGAAGAAAATTCCTTTAATAAGGAGGGAAAGTCAAATAACAACACAACTCCAACCTCAAGGGGTTACTCACGGTTAGAGGAAGAGACGGTTGGGAAAGTTCAAGTTGTAAGACGGGAGTATGGTTTAAGGTCCAAGTCTAGGAAATATGTAGATGCAGACCAAGTCTTCTCAGGGGGTTTAACACTCAACCAACCTCAGAGGGCTCAGGTAGGACGAAAATCCTTTCTATCCAAGGCACAAAAACAAGCTGCCATAGACATCAAAGAAGGAAAGTAATTAACCATTGGAAGGGCCCTTAGAGTTGAAAAAGCCCAGTCTAAGGGTTCTTAATGCTAGCCTTTTCTTTCAACACAAGGGGGCTAGGGGGGGCTCCAAATTAATTGCCCTCAAGTGAATGATAAGTAATTTAAAACCAAAGGTTGTGTTACTGCAATAAATGATGATGGAGGGGAAGAAAGCGAAGGAAGTACTGAGTGGTTTTTTAAAAGACTGGAAGATGGAAGCAATAGATGCAGATGGACACTCAGGTGGTTTAATCATAGCTTGGAGTCCTAAATAAAACTTCATTTTGACATCCTTTTATGAGCAGCTTTAAAAATCGAGCTGGAGGACATAGAGACGGGGACTCTCTTGTCAATTTTAAATGTGTATGGACCGTTCCATGGAAGAAGAGATTACTGGGAAGGCTTGCGCAATTCCGACGCGTTGGATCATTCAAACCTAATTCTTGCGGGTGATCTGAACCAAACCCTCTCAACTAGAGAATTTTGGGGGAAAAATGCACACAGTGATTCGCTAAGTCAATTTTTTTTGTGCATTATTTGAATAGAAAAAACTTATTGACATCCAGCCTTTAAAATTGGATCCCACGTGGAGGAATAACCATAGTGGGGATCAAGTGATCACAAAAAGGTTAGACCGGTTTTTAGTTGCAGAAAGTATGATTCAAGAGCATTTGGTATTAAAATCAATAGTGGAAACAGGAGGACTTTCAGATCATAGACCAATTACCTTATCGATAACAAAGCCAGAAAAGAAACCTCCTTCCCCCTTCAAATTTAACTCGGCCACTTATATGCAGCAATTGGTAGAAAATCTAGTCAAATTAAAAAAAAAAACTCTCAAAAGAGTGGGGTCAGATGCATAAAGCTTTCTCTCAAAAAGAGGTAAGAGAAATAGAGATTAATATTCAAGAATTCTTTAACTCAAACAAAGTAGGAATTTTCACCAACGAAGAATTGGAGACCTTAGAGACTTTAGAGAAAAAAAGAAGTGTCCGTTTAGGTAAAGAAGAGCAACACTAGCGTTTGAAAAACAGGGCCCTTTGGTTAGCGGAAGGGGATAAGAACACAAAGTTCTTCCATCAGTTTGTTGCGCACCGAAAGAGAATTAACACCATAGTGGAAATAAAAGATGCTCAAGGAAATATAGCTCAGTATTTTCAAGACAAAGCAAAGGCAGCAGTAGAGAACTTCAAATCTCCGTTTACAACTCCTTCGGGATGCCCAATCTTAGAAATTATGGAGGTCTTAAGCCTCTTCCCCAGACTAGTAACATATGATATGAGGAAGGACTTAACTAAAGAAGTAACAGACGAGGAATTAAACTGGGTTCTCCATTCTTTTCAGAAAGGGAAGAGTCCGGGTCTTGATGGTTTTACCCTAGAGTTTTTTCTTGGATTCTATGATTTGATAAAGGTAGATTTATTGAAGGTGGTCAAAGAATCGCAGAGATCTGGGAAGATACTAGGAGCCTTAAATTCTACCTTTATCACTTTAATTCCCAAGAAGCAGAAAGTGGAGACCTTTGACGACTTCAAACCAATAGCGTGTTGTACTTTGTATATAAAGTTATAGCCAAGATCATAGCATAGAGGTTGAAACCCATACTCAGCAAAGTGATTTCGGAAGAACAATTTGGCTTTATGTTCAACAAACAGATTCATGATGTAGTTTCCTTGGCGCAGGAAGCAATCCATTCCATAAAAAAAGAAAACTTTCTGCCTTTGCTCTCAAACTGGATCTATCCAAAGCTTATGACAAGGTAAGTTGGACCTTTATACATTTATTATTGATCCAAATAGGCATACCGATATAAGTAGTGGAATGGATAATGGGTTGCATCCAATCAACCTCTTATGCAGTATTAATAAATGGTGCTCCTCAGTTCTTTAGAGTAACAAGAGGCTTAAGGTAGGGATGCCCCCTTTCTCCGTTCCTGTTTCTTCTTGTAGCAGAGGCTTTAAGCTGTCTTATTCACAAAGCAAAAAATGATGAAAAGATAAAAGGTGTAAGGATCTCAAGTACAGTGGAACTTACCCATACTTTGTTTGTGGATGATGTGCTCCTATTGGGGGAAGGCACGTATGGAAATATTCAAGCCTTTGTAGAGATTTTGGAGAAATATAAGAAATCCACAGGGATGGTAATAAACATCGAAAAGTCAGATACATTCTAGCAGAAATTGGTTGTTGTTCTAGAATAGAAAATTTGGTGTTTGCATCAACCAACAGTAAGAGAATTGTGTGGAGCATTGGGACTAGCCAAGCAAAGTAAGGTATTGTGAAGACATTTTAAGCAATATTTGACAGTTTTTGTATCAGATTTCCTTATTTCCAGTTAGAAAATTTTTATTTCCAGTCATTTGAACCATGATACAACATAGGTTAGGCCTGTGCCTCAGGTCCTATTACAACCTCAATCAAGGATCTAGACAATAGTGCTTTACACTCATTTCACTAGTGACCAACATATCTTCATATATGTTCAAGAGAATGGTAGAGAGTAAAATAGAACTGTAAGAGTGTTCTCCTTCTTCTTAGTTTAGTTGATATCTTGAGTGCCCCACATAACAAAATGCAGAATCCCTTGACACGGTCAACAAAAGTAAGGAAGAAGCACACTAGCATGACGCAAATTTAATATAAGGATCAAGGAAAATCTCAAGGAGGACGACTTGGAATCTATATACATTCTCTAAAGAATCTATTATGTGGGTAAATTGTCACCATCAGGGAATATCCATTTATTAAGGAGTTAGTTGAGCATACTAGATGAGTATTGGCTAAAGGTTTAACTTTTCCTCCCTTTGATCAAACTGCTACACATGTTTAGGGATGTTTGTTATACATTATGGAGTTGGTTAAGGAAGCACCTTTCCTTTAATGGCTTTGCCATGAGTAATTGGTGTTCAAAGTCTTTGTTGCTACCATGAGTTGGTCTATAGATTTCATCACCTTTTTCCTGTGTGAAAAGCATACTCAGTGTTGTGCAATAACCACAGCTAATATGGCTATGCTGGTATAAATTCCATTATTTCTATTTACCTTCATGGATTTCGATGAGGAATTTGCTAGTTTTAAAAATAAAGGGGGACAATTTCCAGATGTACAACAGTTCCATGATGAGACTTTTGGCTCTAAAATGATACAAATCTTCCACTACATAATATGAAGATGGTATCTATGTAGCTAGCCTTCTTGTGGATCTTTGAAGTGTAGGTTGGAAAGAGGTAGAGGTTTCCTAATGATGTAGAACTATTTACTCATGAAGTGTAAGCTGAGTAGCTTGGGTATGAGAACCACCAACAAGGTGAGCTCATATGGTAACTTGAACTTTTGATTGCTCTCATTTTTCACTGAAACCAATTACAAAATAAGCTTCTTACTTACTTGTAAAATAAACTTCTTACTTATTATGAAATTCCTTCAGATTTTATTGTGCTTTATGAAGAGGTTGAGAATGAATGGCTCTACAATTGAAGCATCAGCAAGTGTCCTGGGAACAAGTAAGACTGTGAAAAATGAACTTAATAAGGTTGTGAATGCGATTAAATCCGTTGAAATCTTCACATGCCATGATATTTCAGCTTTTATTGTGCTTTATGAAGAGGTTGAGAATGAATGGTTGTACAATTGAAGTATCAGCTAGTGTCCTGGGAACAAGTGAGATTGTGAAAAATGAAGTTAGTAATAAGGTTGTGAATGCGATTAAATCCGTTGAAATATTTACAGGCCATGATATATTTTTTTTGTTGAAGAATGAGTCAAGTGAAAAACCTTAGGTGTATTAGAAGAGCTTTATTGGAAGCTGGTTTGAATAGGCTTTCATCGGCATAGGTATAGTTTCTCTCTTTAAAATTTCATTGACAAAAATGGTTTTCAACATGTTATTAAAATATTTATTTTATAATAAAAAATGCTGCCATTTAATTTTGAATTGTTGGTTTAGGAACGGTTTATGTTGAAATATGATGCTAAAGTAATGCGTTTGTGAATGGTTTACATGGTTGTTCCTTTTAATTCTTATCATAAAAATATTAACAAAAACCACCATTTTTTGGTGTAGGCTTCGGGACTCTTTAATCACATCTACTGCTTGATTACAACCCAACGCACTCTAAATCTTAACACTTTTAACGCGGTCCCTTTGTGACAATAGTTTCATAGATTAGGACAAATTTCAGTATTCCAGAAACTTGCAGGGTGCTAGCTCAATGGTAGAGCATCTGCATTATATATAATGCAGAATGTTGGTGGTTCGATTCCACTGTATCCTACCATAACTATTTGCATTCTATAGTCTCTAGAGACAAAAACCAATATGGAGAAACAATATTTGAGACAATACAGTTTTTTTGTCCTTATAGACATAATATTTTTTGACAATAATTTAAGACACTCGCTTAAAGATAAGACAATACAAAATTTTCTTTTGTCTTAAATAGAGACACAATAAAGACTATAATTTAAGACAATGCACACGTTTCTTTTGTCTCAAATAGAGACAATAGTTTGAGACAATACACAAGTTTCTTTTGTTTCAAACATAGACAATAGTTTAAGACAATAATTTAAGACACTCGCTTAAAGAAAATAATTAAGACAATACATAAGTTTTTTTTGGTTTCAAGTTGAGAGAATTTACACAAATATTGTCTTAAATATTGTCTCAAAACCCCCCTCTATGTAGTAGTGACCTCCTCTCAAGGTTTGCAATACTGAAAACAAAACTCAAAGAAAGAAAACACGCATTGATAAAACGAACAACATAAGTTACATTCTTTAGAAGCTTCGCTTTGAAAATATTTCTTGAACCTCGTAGAGCTCATCAAGATACCTCATAACTCTTGTAAAGTATAACTCCCAATTCAAATTCTCAGGTTCTCGAATTACACCTCCCCAAACTCTTGAATTACAAATCGCCTAAATTATTGGACAACCTTCCATGTTAAGCTACATCTTTAATGCTCCATCAAGTTGTCTCATGGTCCTTGTAACAGTAGAATTCCTAAGACCCACAAACTCTTGAACTACATGGGAAGCCATCCATGTTGATCTTGATCTACACTAGATCCCTTCCTTTGTTCAAAGTGTGGGCTTGTTAGAATACAAAAATTAATGGTTCTTCAGTAAGGCCATCACCATTGTCAGCGTCCAGTAGATCTTCAACAATTGTTACATTAGTTAAATTTGGTTCCTTTTTTCCCTTGAGAACATTATTGGCTTGAATTATAATGCAATCTTAGGTTGAGGATCACTTATAGTTGTTCTCTTTTCTTTAGGAAAGAGAGTTGAATTCATATCTTCTAGAGTTTGAGAAGGCATTTGACTGAAAGTAAAAATAACATTGTTATATTTAGAAGGCAAATTGTTTAAGAAAATGGCTTTGGCATCCTCGTCATCTACTATACATAACATTGATTTATGCTAGTTGTTTAATGAGAGATCTCATATAACTTATGTGGCTAGACAAAATGACTCCATTAGCCATATTGAATATGAATAACTAAAGCTTTAGAGAAAATTTTGCATTTATTGATTTTGTTCCAAACAATTTATTCAAATATACCAAATTTCCTTAGATGATTTTTCCATATATACATAATGTAACTAAAAATTTGAGAGAGCAAGGCAAAAATGGCCGTGGCTTTTTCATCTTTGCTCTACCATCTAGTAATCTATTTGGACTTTTGGGTGATTTTCCATTTCCATTACTATTCCCCAGAATAATTTGTTCATCAACTACATATGGATTTTTCCTTTCCAAGTGTGGAAATTGAGACAATAAATTTTTCTAATAGGATTTCCATTAAGAAAACAAATTTTTTCTAATGGGATAAAGACTAAATTATAAATATTGAAATGAAGTATAGAGGAAGGTTTGCAATGCCGGATATAAATTTTACAAATGTGACGAAGCTCATGGATTTATGTATTTCATTATAATGCACTAAAATGGGAAAGGCTATCAAATTGTGGTTAGTTTGATCATTCCTCAAACTCTTGAAACCACTTCTTTATTGCTCATCTTTAGCTGACAAAAAAATTAGGGTCCATCTTGCATCATTGTTTGTCATAAGTATTGAAAAGGACAATGAAATACCCTTGGTGGATCAAATTAAAGAGTGTGAGTACTCTCTTGCAAATTTTCAAGGTCAATTCTTGAAGGAGTAAATCTATTAAACTTGCAAATCAATCTTGTTCTTGCAATGTTTTAGTGGCTAACACAATGATTTTCAATGCAATGGCCCATCAATGGTGAACAAACACTAGAAGAGATAATGGCATGGCATGCATTTTAGCTTCCATATGGCATGCATTTAAAATGCTAATCCATTGTAACTTCTAAATGACATGCATTTAAGAGCTAAACCATCTCGTGTTATTAGAGGAAAAATAAACACCTACATGTTGGATGAATCAATGATTTGTAGGAATTTGGATATCAACATTAACATAACTATATATCCATGAATGTAATGATCTTGAATTAGAGACAATAAATCAACACATGCACACATATCATAAACAACATGATTGAGTTGGGTTTTACACCATCGACTTGAATGTCATTGAAGTGCATGAGGATTCATAGGGGTGGGCATTCTTTTCACATAACCATCAATCTACTTATATTGTTCTAGAGTAAAAAATTCAACACACACACAAGCATAACATTAACATTGTGATTGAGTTGTGTTTTATGCCTTGGACTTGCATTTCGTTGAATACTACTAAGGCATCATCAGGGTGGGCATTAGTTTTAAATCACCGTGGATCTTTTTACCTTGCTCTAGAGCCAATAAATCAAGCACCCAAGGTAAAACACTTCATTTTACACTTATAAACATGATAATTGAGTTGGCTTTTACACCTTGGACTTGCATGTCATTGAGGAATGCCAAAAATTCATGGGGGTGGGCATTATTTTTGCAAAAGTGTGGATATGCTTACCTTGTTCCAAAGACAAAAAAGGGTAGAATACTAAACATGGAAACTGAGTTGGGTTTTATGCCTTGGACTTCCATGTCATTAAAGAACACCAAGAATTCATGGGGGTGGGCATTCTTTTTGCATGGTTGTGGATTTCCTTACCTTGTACAACAACCAATAAATCGCCATACACAAGGAAAAAATGATCAGAAAAAACACCTAAAAGGTGGAAAATAAAACTTAAATGTGGGGAGTTTTAGTTTTATCCAAATATAGCTACTTGAAGCAATATATTAATGCAAAAGGAAAATTATTTTACAAATGAGTCTCTCACAATCTATAATCAAGCAAATGACCCTCCTCCTCCTATTTCCTCCCTCCCCCCCTTCTCGTCCGCCTCTTCCCCTCCTCCTACTACCCTCCCAACCTCTCGTCTCTCTACCACCCTCCCCATACTCCTCCTTCTCATCTCCCTCCTCCCTCGTCGTCTCCATCGTTGCCTCCCCCTCCACCTCCTCATCATCCCTCACCCTCCTCCTCCTCCTTCTACTCCTCCTACTTCCCCACTCCCCCCCTTCTCCGCTCCTCCCCACCTCCAGTCTCTCCTCCCTCCCCTCCCCCTCCTCAACCGCCTCCCCCTCACCCTCCTTCTTCTATGTCTACTCCTCCCCTCCTCGTCTCCTGTCGATTCACCCCCCCTCCTATTCCCCCCTCCCCCTCGCCCTCCTCCTTCTACTCCTTCTCTTACCCCCTCCTCCCTCCCCCCCCCCTCCTTCTCCTCCTCCTACTTCCCCTACTCCTCTACCCCCTCCTACCCCTCCCCTCCCCGCCTCCAGTCTCTCCCCTACCCCCTCCTCCTCCTCCTTCTATGTCTACTCCTCCCCTCCTCGTCTCATGTCGATTCACCCCCCCTCCTATTCCCCCCTCTCCCCCCCACCTCCTCGCCCTCCTCTTTCCACTCCTTCTCTTACACCCTCCTCCCTCCCCCCCTCCTTCTCCTCCTCCTACTTCCCCTACTCCTCTACCCCCTCCTACTCCTCCCCTCCTCGCTTCCAGTCTCTCCCCTACCCCCTCCCCCTCCTCCTAATCCCCTTCCCTCCCTGCCTCCAGTCCCTCCCATGCCCCTTCCCCCTCCTCCTTATATGTCTACTCCTCCCCCCCTCCTCGTCTCTTGTTGATCCCCCCCTCCCCTACCCCCTCCTCCTCCTCCTCCTTCTATGTCTACTCCTCCCCTCCTCGTCTCATGTCGATTCACCCCCCCTCCTATTCCCCCCTCTCCCCCCACCCCCCTCGCCCTCCTCTTCCCCCTCCTTCTCTTCCCCCTCCTTCTCTTACCCCCTCCTCCCTCCCCCCCTCCTTCTCCTCCTCCTACTTCTCCCCTCCTCCTTCTCCTCCTCCTACTTCTCCCCTCCTCGCTTCCAGTCTCTCCCCTACCCCCTCCCCCTCCTCCTAATCCCCTTCCCTCCCTGCCTCCAGTCCCTCCCATGCCCCTTCCCCCTCCCCCTTATATGTCTACTCCTCCCCCCCTCCTCGTCTCTTGTTGATCCTCCCCTCCCCTCCCCTCCCCTCCCTCTCTGGCCCCTCCACCTCCACCTCCTCCCCACACCCTCCCCCTCCACCATCCTCATACATCATCCCTCTTAATATAGAAACTTCAAAATATTAAATAATAATAATAATATAAAATATATACATTAAAAATATATATATATATATATATATCTCTAATATTTATATTTTTAAACATTATTAATAAGACATGCAATAAGAAAATTGGAGTCAATAGATGCATGAAATATTTGCAAACAACAACCCTTGGGAATATATTTTATTGTGTTCTTTAAGATAACTAATAGTAATAATAAAAAATCGAAAATATACCAACAAAAAATTTGGACATATATCAGTGTGTTAATGTAGAAGTATGGAGGGTAGATGGCATACTGCTCCAGCTGGCACCTGGCATACTGCTACGAGCATGCACGGCAAGTCCAAATTAAATAGATTGCTCTAGAAGAAAAATTCATTAACATATGTTCATAGGGTTCGCAGAGGCGGCATGAAGAGCTATGTTCTTGAAGAAAAATTCATTAAAATATGCTCTTGTTGAAAAATTCATAACATATGTTCACAGGGTTCGCAGAGGCGGCATGAAGAGCTATGCTCTTGAAGAAAAATTCATTAACATTTGTTCATAAGGTTCGCAGAGGCTGCATAAAAGCCTTATCGAGATCACAGGGTTCGCAGAGGCGGCATAAAGAGCTATGCTCTTGAAGAAAATGAAAAATTCATTAACATATGCTCTTAAAGAAAAAAAATTCATTAACATATGCTCTTGAAGAAAATTTCATTAACATATCCTCTTCAAGAAAAATTCATTAACATATGCTCTTGAAGAAAAACTCATAACATATGTTCACAGGTTTCGAGATCACAGGGTTCGCAGAGGCGGCATGAAGAGCTATGCTCTTGAAGAAAAAATCATTAACATATGTTCCTAAGGTTCACAGAGGCGGCATAAATCCCTATCGTGATCACAGGGTTCGCAGAGGCGGCATAAAGAGCTATGCTCTTGAACAAAAATTCATTAACATATGCTCTTGAAGAAAAAAATCTTTAACATATGCTCTTGAACAAAAATTCATTGACATATGATCACACGGTTCGCAGAGACGGCATAAAGCATGCCCTATGCTCTTGAAGAAAAAATCATTAAGATATGTTCACAGGGTTAGAGATCACAGGGTTCGCAAAGGCGGCATAAATCCCTATGCTCTTGAAGAAAAATTCATTAACATATAATGTTCACAGACCTCGCAGAGACGACATAAAGCCCTATCGAGATCAGAGGGTTAGCAGGGTTAGTTCATGAATCATCACAGGGTTAGCAGGGTTAGTACATGAATTAAAACCAGAAGTGAACGATACATACCGTTATCTATTCTGTAGAAGGCAGCTCAATCGAGAGAAATCATGGATCCCACCATGGATCTCCATTGCGCAGAAGGCAACTCAACCTCCAGCAGAGGTCATTTTAGAACAGTCGCCTCCATGCAGCAGAGTCCTTTTAGAACAGTCGCCTCTACTGCAGTGCACTCCAGTAGAGACAAACTCAGGACTCAGACAGACACAGACACAGAGGCACTTCTCCCACTTCAAGCAGAGGCACTTCTCCCACTTCAGCTTCCTTCAACGGCCTTCAGCGGATAGGAATAGGCAGCGGATAGGACAAATGGAGTCTCCCGCCTTCAACGGTCTTCAACGAGAAAGAACAGGCGCTCTTTTTCTCTTCCATAACGCAAATTGCTTTTTCATTCCTCAAATCACTGCTTTTCTCTCCCTGAACTAACAGACCTTGCTTTTCCGTCCCTGAATTCACTGTTTTTCCCTTCACTGCTTTTCCCTTTGCTTTTCCGTCCCTGAATTCACTGCTTTTCCGTCTCTTTTCCCTTTGCTGATTCCGTCTTTGAATTCGCGGCTTTTCCATTTGCTTTTCCGTTCCTGAATTCGCGGCTTTCCCTTTGCTTTTCCGTCCCTTTTCACAATGCTTTTCCGTCCCTGAACTCACTGCTTTTTCCTCCCTGGACTAACAGTTGACCGACGGATGAGTTAAATTATGACCGTTTCACTTCTCGACAATGGAGAAAGAGAAGATCAAACCTGAAATTGCCTCCTACCAGGAATTAGAGAACACGAAGGATTGCAGTTTCTGCGGCGAATTTATAGACGTGGGCACCTGAACTTCTGAACTTCTGAACTTCTGAACCTCTTTGTGGCATGAAATGACCAGGTTTGCTCTTCTGCTATGATGAAATTTATTGTACTGCAGGGGTTCTTTTCAAGGCTCTTAAGGGGAATTGTTTTAAAATATTGAGCTTTTCGTTTAAGGCTGTAGTGAATTATTAAGATGCTATCAATCCCAGTGAGAAGAATATGGCAGTTGGTTGCTGGTTTATTTAATCTTATATTGTGCTTAACAATTACTCCTTAATGTGTTTGTAATTCTGAAAATTTAAGCCAAGGAGGGGGAGCGAATAGCCTCCCTTAAGAGTTTCTTAAATCTGATTTTTATGTTGCTTGAAAACAATTGGTTTACACGAATTTGTGGTGGCTGCATGGTATAGCTTCCCCGGATTACATTTCTGTGAAGCATGGTATAGCTGCCCCGGCTTACATTTCTGCGAAGCATGGTATAGCTGCCCCGGCTTACATTTCTGTGATTTTTGGTACATAGTGTCGGATGAAGGACAAAAAGTCTGCAAGCCAGTCCTTGGATGCTGACCTCAATAAATACTGGAGCTGAAAAGAAGATGAATCTGATCAAATTAAATCTGGTAGGATTCATTTTTTGGTCTTTCATTCGTGAGTTTATTTTCAAATTATGCTCACACACAATTACATTGCTTACATATATATATTTTCTCTGTTCTGAGTACTAGAACCCAGGGAGAACTCACCTGATTTAGAAAAGAGTAATTCAGTAGATGCCGAAAGGAGTAATGTGCCCAAAAGAACAATAGAAAGTGTAAGCAGTTTAAGGCCAAGCAAAACTATAAGCAATACAGATCTGACGTTTGGGGACTAGGCAAAATAATACGAATGCAATTAAGGTTGGTCATTCCTGTGTGTGAAGTTATGGATGAGGATGCTTTATTATTCTTGCTGTGTAATTGCTTACTCCTGTGATTTTTTGTATTCTGAACTACTTGTTTTAATGCTGGGAAGAAAACTAGTTTCATTTTGCCTTTATAAAATTATATGCTTATAAATTTAGCAGGGTAGAGGTATTGAGAACTGGATTTTATTTCCAGTGGAATTCATGAATGTATTGTATTGTTGGTCTTAGAAAGCAGTCTGCATAGAATATTTTTTTGTTTGCAACACTCCAGTGATTGGAGTCTGGTCTTTGTGATCAGAAGGAATTCAGGATCTATGTGCAGTATTAATTTTTGTAGGGGATATGAATAGTTCCAGTATTAATTATGCTCATTCATCTGTATCTTCTAGAGTATACCTAGAGTTATCACATAGTTATTTGATTTACAATTTCTATTTTGCTTGTATTTAATTCTCTCGTGACATAGATTCATACATTTTCATTTTCCACTGAATTTTTTTGTATTTTGGCTATGTTTATGAACGATAGTTTTTTTATTGTTCACACTGAAACATGATTTGATTACAAAATGGTAACAAAGAAAAATGGGACATTGTAGAAACTCAATAGTTATGGTAAAAACAAATATATGAGTAGCTTTTTGGTGGCAGAAATTTACTTTACTCTCTCATCACCGGCAATGGGCAATGGTAAATCATTGTATGTAGGTGGATGGCTAATTATATTAAACGAAAACTATATGTAGAAGGGTGCTCTTAGGTTCCATAGTTGAATTTTTAACTAAAAGGAACATTATGTAGCTGAAATATCAAGGAACATCTTCTTGATACACTATTTGCTTGTTTCTGGAACTGCCATTCAATTGATACACTATTTGCTTGTTTCTGGAACTGCCATTCAAAGGGCTTGTTAAAGCCTGATCTTCTATAGAGCAGGGACATACGTTTCCAAAACATTTGATGCGGAAATGTAAATTATTGTTGTGGGGATTTAATATGATGAATGGATTGAGAAAAAGAAAACATTGTTCACTGCATTGCTTTTTTGGGTCATCCATTACCCCTTGTGGAGATTTTGGGCTATGGAGACAGTTGTGAAATATTGTTGAGCTTCAAATGTAACATGTTATTATTGTATTTAAGGTGATTGGTCTTTGTTCTGAAGCATTGCTTTAGACAAAAAATGAGATCGAAA
The DNA here is from genome assembly GCA_027924585.1 of Larix kaempferi. Lineage (NCBI taxonomy): Eukaryota > Viridiplantae > Streptophyta > Pinopsida > Pinales > Pinaceae > Larix > Larix kaempferi. The sequence goes on from BSBM01000559.1 coordinate 8,584,317, forward strand.
TTTTGTACAATAGAGGATCATATTTTCAATGTTGATTGTCTATGAATCTTTGCAAGCAACACAATGGTTACTGTTTTTAGCATATCAAGAGGGCAGTGGCAAAGATAACTGTTGCCTTAAAAAAACAACAGATAAAATGATAACTAAACCTCATTTTTATCACTGCTTTTTCCACTCCAAATATAGCATTAAACATGAATCAAACCTCTCCAAATATAGCATAAAATATGAATCAATACTTGCTTAGGAACCATGTAAACATTATTTAGAGATTTCAAAAATAGTCCCCACAACACACTGGTTTTCAAATTTCTTAATTCAGTTTAGTTAAATGACCAGGATAAATGTCTTTAAGGGACACTTAATGATCGTAATTGAATGTTGTGGGTTCTTCGTTACCTTGAAATTACAACTTCCCTGCATATGAAGGTTTTTGTGCATACAGTAATAGGTGTTAATAGAGACATTGATGTTCATATGTGAGCATATAATTTTTGTGTTGAAGTGGAGGGTAGTGGCATGGGCAATGGAAGTAGCATCACATGTTAGTTGTATTGTTTGCAGAGTGATACACAACCAAAGAAACACAACATTCAGTAATGAGTACTCAGTCGGATGCCCTATTAGAAGGCATGTGATTGCAGTGATCAGTCTAGTTTCCGTCTACAACCATGCCCTTTGTGTGGTAGAAATTATGAAGATTTTACAAATACCATGAAATAGCTTCGTCACAAAATTATAAGGTTTTCGTGCATACAGTAATAGATGAGATTTGAGACATGGATGTCTGTCTTTGAGTATATAAGTGGCTAGCAGTGACATAACATGTTATTTGGTCCAATTGCAGAGTGACCCATTCCCTAAATGATACAGACATCTAGTGATTGAACACTCTGTCTGATGTGTCAAAATGTCTGTGTCTGCAACCACGTGCTTTGTTTAGTAGAAAGTATGAAGATTTAGGACTACTATGAAATTATTACAACTTGCCCACAAATTTTGGAGGCTTCTGCACGTATAGTAACAAACCAAACCAGGATCAAGAATTTGGCATCTGTACTGGAGCATATGATTTTTGTTTGTGTTGAAGTGGAGGGGAGTGGAAGTGGCAGTGACATCACGTGTCATTCGGTCTGTTTTCAGAGAGACCCACTCCCTTAACAACAAATCACTAGTAAGTCTGTTTGTAGCAAGAGACCCATTCGTGCCTCTTCTTCATGTGCCTCATCGAGTCATCTCCCATTCAACAAACAGTCGACTTCCTTTGTTCAAATTGAGTGCTTCTACATGATTAAATGGACGTTAACACAAAAAATATTTGTACAAATTGAGTGCTTCTACATGATTACATGGACGTTAACACAAAAAATATTTGTACGTCCATTTTTTGGAGTGGGGTTGAAGAGTGCCTATAAATTGATGAGTTGTACTCGATACCGAATCACTTTCATTTTTTTGCAATATTTGTTGTGTATTGCTCATTTTTTTGCAATATTTGTTGCATTTGGTCTGTAGGTTATAAATTGATGAGTTGTACTAACACTACCAAATCATGAGTTGTACTAACACTACCAAATCACTTTAATTTCTTTGCAATATTTGTTGCATTTGGTATGTAGGTAGAAAAATGGATGGATAGATGATTTTTTGTGGATACATCTGTGATAATATTTGGCCATTGGAATATAATGAGTTTGAGTTTGGGGATGAGTTTGGGGTTTGATGGATTAAGGTTTTATTTAGAAATGCAAAATGTATTTGCAGTTGACTAGTTCTAAAATGAGTAGCTAATATTTGGCCATTGGAATACAATGAGTTTGGGGTTTGATGGATTAAGGTTTTATTTAGAAATGCAAAATGTATTTGCAGTTGACTAGTTCTAAAATGAGTGAAAAAATGAGTAGCTTTACTCTTGAAATTTTCAATGTGATTTTATTTGTTATGTATCCATGATTTGCTTATTGTATATTTTATGTTTATAATAAATTGATTATTAAATTCAATATTTATAACAAAGGTATTAGATTTGGAGGTGAAAGTCTCAAAGGTTGAAGTGCTCTAATGTTGGACATATGATCAAGTTATTGACATTTTCATGAAGTCCCTCACATCAACAAAGTTCCTAAAACTTTGGTTTATGTTAGTGTTTAGGGGTTTTCATGAAGGGTGGATATGCTTTAATGCCTCACCCCTTCTCTTTTTTGTCACTTTGTAAATTCTTCAATCTTATCCAAAGTTGTTCTAAAGGCTTTTGTCACTTTGTAAATTCTTGTTGTTCAAAAGGCTTTTGTCACTTTGTAAATTCTTCAATCTTATCCAAAGTTGTTCTGAAGGCCTGAGATGTTAGGATATTTAGAAACTAGGAGTTAGTTAAAGTCAACTTGGTTTAATGTAATATTAGGTTAAAGTGTGTTTTTCATGTGTTTCTTAGTGTGCTTTTATGCTTTACTAGTTTGAAAATCACAATAATGTCCAACTATTCAAACATATCATCAATCTTAATACGTTTTACTAAACAATATAGCTGTAGAATTTTGGGAAAAATCATGGATCCTATTATGTATAAGTGGCTCATAAAGAAAGAGTTTAAACCGGATCTATCAAGCATCGGGAGGAATCAAATTTCTTGAGGTGTGAATTTTTCTTAATGTGTTAAAAAGTTTAGGATAAAAAATTTTACACCTCAAGAAATTGGATCCCTCTTGGTGCTTGATAGATTCGGATTTAAGATGGATGTATTTCCTCTTGGGAGGTCATACATTCAAATTTGGAGGGGGTAGGGTATGTACACCTGTGTAGACTTTAACAGTTACATTTGCACAAAGGAGGTCCTTTGTTCCACAAACAAGGGGGTCTCATACACCAAATTGGTGTCAGGCTTGGTCTTGGCCTTAAAAATATATTATTATTATATAATAATGATAAGTCATAGCTTTTTCAAAGGACATGATCTGTTATTCTCTCCTTGACATGTCATTGTATTCAAGTAATCATTATGGAAAATATGAATAATAAATAACATATAATTGATAATATATATGGATTCATCATATTATGATGGACGTTGGACACATGTTAAGTATGTTTTTTTGGTGGAAATAAAATAATTTTTGGTTTTAGGGCTCGTGGCCTAAAAGTATTGATAGAAATTTGAAAGGAATGAACAGATGTTTGACTCAATGAAGAAACAAAGAAGACTTAAAAGAAGAGGAAGAAGAGAAATAAAGAAAAAGGAAACATTACTTTGGGCCAATGACCAAAATCTTTATTCCACAATTAGAAAAATATCAAGAATGAAAAGTTTCTGGAAGTGAATTTTCATGCTAGTAGTAAAAAAAAAGTTTAAATCAAGAAAAAGATCCCCTCTTGGTATAAAAATAAATTCAAAAGCAAGTTATGGAAGAGTAAATAAGTGAAAATTTGTTATTGAAAAGTGGAATAGAAGTGAACTAAAAAGCGATTCAAGTAAATGTGATGTAATTTCCAATTAGAAAGGAAAAAATATTTTTTTTTCATACATATGTATCCATTGCATAAGTTATTAAGGACCTCCCAACACTAAGGAAAATAAATAAATGAAAAAGATGGAGGCCAATATTGACACCAAAATTGCAAACCAAATTGCAAGAATTCAACAAAAAAATTGAAACACTCTTGGTGTTGAAAGATGAGTTGGAAGTCTTAAGAAATGGAAGTAAAGGAATAAATAGCCCAATTTCATTTTCGCATAACACCATTCATCTAATAATTCAACAACATTCAATGGCATTATACCCAAAATAAAAATGAAAGTACCAAAATTTGATGGTGATGATGATTGAGAAGGCGTGAGATGGATTAATAAAAATGAACATTATTTTCATATGGACCAGATTCACAATGATGATGAGAAAATTAATTTGGAGTCGATGTACCTTGAAAAATAGGCCTATGACTAGTTCTTACGGTGGAACTACAAATCTCAAGGACTGGCAAGAGGATGGGATGCTTTTCAAAAGATTATTTTCAAAAGATTTTAGGAAATAGAGGAGGATGAAGTCTATGCCAAGCTCACTCAAGTGCAATAGTATGGGACAATGGAAGAATATTTCAGTGATATGTGTGTACTAACGACCCACGTGAAAAATATATATGATAAACAATTACTACAAATTGCCATAGCAGGGTTGAAACCAAATATAATGCATTAACTAAAAGTACTAGGTATCAAAGATGTCGAGCAAGTGCATCAAAAAGATAAACTCATTAAACACCTGTCCTATTGACAACCTCCTTACGTTCCCCCTCAACAATGAACCTTTCTATTAGGTACAATAAAGGATAAGAGTCAATGTTTCAAATGTGATGCTCCCAATTGGAGTTAAAGGCATAGATGCAAGGACAAAACGTTATACCTATGTGAAAAAAATAATAGCGACACCAACAATGATGAGGAAGCTGGAAATATATTTTGTTCCAACACAAAAACAAACAAAGAGGAATCTAGAAACCAAAAGACCACTCTAACACCCTTTGTCACTACAATTACGGGCATCAAAAGGTTAAAAGGCAATAAGCCAAGGAATCAAGAACTTAAAGACAAAGGTGTCAAGGAAAAAAGTTAGAGATCTTAAAAATGCTAAAGAAGACCTTCAACATGAAATACATATCCTATGGTGAAAACTAGAAGAGTAGTCGAAGGAGCTCAAAAAACAACTACAATCATTAAAGAAAAAGAATAGTGAGTTATAAGTAAAAGACCAAATATTGATTCGACAAGGTGTTGCAATTAATGTGATCTAGAATCACAAGGAAAGCAGACTGACAAGAAAAAGGTTGACAAGGTTTTATCAAATAAAGACAAGGAAATTAATTGTTTGTAGAGTCATAGTCAGATTCTCTCACATAAGCAAAAAAAATTAAAATGTAAGGATATATCAATCCTGAAGGTACACAAACTGACATCCATGGATATGAGTGAATCAGGGAATTTTTTAGTAGTTTACAATGTAGATAAAGGGACCTCAATATAATTGATTGGAACTACAAATCAAAGTGTCATTACTGATGAAGCCTTATCAATGAAAGAACATCTAGAAAATGAGTATAAGAAACAATTCACTGACAAGTCAACCTCTATAGATTTAGTGTTGATTGATAGTCCATTGATCATTAATGATCCCATTGATGCACTAGTGAATACAAAAATATCAAATATCGACATGAAAACTCATGTAAACCATGAAACATCTAAACCAAATGTTAAGAAGGATAAACTTATCATGGTATCATATCGACAACTTAATTACATAAAATGTAGCACTCAAGAAACAACATACTAATGTCAACGTTGTTCCTACATATCAAAGCATCCAAACATCAATACATCTTGAAGTCAACAACAAAGAGGATTGAATTTGGGCTCTTAACGTTAGAGAGATTCATAAATAATCCATTTAGGTTGGATTAATCCTTTTTTTATGTGACGAGATGTTTCAAAGCTTCAAAATACATATCACCTCATGTCCTCAACCTTATTTAATTGGCAAAAGTCATAGGAAGATGGATCATTATATTAGAAGAAGTGTTCCTTATCTATTCTTTGAGGACAAATCATTTTTAAAGGGGGAATACTTTTAATATACCTAGGGTATATATATATATATATATATATATATGGTACTAGGGGAATCAACAACTGGAGTTAGGTTGGTACTCTCATGAAACACGGTCCAGGGATCCAATCTCGCTATCACTATACCCCTAGGTGCATCCACATGGCCCGAACCATGGCGCTCGGATAGTATTGGGGGGATTCAAACACGTGACCTTCCATTTACAACTGATTACAACTTCTCATCTTTACCACTTGAGATGCCCTCAACGGGCTATATACCTAGGGTATATTACCACTATGTAATAAATAAATATTATGAACACTTATGTAATAATAGTCATTAGGAAAGCTCGATGGTTTAGCTCGAGTGGTTGAGAGTTGCTTCTTGCCAGTAGGAGGTCTCGGGGTCAAATCCCCGGGTGGCTATGTATAGATTGTATGAGGGCCTCACTCTATGTCCCCACCGGGTTAGGCCTCGTAATTAGGGTTGGTGGGTTTAACAGTAAAAATACTTGGCTTCCCCATGTTCTCTGGATTTCAAGGAGGTTTTTCGTGGATGTAGCGAGCAATCAATTCTCCGGATCCGTGAACCACATTGAAAAAATAGTCATTAAGCAATTATCATTAATGTAGTAATAATGATAAGTCGTGCTTTTTTCAAAGGACATAACTTATTACTCTCTCTATGTGTATTTATATACGTCCATTCTACTCAACTAATAACTATGGAATATATGAATAATAAATAATATATCATTGAAAAGATATATAAATCCATCTTGTTATGATGGATATTGAGGTGAAGTAACCTATGAGGTAAGATTCACTTGTTTTGTAGAAGTGATTCTATGAATTGCAAAAAAGTTAACTTTTTGGGGAAAAAATGTAGAATTTTTGGGAATAATTCGACTCTAATGAATTGCAAAAACATAGTTCGACTCTAATGAATTGTTAAAGATGGAACACAAAATTTTGTAAGACTTTGTGTACCTTATTCTAAACTAAATATAGTGATCACTTTTTTCTAATGCAAAATATTCATTCTTTTAATTTATAGATATATTTAAGGTTTTAAATGTCTGAATATTCTTTTGGACTTGATATTAAAGTGTGACATTGTGTAATATTTGGTTTCATGTATGAGATTAAGGCTAGATGTACGACTGTACAAAATATGATCTTCTTATGGATACTATTTACACTAAAATTAACTTTTGACTTTAGAATATGATCTTAATCTACATTTGATTAGCTAAGAGTTCGTTTTCATTGGAATAAGGAAACACACTATTCTCTTGTATGTGGGCTTCGACATTCATTGTATGGTCTCAAACAATCTCCTTGATCTTTGCATGAGAAGATGGATAGTTTTTTGGTCACTTCAGGGTTCCAATGTTGTCATTATGATCCTACAATTTACAGTAAAAGGCAAGGCATTGATCTCCTAATTCTGGTTTTGTGCGTGGATGACTTAATTTTCATAGGGATTTCTTCATCCTTGATTCAGAATGGTCAACAAGCATTGATGGAATAGTTTGATATGATAGATCTTGGTCTTTTGCATTATTTTCTCAGTCTGCAAGTTCTTTAGTCTTCAAAAGGTATCTTTACTTTTCAACAAAAGTATGCACTTGACTTACTTCAACACTTTGGCATGGTTGATTGTAAGTCGACACCTACTCCATTTTAGTCAGGTGTCACTCTTTCTACCAGTTTCTATTCAACATGACTCAATCTATCGTTGTATCGATAATTGGTTGGGAGTCTGTTGTATTTGACTCATACAAGACTTGACATCTCCTTTGTAGTTGGGTTTATATCTCGGTTCTCTCAAGATCCTCATGAGAGTCACTTGAAGGTAGCTAAGTGCATTCTCAGGTACATTTGGGGCACTACCAAGTTTGGCATTCGGTACACCTTAGGTGCTTCCTAGCTTGAGGGTTTCACTGATTCTAATTGGGTTGGTACCATTGATGATCGGAAGTCCACTTCTAGATTTGTTTACCGCCTTCACATCCCCTTGGGTCTGTTCCTATTGCCTGGTCTTGTAAGAAGAAATCAAAAATTACATTATCTTTTGCAAAGGCTAAGTACCATGTTGTTGTTCTTGCTAGTCAAGAAGTCCTTTGGCTTCTCCAACTATTGACAAAGTTTGGCATTCCATAAGATCATCCCACTACTCTTTGGTGTGATAATGAGAGTGGCATACACATCTCTCACAACCCAGTTGAGCACCAAAGGACAAAGCACATTGAGATTCAAATGCAATTCATTCGACAACTCATTAAGGATGGTGTTCTTAGCTTGGACTACGTGCCTACTGAAGAGTAGGTTGTTGAAGGAAGTTGTCATTGGGGGGTCATCTTTGAGTCCTCCTACCTTCACTTTTTTTTATGTACTTGTAGTCTCTCTTTTGTGGAGGATTTTTTTCCCACGAGTTTTTTCTCATTTTTCTCCAGTTATGAGAGTTTGTACATGGTGTTGGCAAGCAACACCCTTCGGACCAATTTGATTATTAATTCAATGTGTTCACCTAAGAATCTTTGAATGTCCTATATCAATACTCATAAATTTATATTTTTGGAGTAATTCTGAAGGTACTCCCAATAAAGTCAGAATTTTGATTAGGGCATTACGATTGGAAATGTTATTAGTTATCAAATTGGTTTGACCATATTTATCCTACTTCACATTTCAGTTTGACTGTTAAGGTTTTATGATTGAAACGAAACTTGGAATTTTTGCAGCTCCTAAATTTTATGGATTAGATCAATAATATAAACTTTGATATGCAAAGTATTACATCCATTATTTCTGATATTTAATCTATTGGTGATATTTTGCATTGTTCAAATGTTTCTTTTAATCTACCCTCATGTTTCATTTCTGTCAAAGAATGGAATCACCCCAAGGCATGATTATAGTTGTGGTTATATTAAATTTTCGTTTCATATTATTATAATACTAACCATGACTTCGTGATGATCATTCATTCACTCCCTACTTAATTTTTCATTATTAATCTGCATTTGGGGGAAATGATAGGATTATAATCATTTTATTAACATCTTGGGGTAAGATTAATTCCATTAATTTTGTTATGATTGATCAAACTAATGTGCAAGTTATGTCGATCCTGGTGTCATCATAAATTACAAAAAGATAAGGTTTGATAGGGTAATTATAATGCATTGCCATTTTATGGATGACGGTGGCACAAATGTCACTATCATTACTATCCGCTTGTCATTCTCCCAAAGCCATCATCACACTTTGTGCGTTCTGCAAATTCAAATACCTGTTGTAGGTTCAGGGTATCATTACCTTACATCCCCCACGTATGCTTGAGTATCTATTGTACGTAGATAACATGAAGTCGATTTTAATATTGATGGTTCGGTGAGCTTCAGAGGTAAGTCCCCTTCTTTTCCTTGTTTCGATTCTCGACCTTTTAGTGACTTGGACGACTGCCTTTACCCTGATGGCTCCTGTTTCACGATTTGAGCTCATTGGGGATGAGTATTTGGATGCTTGACCAGAATGCGAAGATCCGGTTAAAGAATTAGGTTGGCTATGGTTTTTACAGAAGTTTTCAGGTTTTAACATGGTCGTTTCTTGGGGATTTGCTACCTCGTTTGATGGTTCAGCAGCACGAATTGGGGATATTAAACTACAGTTAACAGAGGAGTTCGTCTCTCAGGAAATAAGGTTTCCATTTACTGGGGAACGATGGTTTAAAGGAAAACACATGAAGAGCCAAGAATGGAAAGGGTTCCTCATCAAAGCTAATCAGTAGGTAGACTCCAAGTTCGGGTTCCCTTCACGAATGTTGAAGAAGAAATGGCGGTCGTTGCTTGGGCTGATCATCAGGTACATTACTTATGAAGGTCGTCTATCTCAGACTCATTTTTATCACCTTAGGTTATTGTCGGTATTCAAGGGTCGTCCTATCAACATGCCATATTACTTCATTAATAGTTTGCAGAAAATGGCCTGTGCATTTCAATCCAACATAGCCGATAAAGACCGAAGCCTCTTTCATCATGGGCTAATTAAAATTCTAGTTTCACATAGGATGAATGAACTAGGTGATAGCTGGGATTCGTTTCTCCAGAGGAATGGATATGGGGTAAATGAGGAATGGCCTCAGCACAGTACAAAAACCCGACGCAAGCGCAGAGGGTTTGCTTTTGAGAAACCTGACCTCGAAACCAATTGCGAAGGTGAAGGAACGAGCTATGTTAAGACCCTAGGTGAGGGTAAACCTGAAGTAGAACTCGATTCAAACCCTGAGGCGACATCTGAAAACCCTCGAGTGGAAATAAGCGAACCTTTGGTCATTGATGGTAACCCTGAGAAAGATCCCCTTTGTCTAATGCCAACTCGTAGCCACCCGCAAGATGAGGACAAGACTATCAAAGCCATGAGTGATAGGGAAACTTGTCGGACCACTTGCAGCATGACTGCAACCCTCTTTGCCGAAAGGAATTTGTTTGAAGGAGATGCCCCTATCATCGAGCTTAGTGACTCATCAGGTTCTTGGCAAAATAACGATTTCATGGATCAAGTTGATCCTAAATTCCTATACGATTCAACTTCTGAGACAAGGGCAAGAAATGCTCAGCCACTTGATCCTTCCCCTCAATCAAACTAGGAGGTTGATCAGAAGCCTGTAAAATCTGTGGAGTCAGTTAATGAGCCGAATGAGAGAGTTGTTGAGGAGTTTGTTTCCACGTCCTTAGAAATCGATGTTAAAGAAGCTCAATTGATCAACAGCTTTGCTACTGAGGAGATCTCTCATTTGAAAGGGGAATTGGTAACTTGGATTGACAAATGAAACTACATGAAGGAGAAGCAGAATAAGTACAAGGCTCTCAAAAAAAAACTTGTTGTTAAGAAACCATAAATTAGTCAAGCAGACCAGGGTTAGTAACATAAGATCCTTGAAACTCAAGGCAAAGTTGAATGAAGCAAGGAGAAATAAGCCCATCCAAGTACTGTTCGAACCATCCGAAAAGTCCCGATGCTTTGCATTCTCGAATTTTGCTTTTTGATAACTAAATGTTTTTGTCAGTTTGCAAGGTTCTAAAGAATCGTCAGGTATAAGTAAATAATTCATATTTCTGAGGCCTGTCTTTTAAATGCAAAGTGATTATATGAGGATACCTACAGAATCAAAGATTCTGCAGGCATCCTTTATATTATTTATTTTTACATTTATCACTTTGTCATTAATTTTGTTTCGAATGATATAGGTGTCATTTTTGTCATCCATGGGGGGAAATTTTGTCACCTTCAACTTCTAGATATGCTTGCTGGATCTTGTTCGATGCCTACTGCAGCGAATGTGGAATGATTTGCATGCTTGCTGGTTGCTTATTCTATTTTTGGTAGAGTCAGTTCCTGGAATATCCGATTTGGTTAGCATCTTCGTCCAAGTGGCGTATTGCTGGTTTTTGCCAGTAAATTTGTTACCCTTCCACACTCCCTCATTCCAAACTACATTCGATGGTTACTCAATGCAAGTGGGGATTGATGATTCAGTTTGGAGTACTTGTTGATGAAGACAAACATCAAAATATGCCAAATTTTATTGGGCATTCTAGCAATAATCCACGTAGCCCTAGTTAGATAGGTTAGTCTTAATGGTAGATGCTCCTAGGATTTCTATATAATGACATGGAAGTCATTGTAATAAGGGTTCGTATTCTGGACAACAGAGGAAGATTATATTGAAACAATATAGTTCAATACATTTTTGCTTTGACTTGTGTTTTCTGAACTTATTCTGGAAACCAAATCTATTGTAGAGATTGGAGACTCTGATCAAGTTTATGAGATATTTTGATACTGTATCTATTTGTTGTTCCTTCTCTATGTTCACTTTTACTTACACACACACACACACACACACACACATACACTATGTTGTTGTATATGGAGTTATCTTTCTGAATTTGAATTAATATATGGATTTTGAGTCTATGAGCAATTTGTTCAAAGATTGAAGATAACAGGTTGTTTCCTTGTTATTTCATGTTTTGCGTAAATTGATATTTTATTATTCCTAACTTGTATGTCTGATTTGTTCAATATACAGGCGAAGGTGTGATCATATGTTACCATATTTTTAGAATTGCATGATAATTAGTATCATTTGGTTTTCTGTCTGAAATCATACTTAAAATCATTCTACATAAAGTTTCTCTTTTGCATAATGATTACAGTTTCACTTTGATGTTGGGGGTTTGTCTACCATGTTGAAATGTTAACTATATTTTTTACTTTCAGACTTTAAATCATATTATTACTCCATGCTTCTAACCAAGATATGATAGTAGACAATAGGTCACCTTAGCTTAGATTTAGGAGCTACTAAATTTTGCATTTTTAATTAGGATAGTCCTTAGAGCTAGGTGGTCATTTAGTTTATCTTTCTGTTTGCTTAGCATTTTAGTTAGGAAACTTGATTACTCATACATCCTCAAGAGACTCTCTATTCAAAGAGCAGATCACGAAGGAAGCAGGGCCTTGATCCTGTGAAAAATAACTGCTTTAAACATACATAGGATTGCATTAAGTCCTCTGTGTGGGCTATTTTTCCATAAGTTGGCCAAGGACAGTTTTCCCGACCAATACATGGGTAATCAGGCTTAGTTGCCAAGACCCATCTTTGTTTTCCTTTATTTCCTCCCTATGTTTCGCTTGTGGGGGAGTGTTTGTGTTTTTCTTTTCCAATGCATCTCATTTACGATGCACACATCCTTTGTGAGTTGTACGCTCACGTCGGAAACCTTATCACCTAACTATCTTTAGCAAATGGCTTCGCTTCTCCATCATTATAAATGGAGACACTGCATGTATTTTTCATATCTCAGATCAATAGATTTTTCTTCTCTTGTGTAGGAAGTTTTGGTTTGTAGCTCTTGGGCATACCTGTGGTTGTTTTTCCCACATTAATTTATGAGATATTTATTGCACCGAGTGAAACGAGGTGCTCTACAACCCAGTATGGGGGAGATGTTGTAACATGTGTGAGTGTGTCATGTAACGTTACTAACAAAATAATTAAAAAAATTCATGTTGGCTCATAAAATAAAAAATTAAATTATGGAAAGTATTTAAAAAAAATCCATGTTTGTTCATAAAATAAAATATTATGAAAAGTAATTAAAAATAGATGTTCGTTTATAAATAAAAATTTAAAACTTAAATCCGGATCTATCAATCAAGAGAGATCAAATTTTTTGAGTTTAAAGTTTAAAAAAGAAATACACCTCAAGAAATTGGATCCCTCTCGGTGCTTAATAGATACGGATTTAAGATGGATCTATGCTCGTATAATCAACAATTAAATATATTTATGAGTTACTAAAGTTGAAGAAAATATATCGAAATGTAAAATATATTCATTAAAGTTGAAGAAAATATACTTAAATTTGTTTTTTTATATGTATGAGAGTTATTTATGTCATATTAAAAATAAAAAGTTTATTTTTTTTCAAGATTTGAAAATATCCTCTAACATGGAAACTTATTTGCCCAAAAAATAATGCATTATTGATATAATGAACTTTTAGAAGTGATATCGTATTTCTAACTCATAACTAAAAATTCAAACTTCATTTAAAATACACAACTTTAAATATAAATACTAATATTTATTACAAATATAAAATACAAATATATGTAGAAAATTTAAATATAAACAAGTAAAATTAGCAGCACCTTTTAAAATGTTTTAATGTAATAATTGTACATAATTCAAAATTAAAATTTAAAATAATTATGCAACATTTTAATATTGTATTCCTGGTGTATAGTTTGAAAGCAAAAGAACAGTTACATGTCTTTCTCCATGCCTTTTAAAGTTGAAATATATTTGGAGAGATCTAAGGGTTATCAACTATTGATAAAGTATTGATGATGACATATTATCCCTATCTATAACACTCTCAAGTATAAGTGGAGTAGAACAAAAATGCTATCTAATATCATTTAATTAAACATTCAAAACTATTATAACACATCAAGTATTTTTTTGCATTGTAATAGTTATTATTTTGTCACTGGATATAGAAGGCAATGTGACTAATTGTAAAACATATCAATGTTTCTCCTATTATAAAATGTGATTTGACAATTTCAAAATTACTTAATAAGATTTCAATAAAAATGTGATGGGAAATTGAGATGTTAAAAAATATTAATAAGCCTAAAAATAGTGAATCTTGAAAAAAAAATTCATTGTGAAACCATTACAAATTATATATATTAAATTATTCTATAAACCATTACAAATTAATACTTAGTCAACATATTTTTACATAGTGAAATGAGTAGCAAAGCTACATAGAATATGTTATTAAATATATTTTGTAAAATTTTAAATATTACAAAAAATAATAATATTAGAGGTTAAACATTTTTATATATTTCTTTAAAACAAAGTTATATATAATAATAATAAAAATGTATTTAAAATATTTATAAATATCAAATGAGTTGAAGTAGGGTTATTATTAATTTTCTATGAACACTACTAGAATAATAGTTTGATATTAAATAGTATTTTGCTTTGCTTAATGTTAAATAGTATTTTGCTTTGCTTAATGTTTTGAAATTTGTTAAGTGTTTTATATAGAAAAAAATTATAAAGATTTGTCTATGTAAAAAAATTGTAAAAAAATTTGAAAATATTTTCATATTTTAAATATAAATTGGGAAATACTTTGACAATAGATTTTTTTTATAAGATTTCAAAATGAATTAACATTAGGAAGATAATTTAAATTTCAAACCATAATTTGATAATTGATATGATGATTTAATTAAAAATTATAAAAGATACATTTCCCTAATAATAATAAAATTATAAATTTTATTAAAAATCATCAAAAGTGAAATGTTAAATTAATCCAATGTGTCCAATTTTTCTACAATATTTAGACGAGAATCTACTGGAAAGAGATCAAGTATACAAATATTTTAAAATACCCTTGTAAATAAAATAATGTGAATTAGTAACAACCTAGATTTTATAATTATATACCTTGGATAAATGCTCGACATGATTATAATACGTACTGTGCATTTAAGTAACATCTTGATTTTATAATTAAGTACCTTGGATAAACACAACACAAGATTATAATACGTATTGTGCATTTAAGTAACAACCTCGCTTTTATTTTTTTGTACGTTGGATAAACACGCGGCATTATAACTGATTTTATTAATTTTTAAATAATTTTTTTTTCCTGACAAATTCTCCTCAAAGATAAAAATTTTCATATCAAATATGAGAACCAATAAAAAATAGAATTATGAAATTTAAAAGATTTGAAAAATATTTTCTATTTAACCACTAGTTGTATGCTTCCGCCAAATGTGTGGGTTGTCCAAAACCTTTGTAATCCCTCGTGTGACCATTGACGACGCCTACTTCTCTTTTAAGCCCACGTGACATGGACCGTCGGAAACCCAATCGGAGGAGATAGAATGTCAAGTACGTGGATAAAGAGTTGTCTAGTCAGCAGATAAACCACGGTAGAACAAATTACGTGGAAGTGACATTTGTTTCTACGGCGAGAACGCGACAAAAATATCCTGGAAAGGTGGTCATGCACTATTCGTATTTAGAGTCAGATAACTGGAAGAGGTGGTGTTCTTCGCTGCTGTTGCTGGGAAGTTTGTGATGAGTCGAGGTTATCGACCACTGAGTAGTCACCATCGTGATGTGGTTATCAATGTTCTATGGAGTGGACAATTATTACATACACTCAACAACTATACAGCTGTCCCAATTAGTTTTTTTTTTAAATTTTATTTTAAATTCCAGAAAAGTCACATCCCAGGCAGGGCTTATTAGTCAAATCAAGATTGCCAACCAACCAAAAAATAAATAAATAAGACTAGACAATAAAAAATAAGAATTATAGAATTTATAAAATTTAAAATATAATTTTTTATTTGTTTTAAAATCAATTTAATAATTAAAATTCATAAAACAATAAACAACTATATAAAAATTTAGACTGAAAATTTGTAAATTAATTAATAGTAAAATGCAAACTGATTGCTATATACCTGCCTTGGCAAGTATAATAATTTTAATATTATATATAAAATATAAACACTTGTAATATCATAAGGCGGGTATAATAATTGTAATATTATATATAAAATATAAACACTTGTAATATCATAGGTTATATACATTTAGTATTAACATTTATATAAACAAAATATAGATTTGAATATAAAAAAAAACAATGCAGTTTTTTTTATATCATTAAAAATATTGAATTGATTAAATATACAATTTAAAAATTAAAAAATAATCATTTTCAAAATAAAAAATAAAATATAAATATATGACATAAATCACACTAAAAGTTATATATTATTTAATTAATATAAGAATATACATATAAATAAGTGTTTTTTTCTTTCAAAAAGCCTTTATATTAAAAATAAAAATATACACAAACTTGTTCATCATTCTACCTAAACTTGCAGAAATACATTGTCAAGCCACACACGCATCTCTCTCTCTCTCTCTCTCTCTCTCTCTATATATATATATATATATATATAAAGGTGTGTTGTATTGATATATAAACTCGTCACTAATTAAATTGGTTACAACAATGTATGATACAACAATTTCATGGCAAAATACAATATATTAATGCAACACACATACAATAAAATATTGGTATTGAATTGGTGGAACCCTTTATTTGATGCTCAGTTGGAAAGAAATGGTTTGATACTGATATGGGTAAAAATGTCTAATCTAGCCTTAGAATTTTGGTTGTATAAATTTTTCAAGGAAGTGGGTAATTCTTTGGGAAAGTTTCTGGAGTTCGATATGTCTTTTTTAGATACTAGAAGAATGTCCATGGCTAGGGTGTTGGTAACTTTGGATATTTGGGAGGGTTTGGTGGAATCTATATAAATTCATAAGGGAAGTAGAAAATTCTCTCAAGCATTGGATTATCATGGAATCCCCTTCAGATTTAATAGTTGTCATGCATATGGGCATCTAGCAACAAAGTGCTCGCTCTCAATGAAATGAAAGATCTGGATGAAGAAATGTAAGGAGAGAACGGATGAAAAGAAATCTAAGGGTTATAAGGGCACACATTCAGTAAATATATGCATGGAGTCTTCTTTCAAATCAACATCTTTATAGAAAGAAAATTAGAGAAGATCCAATCTCCCGATGGAGGAAGATCAATCTCTGGGAAGTAAAATAATGAATGAAGAGTGGAACATGACTTATCGAAAGGATCTCGAAGGCGAAGAAAGAAAGGAGACTTTCCAGGAAGAACAAATCCCTTCTTTAGGTAAGCCTCTTGATGCTTTGATTTCTTTTTTGAACCAAAATTTTGTGGTCCATTGGTTTCTGGGATAGGGAGTTTAAACAACTTATCATCTGGGGTGGTGGGAAAATTTTTGAAAGGTCGTGAGGATGGAAATTCAAATTCCATAATCAAAGGATGTGTTGAGAATAACTTAAAATCTCCATCAATCATAAAATCATAGCCTAATTTAATTCCAAACCCTCGACCTTTGACATTGAGTGAGAAAACAACTAAAGATGGGATGACAAACGAGGAGGAGGAGGAATCCATATATAATTTAAGATCTTGAAAGGGGACTTTGGAGGATATGGATTTGGGTGGCATGGGGGGGATAGGGTAGAAAATGAGTGGTGTAAAGGCCGGAGGAAGAGGCAGGAGATCATTTTTGCAGTTGGCACAAAAAAAATGTATTTGGGATTTGGCAACTAGAAAACAAAGGTCACTAGATGGGGTGCTCAGGAGATTTGTTGGAAAGTTAAAACTGAATATAGTATTTCTATAGGAAAGTACGTGGGAGGGGGACAAAACAATGAGAAAGTTGTCTAAGCTTTTATGTTGTTGGAATTTTAGTTTTTTTTATGCTAGGGGAAGATCATGAGGACTGATAACGGGAAGGCATTCCAAGAACATGGAACTAAAAAAATAATGGGTAGTAGAATCATGTTTGGGCATTTCGTTATTCTCTCATGAATTGGAAAGTAATTTTCTATTTTTAAATTTATATGGGCCATATTCCAACATTATATTTTTTTGGGAGAATTTGTTCAATAAAATCTTTATGAAAATAAGGACCTTATAATAGGTGGGGCTTTGAATTGGGCAAGGCGGATTTCTGGGGGTCTTCAGCTCAAAAAGATAGCTTGATAGATTTTTTCATGAGGAATTTAGAGAAGGGGGGGCCTTCTTGATATTGAACCAACAAAGATCAAACCAACATGGTGTAATAGTAGAACAGGCTCAGATCATATCACTACAAGGAAAATGCCCTGTAGCGGAGGTTATAGTGGATGCACCTCTCAAAAGAGCTCAAATATTTGTTTATAGTGGACGTCACTAGAAGAGGCACACGGTTGGAGGTTGTAGCAGATTTTTTTTTTTGGGTGTGTTTCAAACTTAAATGCACTGGTGCGTCTATACTAAACATGCACCGGGACGACCAACAAAACAATGTCGCACGGTGAAAAAAGTTGAATTAAAAAAAAATGCAAAACGACTAGAAATTTTGTAAAACCGTCATGGTGCATTTTGGTACACCAAACGCATCGATGCATATATAACAAAAATGCACCAGTACATAAAAAAATGTCGTACGACGAAAAAAATGCAAAACGACCATAAATTTTGTATAACTGGCACGGTGCATTTTGGTACACCAATTGCACCAGTGCATCTATAATAAACATGCACCGGGACAACAAAAAAAACAATGTTGCACAACGAAAAAAATTTGAATTAAAAAAAAAAGCAAAATGACCAATCTTTTTGTAAAACCACCATTGTGCATTTTGGTACACAGAATGCAACAGTGCATCTATAACAAACATGCACCGAGACATAAAAAAACAATGCCGCACAACGAAAAAAAACTGAATTAAAAAAAAATGCAAAACAGAAAAAAAATTTGTAAAACCCTCACGATGCGTTTTGGTTCACCAAACACACTATGGCGTCGGAGATAAAAAGGAACTGATGCGACTAAGAGAAATAATATTTTTGGGTTGTTTTATCAAAAAAAAAAAAAAAAAAATTGAAACGTGGTGCATTCATTTTTAATAAACGCCCCGGTGTGTTCCTAATACTAAAACACATTGGTTTAGGATTTGTTAAAAATAAAAAATAAAAAATAAAAATGATAACTATGGTTTGAAAACCTGCATGTGGTGCGGCGTCAGTAAAACACACTATTGCGTTACTCTATCGGGTGCACTGGAACAAGGTTTTATAAAAAAAATTATTGCGTCATAAAAATAATTTTAACCCCTCCACTGTGTGTGCGTATGATCCATCTACACTGGTGCACTTCCTAACCCACCTAGATTCCCTACCACCGGTGCTCATTCCAACCCCTACTGGCACATTGATCCTTTTTATTGGCTGGTGAATTGAGTTTGAATTTTTCCAAACGGTGGGAAAAATTTCAAATTCTCCATACATAGCTAGGATGCCTCCCCAACGCACGGTTCAACAGGTAAATCAAAGCTTAATTGATAATTTAATTTTTTAGCAGTTTAATTTTTCCAATTAGGCCATAATTTTACATTTAAAAAAAAAATTTAAAAACTTGTGCGGTGTGTTTAAGCCGTTTAGCTTGCATTGGCCGTAGGTGCACTCTATAGTTTGTTACAAGGCGTACTGCAAGCGGGGTGAGCTAAACGGTTTTAGCGCACCGTAGTGTTGGTGCACTACACTTCGTAGCGCACCACAATAACATAAATTAATTTTTAAAACTATAAACTAAAAACCGGTGCAGTCATTACATATGAGCGCATCGGAAATACGGTGCTCTTACATGTATAGAATGCACCGCCATAACATAAATTATTTTTTAAACTATAAACTAATAATCGATGTGGTCATTACATATAAGCGCACTGAAAATACAGTGCGCTTACATGTATAGAACAAACCACCATAACATAAATTAATTTTTAAAACTATAAACTAATAAGCGGTGCGGTCATTACATATAAGTGCACCAAAAATATAGTGTTCTTACGTGTATATAATGCACCAGTAAATACACCAAAACTTTGAAAAAACAACCTATACGGTGCTTCGATTGCACATCAGTGCATTGATTCTTGGTGCTAAGATGTGAGGTAGGTGCACCAGTAAAACAATTTTGATAACGCACATGTGCGTGTAGATTATAGCACATCGGATTGGTAATACAATTATAACTTTATAGAAATATATCACAGGTGCGCTTGGATAAACATAGCGCACCAATGGCAGTGCGGTGAAAACAAGTGCACACCGCCAACGATGCGTTATGTTTATCAAAGCGCACCGTTTGTCAATTTTTTGCAAAAAATACAAATTTTTATTTTAATACATATAATTCTCATATAATGTTTTTATATTTAGTTTGATGAGACTAGCTAATTCATGTTATATGTGAAATAAAGACATGAGTGTTGCGAGGCGAGGCAGCAGCAGGAAGCTCAAGTTGACCACTACAACTTTCGGAGAGAGTGGGAGGTTAGGAAGAGGGAGAGCTATTTATATACCCTTGTCCCATTACTGCACAGACAAGACACCTCTTGAGAGTTTCTGGCCTCCTCAGGTTCTATGAGGGGGCCACATCACTCAAGGTGGACACTACATTCCTCGCCCAGTTGATTGCACACTGGGATCATCATAGGAAGGCGTTTTGAGTTGGTCCTGATCAGTGGTTCCGACCCTCTGAGGAGGACATATATTTTATCACAAGGCTCTCTAGGAGAGGTGAGGACTTTCCTCATTTCCCCGAGGTCCCAGTTGGAGCTGTAGCATTGCCTCAGCTAGTATATGTTCAAAGATATGTTGATCCCAACATTCTCGACGCTTCTCAGTTTTAGGTCAGTTGTGGGAAGCTCTCCAATGTTGCTTTTGGTAGAGAGGATGTTAGGTGCCTCTCTTTGTTGCTGACGAGCATCGCGCATATCACTAGTGATGGGTAGTGCATTAGCTGCCCTCTATTATATTATGTTGATTCTTTAGTGCAAGCACCTAAATGCGTTAGGTGGTCTTCTATTTTCTTACGATAGTTTTTTATGCTCTTAGTCAATGCCGTGCATGTATTGGCTAGAGGGTGAACTTCCCTTTGCTTCAGAGTTGTTTTGTTTATTTTTTGAGATATTTCTAGCCACCAGGCCATCTTTTGACTGGAACTCTCCTAGTTTGATGACATATGTGTGTATGTGCATGTGGGGGCAGATGATTCCCAAGAGGGGGTAGCCTAACTTTCCAACGAGGATCACCACAGATGTGATCGATATGCTAGGTAGTGAGGTTCCGCCTAAATTAGACATGTTTTCATATCCATATGCCGACTTGGATTGGAGAGTGTGTCTATCACATTCCCAGCCACCTCAGTGCCCTTTAGAGGTGATGGGAAAAAACCTGCCATTTTTTTCTTCTTTAAACTACCATTACTCTGCAAAACAATTCTCAGTCCACAGTTCCGGAATTTGCAATCTGCAATCCGCAGTGCGGAACTCGGGAAGGCAGAACCACTAAATCATCGTTTTTCCAAAACCTCCCTCCGACTTCCGCAATACATAATCTGCCTTGCGGGATTTAGAATTCGGAACCACAATTCCAATCCTCCGGAAATTTCCACTTCCGACTTCCACAATCCGCAATGCGGAACTCGGAAATCGGAAAGCCAATTCCATTATTCCGAAAACTTCATTCCTGACTTCCGCAATCCACAATCCGCCTTGCGGAACTTGGAAATGCAGAATGCCAAATTCCATTATTCCCAAAAATTCATTCCCGACTTCCGCAATCCGCAATCCACCTTGCGGAACGCCAAATTCTCAGCTCCAGCGAAATCTTCTTTCCGACTTCCATAATCTGCAATCTACCTTGCAGAACTCAGAAATGCATAAGCACCATTCCACAACTCTGGAAAAACACCCTTCCGACTTCCGCAATACGCCTTGCGGGTTCGGGAATGCGGAAGTCCAACTACACAACTTCTTTGGCGATAATTTTTTCATCCTAAGTCCAATTTGGACAAGTATGATACCATTGGAAATCTCTTGATGAGCTCTATACAACTGCATGATCTTCAGCCAGATCTGAAAACTCTAATCCTGCCCCTCTTCTCAAAATGAGGCTCAAATCCTTATCAATGCCTCCTTCCTCCCTGTAAGGGGCTCTTACCCTACTCCACCATGGCCTTTTCCCTCATCCAATCCACAGAGGAACCATGAACGCAACATTGGAAGGATGCCCAATCCTTCCCCATACCCAAGTGACATCGAAATACAACCAACTAAAGGTGCATCCAATGCATAATAAACATACACAGTGGTAATTAAGTCTGATTTAATGCATCTACCACATGCAAGACTAACAAAATTTTTAACACAAGAAAATGGTAAGGCAATCAAGCATAAATTTGCCTCATTCTCAAGCTTATACATAGACTTCTTGCTAGCTAATTCATGTAACCATTTTATTCACATTGACTTAAAATAGCATATAAACACAACATAGTAAACTTACATCATTTATAACCACAGAATGGACATGATTTCAATCATAGAGAACACTTATCTTTCAAATGAAATTGTCCAAGCAACTGGCTATGTGAGAGAAACGTTCCACCCAACCATAGGTCTCTGTTCAGCCTATACTCTTTCAGCTGAGAGACCACCCTCGAGCTGGGTTGTGTATCCACTAAGGAGGAACTAAACAGGCTCACTCATAGCCATGGTTCTCACACCACAATCATGCTAAACCAATACATAATTGGGTTTATCAAGCATGCAAAGAAACAAAGGAGGAGGATGCTAATCTTGTGAGATCAACCACGAAGCTACAGAAATCTCAAGCTAGTTCAAAGAGCCTTGGCACCCACAGTACCTACCACACCCAACACAAGAAAGGTCCTCTCCATTTCTACAGAGTCCCTCAGGAACCCATTTCCTCCAGTGCTCTTTGGGGTGGGCATAGAAAAGTCCAAGCTTCCAACTCCCTGAGACTTTAGACTTCACTGGGTTTATCAAGCAGATCCAACCTCTGTTTGTCTTCTTATCTGTTCTGTTTACACTATTGTCATCCTCCACACTTGGATTTTCTTAGTTTCTTTTTTCTAAAACAAACTCTTTCTGGTCACTTCCTGCTCGGTTGTTCCAATCCGTGTCCTTTCTTTCTCTTTTGAGCAAAAACAAATTCTCGGCATCTTTTTCTCTCTGCATTTTTATTGAGGGTTTCCCCCCTGCGTTTTCCTTTCCACGTTCATTTTCTTGTGCATGTTTTCCACCCTATCAGCGTGGCTTCTTCTAGAATCGCACCCCTTCCTCTCCCTTCACTGCTACACTATGTATGCATGAAACCGATTCTTGTTGTCCACGCTCCCACAACCCCCTCACCTCTCCCTAGTGGATACACATGTCCCCTTCTCACTGGTTTCTCCCATAGCCAATCTTTTTGTATTTTTATTCGCATGATAAATATTAAAATTTACATCATTTTGCAATTTCCATGGCTTAAATAGCACATGGACAACATAAATTCAAATACTTGTCTTTTAAATAAAATCCAAGCATCTACTAGCGGAGCCTTGTCCTTGAGCTCCTCACTAGGGAAAACATACATCACACATACACATTTATTTATATTAAAATCCAAATATCACAATGAACAAAAATGGGAATGCCTCTCTCATGGCATCCTCCATCTCCCATGTAGCCTGCTTGGGACTAAAGTGCTTCCATTGCACCTTTACTTGTCCAATGGCTCGGTTATGGAGATATGTGACCTTCCTATTGAGGATGTGCATAGGCTCCACTTGGAAATATCCCTCGGGTTCTGCCTGTATCACATTCCAATCAATCACATGATTAGGGTCATGTACATACTTCTTAAGCAAAGAAACATGGAAAACATTATGATCTCTCATGTTAGAAGGCAATGCAACTCTATATGCAACTAGTCCTATCCTATAAAGGGCTTCAAATGGACCACAATATCTTGGTGCCAACTTGGCACAACTCCACAAATTTAGGGAACTTTTCCTTGGTCTGACTCTCAAATAGACATGATCCCAAATCTTAAATTCCTTATGCACTCTTTTCAAATCTGCATAACTCTTATGCCTGTCCTGAGCTGCCTTTAAATTTTTCCTAATCTTCACAATTTCGTGTTCCATTTCCTTGATCATATCTGGCCCAAGCACCACTCTGTTCACTGGGCTGTCCCAATTCACTGGAGTCCCACATCCCTTACCATACAGTGCCTCAAATGGAATCATTCCCAATGATGCTTGATGTCCATTGTAGTATGCAAATTCTACCAAGTGTAGGTAATCCTCCCACTTGGATGGCTTATCCATCACATACATTCTCAACATGTCTTCAAGAACCTGATTCACCCTCTCAGTTTGGCCATCACTCTGAGGATGATATGTTGTACTAAAACTCAGCTGAGTCCCCAACTCCTGGAATAATCCCTTCCAAAAATTGGATGTGAACTTTGCATCTCGATATGAAATTATTGCCTTGGGAAATCCATGCAATTTGAATATATCCTTCATGAAAATATTTGGTATGTCATTTGTCTTATGAGTGGACTTGACTGGGATAAAATGAGCTACCTTTGATAGCTTGTCCACCACTACCATAATTGAATCATGTTGCCTCACTGTCATTGGAAAACCTATTATGAAATCCATAGAAATTACTTTTCACTTCCATTCTGGAATGGGAAAAGGCTGCAACAACCCTATTGGATGTTGATGTTTTGCCTTGATTTTTTGGCACCTTTGACATCTAGAAATGTATTCTTCTATGTCCTTCTTCATCCCATGCCAAAAGTATTGCTTTCTATCTGTTGTTATTGTCTTTTGATATCCTGGATGTCTAGAATATGGCATTTGATGTATTTCATCCATCACTAGCTTCTTCAAATTTGCACAATTTGGATTATACAGTCTAGTACCTTGATAAAGGAGAATATCATCTTCACCAAGCTGATACCCTGCACAATTTTCATCAATACTTCCCTGCTACAAATTTCCTTTGATTTGAAGGTAAGCTTCATCATTGGTTTGAGCTTCAAGAACTCTTGCCTTCAAATCTGACTTACACATACTTACTGTTGCAACATGAAATTTTCTGCTAAGAGCATCTGCAACCTTATTCTCCTTCTCTTTTACATGTTTCATTTCCAAATCAAACTCACAGAGAAATTCCATCCACCTAGTTTTTATAGCATTCAGGTTTGGCTGGTCAAACAAATACTTCAAGCTCATGTGGTCTATCCTGAGCCCAAATCTCCTTCCCAAGAGATAATGTCTCCACTTCTTGAGAGCATGTATTATGGATGCTAGTTCTAAATCCTGTGTGGCATAATTATTTCCATGCTCGTTTAGTTTCCTTGACTCATAACAAATTACAAATCCTTCTTGCATGAGCACTCCACCTAGCCCTTCAATGCAAGCGTCCGTGCATACCACAAATTCCTTCTTGGGATTTGCAATCTTCAAAATAGGAGCGTTGGTAAGCAATTCCTTTAGCTGCTAAAATATTCTCTCACACTTTTTAGACCATACAAACTTAGCATTCTTCCTCTGCAATGATGTAATTGGGTGAGATATCTTGTAGAATACTTCAATGAACCTTCTATAATATCCTGCAAGACCCATAAAAGATCTAACATTTGTAACATTCTTTGGAGTAGGCCAATCCAGTATGGCTTCAATCTTTTCTAGATCCACGATAATTCCTTCTTCTAAGATGACATGACCCAAATACTGTACCTTCCTTTGATAGAAATCACACTTGCTTAGCTTTGCATACAATTGGTGTTCTCTAAGAACTTGCAACACCATTCTTGGATGTTCTTCATGCTCTTCTTCATTCTTTGAATAAACAAGAATGTCATCCAAAAACACTATCACAAGCTTATCCAAATATTTGTTGAATACACTATTCATGAGGCACATGAATGTAGCAGGTGCATTGGTAAGACCAAATGGCACTGCTGTGAACTCATAATGGACATACCTTGTCCTGAAAGTTGTCTTGTGAATGTCTTCTTCTTTTATCCTCACTTGATGGTAGCCAGACCTCAAGTCAATCTTTGAAAACACTCTAGCTTCCCTCATTTGATTAAACAAGTCATCAATTCTGGGGAATGGGTACTTATTCTTGTCTGTCACTTTATTTAGCTGTCTATAATCAACACACAGCCTTAAAGTCCCATCCTTTTTCTTGACAAATAACACTGGTGCTCCCCAATGAGATACACTTGGCCTAATATACTCCTTGTCCATTAAATCCTGTAGTTGCATCTTTAACTCTATCAATTCTAGTGTGCTCATTCTATAAGGAGATTTAGAAATTGGTGTTGCCCTTGGAACTAGATTGATAGTAAAATCAATCTCTCTCTTTGGTGGCAGTCTCGACACTTCATCCGGGAACACACCCTTGAACTCTTGCAAAAGCTGGAAGTTGTCTATCATTGGTCCTTTGTCCTCTGATGAATCTGATATATGAATTGCATATAAATGGAAGCCCTTCTTATAAAACTTCTTCAATTGTAAGGATGAAATCTGTCTCACTGAGACTTGCTTGGGAATTCCTCTTACCAATATTGGTCTTCCCTCTTCATCAAGGCATTCAAGTACCTTCTCATAGAAATCTATCTTGGCTCTATGATTTTCCAACCAATCCATACCAATTAGAGCATCATAATATACTAAAGGTAGGACATTCATATTTGCTTTGGTGAGAAGCCCATTCAACTCCATGGAGCACTCCATCACCACTTCACTCACGTTTCTCTTGGTCCCTGTGGCTAATTGAACTAGCCAAGACTTACTATGCTTCATTTTTCTAAGAGAACAACCTTCAACTACTTTTGGAGAAACATAACTATGAGTAGATCCTGGATCAATCAAAACAGAAATAGATTGCTTGGAAATCTTACCTTCAACTTCTACCACTATTGATTGATGGTCTTCCTGACGATCATCCAATACTGCATAGATTATAGGTACTTCCCTTTCCATATCCTCCACTGTAGTTGCCCCTCTTAAGTGTTGCAAGCTTCAATGATTATCCCCTTGATGTGGAAAATCTCTAAACCTGTGGTTTTCTCCACATCCCCAACACTGAAGTGGCCATTTTGATGCTTTTTCTGCTGCTACTACTGGCTTGTTCTCACTTCTTGCTTGTTGGCCTAGTGGGAAACTTCTTGGATGATTTTTGAATGGTGGCTTAAATCCACTTTTCCTTTGATCAAATCTCCCATTTTGCTTTCCTTTCCCTGCTGGGTGGACCTTTTATTTTCCTTTTCTCTACTCATAACAATGCATTTCCATCCTAATGGATTCATCAAGACTTGGTAGATTAACAAACTCAATCCTATATCTAAAATTTTGAGGCAGACTTCCAAGGAAACATTGAATTTTACCCTTTCATCCTTTATGTAATCTACATACCTCAACAAATCCAAGAACTTGTGGACATGTTCTTCCATGGACTTCTGCCCCAACCTGAGTTCATTGAAATATTTCCTTTTGTTTCCATAGTACCTAGCTGATAGGTATTTTTCCTTGAAATATATTTTAAATCTCTCCCAGCGGATCCTATTTTCACTGATCCTTTTCACTTGCATGAGGTGCTCCCACCAAATTGAAGCTCTGCCATTTAAATTATGAATGGAAATTCTTTCCTTTTCATTCCCTGAATAATCATGAATCCTTAAATATTTCCTCATTCCAAGAAGCCATGCCTCTGCCTCTTGGCCAGTCTTACTTTCTCCATCAGATGCGGGAGGTCTTGCCTTCCCGAACTCTCCCTATGGAATTCTTTTGAACTTCCTTCTTTCTCCAAATCTGCTAGAAGTATGCCTTGGAATTCTTTGGGAACCTCTGGAGTCACATGACCTGCTGGAAGAAGATCTTGAGGCAGGTTATCTATACCTTTTGCTCACAGATCTCTTTCTTGGGCTTGGAGTCCTCTTCCTAGAATGACCTCTAGAGTGACTCCCTGCATCTCTTTCTTCTTTTCCTACATTGCTTGGGTTGGACCCAAGGTTTATCCTCTACTGCATATTAGTGAGGCTCTGCAAAATAGCAGCATTGAGTTGGATTTGTTCTTCCTGAGCCTTCACGAATATTTCATTAAAGATTATCATAATTTCAACCAGATTCTGAGGAGTTATTTTCTCCCTTCTCCCATTGGATTTGGTCTCAATGCGTTCTCCTTGCACATTTTCTCCTAGCGCATCTTTTCCATGCTCATAATTAGTATCTTGGGCATCATTCACGGTCACCATTTATGTTTCCTCTACTACAACTATTCAATTTTTATTAGCTACAACCACTATGCATTATAGAGACATTTATCAGACATCATAAGAATGCATATAAAACATAAAATATCCATACAAATATAGAAATTTACTCATTTGGACAACAACAATAATAATTTTTTTTGTCAGAAATGTGCCCTTGGCGCCTTTCTGCATGTAAACGCATTCAAAATTTGGCCCATGCAGCCCCAGTGCTGCAACCTTGGGCTCTGATAACACTCTGTCATGTCCCCAAGCACCTTAGTTCCCTTTTGAGTCGATGGGAGACAACCTACCATTTTTTTTCTCCAAACTAACATTACTCTGCAAAACAATTCTTTGTTTGCAGTTTTGCAATCCGCAATGCGGAACTCGGGAAGGACGAACCACTAAATCACCATTTTTCCAAAACATCTCTCTGACTTTCGCAATCTGCAATCCGCCTTGCGATACTTAGAAGTTGGAACCACAATTCCAATCCTCCAAAATTTTTTCCTTCCGACTTCCGTAATCTGCAATGCGAAACTCAGAAACGGAAGGCCAATTCCATTATTCTGAAAATTTCATTCCCGACTTCCATAATCCGTAATCCACCTTGTAGAACTTGGAAATGTAGAACGCCAAATTCTTAGCTCCAACGAAATCTTCTTTCCGACTTCGGCAATCCGCAATCCGCCTTGCAGAACTTAGAAATGCGGAAGCACCATTCCAAAACTCTGGAAAAACACCCTTCCGACATCTGCAATCCGCAATACACATTGCGGGTTCGGGATTGCGAAAGTCCAACTGCACAACCTCTCTGGCGATAAATTTTTCATCCTAAGTCCAATTTGGACAAGTACGATACCATTGGAAAGCTCTTGATGAGCTCTATACAACTGCATGATCTTCATCCAGATCTGAAAAACTCTAATCCTTCCCCTCTTCTAACTCAAAATGAGGCTCAAAGCCTTATCAATGCCTCCTTCCTCCCTGTAAGGGGCTCTTACCCTACTCTGCCATGGTCTGTTCCCTCATCCAGTCCACAGAGGAACCATGAACGCAACAGGAGAAGGATGCCCAATCCTCCCCCATACCCAAGTGACGTCGAAATACAACCAACTAAAGGTGCATGCAATGCATAATAAACATACACTGTGGTAATTAAGTCTGATTTAATGCATCTAACACATGCAATATTAACAACATTTTTAACACAAGAAAATGGTAAAGCAATCAACCATAAATCTGCCTCATTCTCAGGCTTATACACAGACTTCTTGCTAGCTAATTCATGTAACCATTTTATTCACATTGACTTGAAATAACATATAAACAAAACATAGTAAACTAACATCATTTATAACCACAGAATGGACATAATTTCAATCATAGAGAACACTTATCTTTCAAATGAAATTGTCCAAGCAACTGGCTATGTGAGAGCAATGTTCCACCTAACCATACTATACTCTTTCAGCTGAGAGACCACCCCCGAGAGGGTTTTGTATCCACTAAGGAGGAAGTAAAAAGGCTCACTCACAGTCATGGTTCTCACACCACAATCATGCTAAGACAATACATAATTGGGTTTATCAATCATGCAAAGAAACAAAGGAGGAGGATGCTAAGCCAGTGAGCTCAACCACAGAGCGACAAACATCTCAAGCTAGCTCAAACAACCTTGTCACCCACAGTACCTACCACACCCAACACAAGAAAGGTCCCCTTCTCTGCTACACAGTCCCTTAGGCATCCCTTTCCTTCAGTGCTCTTCAGGGTGGGTATAGAAAGGTCCAAGCTGCCAACTCCCTGATACTTTAGCCTTCACTAGGTTTATCAAGTAGATCCAACCTCTGTTTGTCTTCTTCTATGTTCTCTCTTCACTACTGTCATCCACACTTGGATTTTATTAGTTTCTTTTTTCCAAAACTGACTCTGTACTGTCACTTCCTGCTCAGTTGTTCCAATTTGTGTCCTTTCTTTCTCTTCTGAGCAAAAAAAATTCCCAGAATCTTCTTGTCTCTGCATTTTTATTGAGGGTTTCCCCCCTGCGTTTTCCTTTCCACCTTCAATTTATTGGGCATTTTGGCCACCCTGTTAGTGTGGCTTCTTCCAGAATCGCGCCCCTTCCTCTCCCTTCATTGTTGCACTGTGTATGCATGAAACTAATCCTTGATTTCCATGCTCCCACAACCCCTTCACCTCTCCCTAGTGGATGCACATGGCCCCTTCTCACTGGTTTCTCCCTTAGCCAATATTTTTGTATTTTTATTTGCATGATAAATATTAAAATTTACATCATTTTGCAATTTCCATGGCTTAAATAGAACATGGCCGACATAAATTCAAATACTTGTCTTTTAAATAAAATCCAAGCATCCACTAGCAAGACCTTGGCCTTGAGCTCCTCGCTAGGGAAAACATACATCACATGTACACATTTATTTATATTAAAAGCTAAATATCACAAGGGTCAAAATGTGGTATTATAGTGTCCCAGCATCTTATTCACTCAGGATGAGGCAACATATGATAGAGGTAAATTTAGCATTATGTTTGAATTAATCTAGTTGCATTTTATTCTTTTTATATTTAATGCAAAAGAAAAGTATTTTAAATTGTAAATATTTGATACAGAGATCACTATTCCCTCTGTATCAGTTTGAGACCTCAAGTAGTATGAATCTCAATGTCAGTATATACTCATAAAAACATAGACTCAACCACTAGATCTGCATCTACCAACAACATATAAAAGCAATCACCAACAATAGATAACATATGTACCCTGGAACCCTTTCGGGAGAAACCAGCTAACTATGGGGCTATCTTCTCAATTTCGAGCCTAGAGCATATAGATGTATAAAAGAAGATACAATACAGAGTTACCTCAACTGGTAGCTCAATCCCTCTGACTAGGACAAACCCAGATTTGCATGCATCCAATTGATGCATGCATTGATGAAGTGTGCCCTAACTGCCAATCTAGATCTGAGTGCTCTGATGAAGCCTCTGACTGATATGCCCTCTCTCGATCGCTCTGCTCTGATCTGCTCGCTCTGAAGACTGCCCATTGATGAAATCGGCCCTCTCTGCATGCACAAATGCACCCTCCTCCTCTGGATGTCAAATGCTCGTATTGCTCCGGATCTCAACAGATCTGAGCTCCGATCATCTTTAACCTTCCTCAAATCTTGAGGCAAGGCTATCCTGAAAGTCTCGGACTTCAACTTGGTCAATCCAACTCACAACGAGCCTCTCCTCCTCAGGAAAAACATCCTCCTCCAAGCAAACTCAGCCTCCTCCAATCTAATCAGTAATCACACTGTGAATCTCTCTCAGCTCACAGTACTGGAGATCTGGTCTCTCTAGAACTGAAGGTCACTGATCTAGCTCAGATATGACCTTCCTAGCTCCTGCAACAACTCCTCCCTATCTCAGAAAGTTGCCCCACATGGACAGATTCGTCCTCCTCACTCTAGCAGTATCTCTCTCTGATAATGTAACTGAGTAACCCCATCCGGGGACCCCCTGCCTCTATAAATAATCTCACCGATGAATTAGGTTTTCCAAAACCCTAATTCCCGGTGCATGCAAAAAGTCACTTTTGTATGCAGTCACTGAATGCTGACAGGTCATGCACTACTCATGCATGCAAAGGTCAATCTCCCCTGAAGCTCCGCATGCAGCCCTCACTGCGCTCATGCCACTGAGTAGAGTGCATCTCACTCTCTACTCCATCCTGATGCCTATGCAGCTAATGTACCTCCATGTAAGGCATCTGAACCATGGAGGACATCCCGAAGTTACCATAATCTAAGATAAATTGTTATATTAAATTCATGTTTATTGAAATTGTCTAATTATTATTGTGTACTATATATTTTACAGTTTTGGTACATTTGATGGCG
Organism: Larix kaempferi; assembly: GCA_027924585.1. Lineage (NCBI taxonomy): Eukaryota > Viridiplantae > Streptophyta > Pinopsida > Pinales > Pinaceae > Larix > Larix kaempferi. Next base: position 8,616,191 of record BSBM01000559.1, read on the forward strand.
ATGTGTTGCCTCCTGTTCAGGATGAGGAGGATATGGATCTAGATGCAGGTGATCAGCCCGTGGCCCCCTATTTAGATAGATCTAGCTTTCGACATAGGCCAGATGAGAGGTTTTAGAAGGATATCGCAGACAGGCTGTCTCTGATGTTGGCATATCGACTGGTTCATCCTGTATGGGTGAGGTACATTATGAGGGACCCTCATCGTGTAAAGTTGTGGAGGATTCTTCCTTGTGATATGAGGAGCTTGGCGCAACATATTTTTGGTGCTTGCGATATTTTAGATGGTATCCATGATGGTAGTTTTTCGTCAGACGAGGGCATAGATCCTCCACTGGCTAGTCCACATCCTTATCCACCAGCTGCTTCAACTGGTGGCATAGCCTCCACATCCACTACACCTCCTCCTCAACCTCCACCTCCTCCCCCTCCACCTTCTACATATCATCCACCTCCTCCTCCACCTCCGAGGTCTCATCAACCTCCTCCTCCTCCACCTTCGATGTCTCATCCACATCCTCCTCCACCATGTCCTCCTCCTCCACCTCCTTCATCATCTATTCCTCTACTCCTAGTCAACCTTCCTCCTGATCCTACATCATCATCTCCTCTACTCATGCTCGACCGACCCTTCGATCCTACTTATTGGCCCGACCATCCACTAGTTCCTACTTCACATCTCATTTCCATTTTAGAGATGCTCAAAGGTGGCTCAAAGAGGGTCGTACACTTCGTCTTGATGGACCTATCCCTCCTGCTCTCAGATCTCTTTTTATTTCTGGAAGAGGTGCTGATACTAACTCTAGATATATTGGTGGAGGTGATTATGCATCTAGCTCTGGTCGGAGAGATACTGATGATGCATTTAGCTCTAGTCAGAGAGATACTAATGATGCATCTTTTGGCGGAGGTGGATCAAATATGTCATAGCAGTTTTTGGATTGGAGATATATTATATTTGACATATTGTATCATGACTTTGATGTTATATATGTTTGTATCTATATATATACTACATTTTTCATGTTTATGTTGATGTCGATGTTTATGTTGATGTTTATTTATCATGTTGATGTTTATTTATATGTTGATGGTGATGTGTTTTATGTTTGTTAGATGGTGAAAATAATTATGATCGATGATGGCATGTTTATATTTATGTGGTGAAAATGATGACCATGGAACGTTCATGTTTACATGTATTATTAGTTATGTGTGTTAGATGATGTTTAAATATATGTTAGATGTATATGTGGCGTAATGTTTATGATGGTACATTCATGCTTATTTTTGTTTTTATGTTAATAATGGTATGTTTATGTTTATGTTGTGAAAATGATGATGATGCAGGTACGTTTTTTGTTAAAACTTATGGTTATGTTTAGGTTTATGATGGTATGATAATGATGCTTATGTTTGTTAGATGTTGAAAATGACGATGATAAGCAAACCGAGTAATACCGTAATAAAATTTTAAAGAAAACCAAGTAATACCCTTCTTAAGGTCGGATAGACCAAAATTGGTCTTAGTGGACTTTAAACATCATCATCGTCAAACATACTTTCACATACTTATTAAAAAAAAGACAAGGGTGTTTCATAGATTCTTTCTAAAGATTTTTATCAATTTTATAAATGCTTAAAAACTAATTAATATTTAAAATCAAGATTAAATCATCTAAATTTAAAATGTTATCTTTTTATTCTAAAAATATAGCTTATATTTATTTGTAAATCTTCAAATTTAATATTCTTTAATTTCAATATTTATATAATTAACTTTATAAAGAATATAATATAATTTCATAAATTTAATATTAAAAAAAAATTATCATTTAAAATCTGAATTAATTATAAAAAAAAAAATTAAAATCAAAACTAATTATGAAAAAAATCATTTGTAAATATACAAATTTAATATTTTTTAATTCTAATATAATTCACATAGTTAACTTTATAAAAAAATAATGAAATTTCATAAATTCAATAAATTTTTACTAACATGTTTAAAATCAAAACTAATTATAGAAATTTTTTTTAATCAAATTTAAATTTAAAATATTATTTTACTATTTAAAAATATAAAGTATATTAAAACATACAATCATTTATTTACTTATAATAATAAAAAATAATTAATCAAAATTTATTTATATTTTAATTTCAATATTTACATTTTTATCAAAACAAGAAAACCTTGTATTCGTATTTAAGTATATCAATTTAATATTCCAAAACTTTAATACTTATATTTTTAACAAAATAAGAAAAGTTTTTATTCATTTATAAATATACAAATTCAATGTTCTTCCAATACTTACATTTTTTACATTTGGGTTAGACATAAACAATACATTGTTACAAATTTCAAATGTTTCATATCTATTTTAGCTTTTAACTTTAAAAGTTGTACAACAATTTCATTAAGGCATTTCCAAATGGCAGGTATAAGCAGAATTGCTGCTAATTTCACATGTTATTTTTTTTACAATGATAAATATCAAAGCTCTAATAAGAAGAAAGAGAAATGATCAATTAAAATAACAACATTTAATTGTCTCAATTGTAAACCCAAAAGTTGCATTCTCCAAAATTATTATTAATCATGAGGATATTCATTATATAATATAACATTATTCCACATTCAAGGAACACATCTTATACCCTCTAAAACCGAGGTTTAAAGCTAGCTAGTGTTCAAAGAGTTGCAATTATTTCCAATATTTACAGTTATGTACTTTTCCATTAAATGCTATTGGAGAAAATGATAAAAGAGAGTTGGACCATGTTCCCAAGACCCCTTTTAACCAAGCTCAAATGATGGAATAACCCATCAACAATGAAACTTGAAATTTTAAAGGATATACATATTTTAGTAATCTTGCCATAAAGTTTTTTTTTCTGCATTAACGATATATACGTGTCTGATTATTTAAAATATAAAATATAAGTGTCTAAGTATAATATAATCATTAAATTGAACCTATTATTGAAATGAGAGTAGATGAAATTACAACAAACAATAAATGTGATTAATATCAATGATAATTCGTACTCTAATTCGACAATTCTAATCCAATTGTAACAATATAATAAATTAAATGATAAAACCTATACTGGAATTATGAAATAAATGGAAAGATACAAATATCATTTCTAACTATGGAGAATGACATACAATCATTCCATACAATCACAAATTAGTTCATAGAAATAAACCATATTTTGCATCATATTGGTTGTTAACCAACTGGAATTGTTTAAAAACTACATCCAACAATCAACTTTCCATTTCCATTGCCATAACATAAAAAATAAAAAATATACTTTAGAAAATTAAAGATAACAATAACAAAATGATATCTTCGTACTCTAATTTGCTAATTCTGATCCAATTGCAACAATACAATAAATTAAATGATAAAACCCACACTGCAATTATGAACTAAATGGAAAGCTACAAATATCATCTCTAACTGTGGGGAATGGCATACAATCATTCCATACAATCACAAATTAGTTCATAGACATAAACCATATTTCGCATCATATTGGTTGTTAACCAACTGGAATTGTTTAAACACTGCATCCAGCAATCAACTTTCCATTTCCACCGCTATAACATGAAAAATAAACAATATAATTAGACAATCAAAGATAACAGTAACAAAATGATATCTCAATTTTTAAATGATGAAATAAAACATGTACATATCACTCTCTATTGCCATCACCTTCATTATCTTCCTCATTTGGCATGATAACACTGTTGTTGTAAAAAACATGTTTAGATCTAGGGTCATGTCTTAATATGAATCACCAATCTCTATCCAACACATCTAGGTAAAAGAACACTTAGTTGTAGTTTTTTGGGAAAACATAAGGCTTCTTAATTTTATCCCACACCTTTCTAGAGTTGATACATATCAACCCACTATCACGATCTTCCTTTACATTATTCCTTTCGAATGTGTCCCACCACCTACACCTTTAAAAATAACACATTGGAAAGATGAGAAGTCCACTTGAATGATCTCTTGTATCTTTCTGACATAACCCAACATCCCTCCTATCACGTTTCGATATCGGTGGCTAGAATGATTAGATTGGTTGAACTCGACTTCCACTCCACAGTCTTGTGTTACATGCCCATTATCATCATCCTCGATGCGAAAATGATGTCCATAAGCCTACATAGATGGGAATGAATGCACATGTGACAAAAGTTAACAAATGATGGTGTCATATGTCTAATAACCCAAGCATTAATATATTAAATATATATGTTATAATTCAAAGTTGCATTATAAAGGTATAAATGTACATAAATATTTTATTACCGAGTTGTTGCACCCAATCCCAATGTTTAGCGCACCCTCCTATTTAGAAGGGTAATGCATGTATGCACCATATTTCTCTCTGAATTGATCTGCAACCCAACTGTTTGGACATATCATTGGTATATTTTATTTTAAATGATCTGGAAAATTCATGCTCCTATTGTGCAACCACCTGAATTCTTTTTTGTCATTGTCCCATTTCCTCCTCTTCTCTTCATACAATGCAACCCACGGTTGTGTTTCCTCCGTGAGTAAAGAATGAAAGTATTGATTGCATCAACTTATGAATTCGTTGTTGTATTCATGGAAACGAAACCACATTCACTATGTATGGGATCAAATATAGATTTTGAAGTTATTGTGAATAGTTACTATGTGGAAATTTGAAGATCGAAAGATAAGTGACTTACTCTTTAACATGTGCCTTTTTCCACTCGTTTCTAGTACATCCCCTTCTCTTTTGTCCTCATCATGATCATCATCCCAAATCACTGCGCCCGGTGTGTGGTTGATTTTCTTGATGTACTCATTGGCATAATAGAACAACTTATATACTATGTACCCCTCTACCATAGATCCCTCGAGTTTTTCCCTTTGTCGAACAAATCCCTTCACTTTTTTCATGAGCCTCTACGAAGAACATCCAGCGACACGAGACCACCCCGACTAATTCAACCTCATCGACTAGGTGAATTAGAAGATGAACTTGCAAGTCCATGAAACTCAATGAAGGTTCCTTCTCAAACATGCAATCAATCTCAGCTATCTCTTCATGCCGTCGTGGAATGCTAGAGATGTAAATCTCCTTTGATGTGATCCACTATACAAATGCAGATAGTTCAGATATGGAATGCCGCAGGTCATCAGGAAAGTCATGGTACACACACCCATGCACGAACAACGGATAATGACACTATAAAGTAAACACAAAAGTTAATTGCATTCTAACTTTTGTGGTAAAAGATATAAATAAATAGTAATAACAATTTTTTGGAATTATACATACCCTTAGAAGGTTGAGATGGTCATGTGATTTAAAACCCGATAAATTTTTGTCTGTAGTGAAGTAGCGTCATAGATTACACCCATAAAAAGAAGGTTCCTTCACACCCAATATAACTTCCTTTTCGAAATTAAGATCATCTTTCTTCAAAATCCATGGGACATTTCCTTTTTTAAATGAAAAAGAGGGGCCAACCTCTCCTCTATTTTCTTGTCTTAGCCAATGCTTATTTTGGGTATTTGAAGAAATAATATATTTCCTGAATTTCATCTTGTCACTTTTTTGGATGATATGTGACGCCACGAAGAACATGAAACATTTTTAAATATATGCATAGGATATAGTAAGTGAGCAATCTTAAGATGCTCCCAATATGGGAGCCCATAAAACATCGATTTCCTTTTCATCCCTTTGGCCATTTTCTCAACATAGGTGTTGAAGGATTCAGGATCATCAATCACAGGTTGCACATTTGAATCAGACATCTCTGTGTATTCATTCTCCTTCTCTCTGTCATATGCCCTAAGCTAATCAGCTGGTGTCATTATTTCAGGCCTTTGGGTTCTCTCTCGTTTGCCATTAAAAGAAGATTTTTCTCTTCTATAAGAGTGGTTTTATGGGAGGAATACCCTAGAGAATTCATACACTGACTTTCATAGGTCTTTGAACCACCTAGCCTTCATAGAAGGTCCACAACTTTTACATCCATAATAACCTTTTGTTATAAGACCTGCAATGTTATAGTAAAGAGAGAACGTTAGTGTTGAATATGAAGACAATCACTCCAAATTAAATATGTAAAAAAATATTGCTTTGAATATAAAAACAAATAAAACAACATATTTACTCGAGAAAAATCCTAACCCCAGATAATCATGTGTGGTGTACGCACATATGCCATACAGTGTAAAACTCCTCTATGATGGGATGAGTATTGACACATCATATACCTGTATCCCTTCCCATAATTCCTTGAATTCATTGATCAATGGTTGTAGGTAAACATCCATATTATTCACTTGTCTTTTACTAGGGACTATAAGAGCCAACATAAGATGTTCATTCTTCACGAAAAACCATGGGGGGATATTGTTATTGATCATTACTATGGGCCAAACGATATATATGTTGTTTGGTTGGGAATATGGGTTGATGCCATTAATGGCTATGCTCAATCGGAGGCTACGTACTTCATCCTTTAATTTATCGGGCCATGTATCCTCTATATGATTCATGGCTATTGAATCTATTGGGATTCACATAACTCCTTCCTCGCTTCGGTTCGATGCATGCAATCTCTGCAACATAGTTAATTATTTGCAATGAAAGAGCCTTTGAATCCTTGGGATTATAGGCATGTGCCTCAATATCTTATGAGGAGGAACATGTGCTTTAGCCCTGTTATTCGATTCTTTGTATCTGTCATGCCCACATTTTGGACATATCTCTTTGTCTGCATATTCGCCTCTATATAAAATACAATCATCGGGGCATGCATGATATGATATGTACTCTACACCCAACATTTTCAACATTTGCATTGCCCCTGCACAGCTGCCGGGAAAGACATTATCATTCAGAAGTACCTTATCTTTGAATAACCTACAATTAGTGGGAAATACAAATGTACAATGTCATTTAACGTTCATAAAATTGACCATTTTCAATGATGATTGTGTCACAATATTCCTCAAAATATAATGTAGTTGATGGTTAGTTACCTCAACATTCCCGAGAAACATGCGTTTGACATGCCATACTTTACTTTCAAGTTGTACATTAGCATTGTTGTCCTAAAATGTGTAGAATTTGACCATCTAGGTCCAAATAGAAGTGTGGTGGAAGGGTGAAAACACGAAGCTGGAAAACAATTCCGTGACAACGGAGTGAAAAAAAAGAGGGCACACGGATGAACAGGGAAAAAAAAGTCAACCTGAAACTCTCGGCCTAGAGTTTTTTAAACTCTAGGCCGAGAGTTTTGAGAGTTCAAACTCTCGGCTGAGAGTTTTAAAAAACTCTAGGCTGAGAGTTTAAAAAAAATCTAGGCTGAGAGTTTGAACCAATCTACGCGCTGTATTTTTAAAAAAACTCTCGGATGAGAGTTTGAACTAAACTCTCAACCCAGAGTTTGGAAGACATTTTCTCACCCGAGAGTTTTTGGTCAACATTTCCAGTACCATTTCTGCAGAATTCAGAAATATGCCACTTTAACAAGGTCGGACCACTGCAAAACATGAGAATTACATGCCGGAGTTTATACTAGTAGATTCATCATTCAATCTACTTTCTCATCATATAATTTTTTTTTAATTTCATTTAGGATTACTATTTTTTTACTAAACTTTATCATTAAAAAATTTAGTGACTGAAAATCAGTCACAATGAAAATTCAATATCATCACAATGATGAAGCCAAACAAATTTAAAAAAAATACAAGGATTTTCCTTGAAGTGTCCTCTTCAATGGGTTGGTTTTAGTTTGATTGATAAGAGTCACATTTGAAAGAAAATGCGAAGACAAAAACATGTGTCAATAATGTACCATTTTCTGAACATATGTTGTTTCGATAAATAATAAAAAATAGTTCCCAAGTCTTAAAAAACTCACAATATAGTCTAAGAACAAGTTTAGTGTGTGTAGAATATGAGCCTACAATTTGTTTCCCTAAAATGAATAACCATCTATCAAAAAAACGTTGTCAACACAGGTCACTCATTATCCGTACCTAAAATGTTCACGTATATGCCGTTGGTTGACAACAAATTTGTCCCACGATATTTCCATAAAAAAAATTAAAAAAAATATGAGTAGAAAGCTAATTCAATTCTCTAAAACCTTTGTGTTTACTTCAAGTTGAAATTCCTAAGGGAGATATGGGTTTGAAAAGGTTGAAGTTGAAAAACATAAAAATTAGCAGTTTTGTTTGTTAAAAACAAGCCAAAATTGTTTCTCAACTTCAGGTTTTCACCCGGAAGCCAATTTAAGGATTTTGAAGAAGGATTCAATAATATGAGCTTCATCCCCTAGATCATTGTTCTAGAATGTATGGAACAACATTGCATCCATGGCACTCCTTTGTCATAATAACTCATCCATACCAACCTCTACTTCATTGCCTCCATTGCCAACATGTGAAGAACTACTATGACTATAGGCATTCCTTACTGGTGAGGTTGGATAGAGTGGAAATTGAATAAGTGGTTGATTCAACCATGCTTGGTATGCTTCCTCTCCAAGTTGCACTCTTTTTTAAGCCTTCTCTTGATTTGACATTGTACTGGGGTGCAACGGAAGATGGTAGGCAAGTCGCTCATCATCATAATCCTGATTTCAAAAATATTGAACATTACATCAATGATGTTAGTAAGCACAATGAAATTGGTTTGATCTAGCATTATAGAAAAGAATTATTACAGAAGCATGAAAATCAATTCCAATAGAAAATGTTAAGCTCCAATTTTTTTATAAATTAGACGTTCAGATTGAGCGATAAATTAACATCAATTCCACATTAAATATGAAAATATAAAATTGAGCAATACATTTTCAAATTGAATTTATAAATTAAATTAACAATTTATAAAACATATTTTCAAACTGAGCAATACATTAACATGAATCCATTGAAAATTAATAAATAAAATTAATCAATGTTTTTGTCTTACGCTCCAAGGGAACGTCTAAAGGTAATCCCAATGCAAGGCGTCTATGGCGAGTGGTTAGTTGTCTACAGAAGTTGTAGTTTATTAACAACTTGTTACTAGGAGACAAACTATGTATTGAATGTACAACAACAAATCTAGATGCTTTCCTTTTCATAAAGAACTCCTGGTCATTGAAGTTTCCTCAAATGAACAATTTGGATATAGTAAAGAGAACCTAGAACTATTTATGAACCATGCAATGTTCCCATGAGTGCGTGGACGACCATCTATATACAATACGTTCTTCCTGCTAAAGTTTCTAGAAACATAACCATTCATGCACATACTTTACATGGAAATGTTGTGCTTGTATTTAACAATATTCAAGTAATCAGACCGACAATAGATAGTATTGCAAAATGGCATAAGTGGTACTGATTGTTTGGGAGGAACGAGTACATGTGAAAGGATAAACAACTCAATATTTGCAACATCTATATTAGACTTGGTAATCATAAAACGATTACCACAAAAGGAGAATTTGGTTCCAACATCAAGCACGGGTAGATAAGACGGCCAAGCGCCATATAAAGCATGGTTGTAAGAAGTTTGATATTTACTTTGCAATTTCACAGGAAGGGAGAAATCATCACTACCCTCCAACAATTGGACGGATATCAGTGTGTACTTGGACAATTTTGCTCTCAACTCATGCAACTTTTTAGATCTTCTAGTAGAGATGGATTGGGTGGCATTCATATTATACTTTGGATCACTAAAAATTTTAGTTGACTGAACATAAGCAGAGGGGTTCATCAATTTAGGATGAGACATAGTTGTTTTGGCTTCCAATCTTTTCAAAAATGAGCATAGGAGTGTTTTTGCGTGTCTTTTCTATATCACATTTACTGCAATAGGAAATATTAGACCATCGACATTGGGTAATTTATCATTGGTGTAATGGGTGAGTGTGACACTCCGAGGGTTCTCCTTCAACCCTTGATATTTTGAACAACCACAAATTACTGGGTTGTCATAAAAGAGTTCCAACTCACGAAAAAATGCCGTCGATGAACCAGGATGGCGGCTTGAAGATGTCATGTTACAATTGGCTGGGTAAAGCAGCTAGACATTTTCATCCACAAACTGCTTGTGGTATCTTGATACTAATAAGACCTTATGACGTTTTGAAATTGGTGGAATGTCTTGTGCATTCGAACCTGAACCTGAATCGTGATCCTGCAATATAGAATAAATCGATATATAGATTCAGATGGATAGGTAACATAAATTCAAATAAGTATTCAAATTATAAATAAAACCTGAATTTACTGGGGATGGAAAGGGAGAACTCGTCGATATTTGAACAAGATGGAATGAGCTAGAATATGAAGAATTTTCCATTTGATACTACAAAATTTTCTTCCTGCATTTGATCCAAATCAACAATCAATATACGTCTCTACAGGCCTAATATATTTTCAAGAACTATATCACATTCTAACTTATAATATAGTTTGGAAACCATTTTGTAAGAATAAAGTGAGTTTAAGCAACATATATATACTATGAAATATTGTAATTGGTGTGGTTAAATACTAAAAGAACATTTGGGATGAATATATAATTTGAAGTGGACACATAAAACCAAAGAATTTCCAAACTAAATTGGTGTATTTATTCATACATAAATGCACCGGTGTGTTGACATCTACAAACCGCATCGGTGCGCAACAAATATAAACGCACCGCCAAAGAACATCCGCAAAAGACCCCATATTGGAAAATATCTGCTACATTTGGTAGCGGATATTTCTAGATGCATTTTTACAATATAATTCATTCCGGTGCATTTCCTACACACAAGTGCACCGGTGCATCCGAACTTTACACGCACCGCGGAACAAGTTTTTAAATTGTTGTTTGGATGGTGCGTTTTACTTATGAATGCACTTGTGCGATTTGAAAACATGCACACTGAAAATGCCGAAAATCAAAATTTAAAAAAAAAAATGCACAAACACTTTTATCCCTAAATTAAAAAAGGGTGGCAATTTTAAGTTCGAAAAGTAATTCTAAATAGTGTTTAAAAGCCAAAAACCTAAACATTAATTCATTCTTTTGCCGAAATTTTCACAGGAGAATTTTGGAAGAGAGACTTACATGGAAGGAGTTTGGAGAAACTGGAAGGAGTTCTAAAGGTTGAAATTTGTTAGGTATGGTGAATCAAACAAAACCTTGCATAAGATAGATTTGAAGTATGTAAATATCAATGCTGATCTTAATATCTTATTTAGAGTTTAACTAGATTTAGAAAAAAAAATTCATACTTACCTTCAATGTTGCAACCCTTATTTTCTCACTGGTTCTTTTTGTTTTATGTGGATGCAAAATTTTACATTGGGGTTTAAATCCTTCAATTGTTATACATAATTATGATTTCACCTTTTAGGGATTTTTCAATTTATTGAGCTTGCGATTATATATAGAAAGCGTAGGATGATATGGGGCCACTTTCTTAGTCGAATCTGTAACCATGTCGGCCCTATTAATTTTTTTTTTCTATTAAAAAATGCATGTGACAAAATCAATGGCTTTGTATTACAGGAACGCACCGGTGCGACCATCTACATAATGCACCGGATATGACCTGTGTCACGTCATTTTTTATTATTTTATAAAAATGAAAAAATTAATTTTCATATCTTGGTTCTCTATTCCCGATGAGTCGTATTTACGTCAACTCACCGATGCGTTTTTATTTTGAACGCACTAGGGCGTTCAAGTTATTCAAGTGCATTAATGTCAAATTTATTCCCTTTTTAATATATATTTTTTTGTCATATTTGGAAGGCCTGTAATTTGTTTGTATAATATATTGATAGATTATGTATTTAATGGTATAGATTGCTTATTGATAGAAAATGCATGCTATGAGTTCAATTAACAACAACTTTAATCAACATGATGGGAGCACATCCAGAATTATGAAGAAAGAAAGTGTTTTTAATTAATTTCTGTATTCAAATTAATTTGATTGAATTATTTTTAAAGTTAACTAATATGTATTGGTTAATGTGTGACATGCAGAGCCAAAAAATGAGGAATCTTGATAAGATTCTTACCAAACTAGGTCCAGAAGAACATAAAACATCGATGGAAAAGTTGCAGAGGGATGAATAAAGTGAATAAAAAATAAGTCAATATGAATTATTTAATCAAATTTGAATAATAATCTACTTAATAATATTCACTAATATGTTCAAATAACATATTTCACTTATTTTGAATGTTATGCAGGGACTGACATCAACATAAGTCAATGTCATCATAATTTTTTTTATGGAAGATGCAAATGATGATCAATTGATCCTTAGTTCATCTGGAGTTGTGCTAGAAGTTAATAGAAGGGGCAAAGAATTTTATAATACTATGAGAGATTTAGTGGAAAGAATGCACATACGTACTTTTCACTTACAATATAGAAACCAGTCAAATGATTCAAAGAATTAGGTCATATGTAAACTACAAGAGGCATTCCCAAAGCAATGGTCAATGAGATCTGTCAGGATTGCAATAGCAAAAACATGCAACAACAAAAAAGAATCATTCAAAAAGTAATATTCCCAAACATGTTTATGCAGAAAATGTATCTATAACTATTACAAAGCGTCATTCATTCAATAATTTTAATTCTGCTATATTTATTTTTCATTTCAACGAAAAAATAGTTTAATGTCATTTTAAATTTTCAGGAATATTATGAGAATCCCAAAGGATGAACAAGGTGATATGTGAAATGTGCCAGTAGGGATGTTCAAAAAAGTGTACAAGGATATGGTCAAGGAAATGGACATAATTGTATCGCAGGAGGAGCCATCTCAACGACAACGTGCTTTAAATGTATGAAATTTGCATTGGTTTTTAGGTTTATGTTATACATCTCATTAATTAATTCAACATTAAATATTAATTTTAAATTATTAATTTGGTGCAGAAAAGAAAAGAAAATGGAACCCATTCAGCACACAAGATAGGACGACAAGGAAAAAAGTGATTGATAGCAAAGTTTGTGAGTATTTGTGATTTTGTTGTAAGAAATAAAGATTTTGTAGTGGTTGTGATTTGTATATTTAATATTTTTTTGTTTTCAATGGAAATCCTTGCATGTCTTTAAACAGGTGTTAACATACAAATAGGAGCCATAAGAAGAATTGATTGACATTGGGTTAAGCAAGGGTTGTGAGTATATGTTGGCATATCACAAATTAATTTTGGAGTTTGTAAGTCTCTATGTTGTTTTACTTCACTCATTTTATAATTAGTAAAAACAGAAAAATATTTTATATCAAATTTATGATTTGTGATGGGGTATAACACTTGCAGGAAACAAAGTATGGAGTGGAGCCAATAGAATACTTGTTGATAGAAGGCATGAGATTTGGTTTTGAAAGAATGTGTATCATTCACAAGTCAATTATTTCTATGGTACGTCGCTTTTCAGTTTACATTCATGTATACTATCTATTTATTTTTCATTATTCCCGCTGGTAATGTATATACATTCAGTACACTTTATTTTTATGTTTGCAGATGGAAGATGAATAAGAGGTAAACAATCGAGGTAAGCAACAAATCATTCAGCTAGATAACCAAATTGATGCTAGTGGCTCGAGCACCGATAACAGTTCCAGCGAAGAATGATGCTCCGTATTTAATTTTGATGTTAACGCAAGTTGCAATAGCTTGTTGTATATTTTGAAATAATTGTTTGTGAAAATTAGACATATTTTTGTATGATAATGTACTGGACATAGTGTCCGAATTCAAAAACGAGTTACCAATAGGTGTAACAATAATTACATTCATGTTCACATTTTGATTATTGTTGTCTCTATGTTGTCGTATTTTGTATGACAAAGGCACTCTTATTGATATATAATAAAATAAACTTTTTTGTTCTATTACAATATTCTTCACTATTATTGTCAAATGTTACATGTGAAATGGTACATTGATAATATTTGTTTCCAAGAAAAAAAACATATTTTCATTCAAGATGGAGCAAAAATACATTCTTCAGTGCCATACAAAGTAATAAATGGTACATTGGTAATTAAATGTATGGATGATTAAATATTACAATAGATTATTGCATCTATGATATAATAAATTAATCCAAACAAATAATTTCAATGTTACATGTGAAATGGTACATTGGTAATATTTTTTTCTAAGAAAAAAAGCATATTTTCATTCAAGATGGAGCAAAAATACATTCTTCAGTGTCATACAATAGTAGTAAATGGTACATTGGTAATAAATGTATGGATGATTAAATATTACAATATAGTCTTACATCTATGATATAACAAATTAATCCAAACAAACAATTTCAATAATTAAAATTAAAATGAATTTTACTATAAACAAATATTTCAATTTCAGATGAATAATGGAATTAAAAAAATATAAAATATAATATAATATATATATTTGACTGAAATATCAATATCCATTCTTCAAAGAATCATATTCGGTTCTTTTGCTAATATATGTCGCACCGGGGTACCTATACTAACACTATGCACCGGTACATATAAACGAAAGATACACACCAGTGTGTATATAATGTTAAACACCATTGTGTTTTATTCTCTGAATTGTATCGGTTCATGTAGATGTCTTATGCACACCAAGAACGATCAAAGGTTATGCCCATTGATTTTTTAGTTTTTAAGCTTGACGGTGCGTTTGATGTGTTAAATAGCACCAGGTCATGTTGATAATTTGTAAGCACCTGTGCATTTGAATATGAAATGCACTAGTGCACCATGATAAATGTACAACACAGGTCAATGATAGTGTGTATGATGTAAAATATCGCAACGGTGTATTTATGATGTAAACACGCACCGATGCATATATTCTATACACAAGCACTGGTGCGGCATTGAAATTTGATTCTTTCAAAAATTTCAAAGAAAACTCCGCTAGAACCTCTACCAATGGTACCAGATGTTTAGTGGAGGCTTTTACGGAAATTTATTAAAACTAAAAAATCTTAGTGGTCAGAGGCTTTAGCGGAGGTTTTTTTTGATCGGTCGGAGGCTTTAGAGGAGGTTTTTTTCATCGGTGCACTTCTTCCAAAGATGCACCGGTGGACTTATTCCAAAGATGCACCAGTTCGCTTCTACTAAATATGCACCAGTGCGCTTCTGTCAAAGATGCATCGGTGCGTGTTTTCCGAAGATGCACCAGTGCGCTTCTGCCAAAGATGAACCGTTGCGCTTCTGATAAAGATGCATCGGGGAGTTTATACAAAAGATACATCAGTGCACTTATACAAAATATGCACTGGTGCGCCTTCTCCAAAGAGGATCGTCGATGCTTTTTGGGCCAAAACCACACTAGTGCATATTTGTAATGGAGCACCAGTGCACCTACAGTAAATAAGCATAGATGCACTTATACCAAAGATGAGCATCGGTGCACCTTAACCAACAATGAGCATTGGTAAATTCCCATACCAAAGAGGAGCACTGATGACGAAAAACAATTTGTTGTGTACAGAAACTTTGTGAACATTTAAATAATTAAGGGATTTGATTTAATAAATACACGATAATTTATTAAAATGTAGTGATATAATAACTTTGATTTTGAATATTCCAAGTATTAGTTCATACCCTTGTTTATTAATGAATCTCTTATTTACAATTTAAAAATGAAATGCTTTCCTAATATTAAACAAAAATTATAATTTTGATTGTTTGAAATATAATTTTATAGTTAAAAGCATATGAAATAAGACATTATCAATAAACATAAAAATAATATTATAAAAATATATAATAATTAATATTGAAATGTTAAGCATTATAATTTAAAGTCCTAGAGCACTGGTGCGTCTACAGTAAAGAATCACCAATGCACTTATACAAAAGATGAGAACTAGTGTACCTTAACCAACAATGAGTATCGGTGTTCCCATAAAAAATAGGATCACTGATGACAAAAAAAATATGTTGTGTACATAAACCTTGTAAACATGCAAATAAAGGGAGATGATTTAATAAATACATGATTATTAAAATGTAGTGATATAATAACTTTGATTTTGAATATTCCAAGTATTAGTTCTTACTGTTGTTTATTAATGAATCTCTTATGTGAAATTTAAAAATGAAATACTTGCTGAATGTAAAAAAAAATAAAAAAAATTTGATTGTTTGAAATAAAAAATTATAGTTAAAAGCATATGAAATAAGACATTATCAATAAAAATAAAAATAATATTATGAAAATGTTTAATAATTTATATTTAAATGTTAAGCATTACAATTTATAGTAATGGTGATGGAACCACCCATACAAAACTATGATGAGTGTCAAGCCACTCCATTTACCACTTAATGAGTGGATCTCTTGTAATTACAAAACCACTCAATTGTTACATGAAATTTTTTTGATGAAAACTTTCCAAAACCACTCATACACTAGAGATAATATTCCTAACACGAAGAATCAATTATCTTGGACCAAAGAAGAGCACTAGTGTTCCCACCTCTTAAAACAGGACCATTGGTGCACTTATACAAAAGATGAACACCGGTGTGCCTTAACCAAAGAGATGCACCAGTGCACTTCGACTAAAGATGCACCGGTGTGCTTCTGACAAAGATGCACCGGTGCGCTTCTGCCAAAGATGCACCTGTGCACTTTTGACAAAGAGAAGCACCACAAACATAAAATAGATTTCCATTAACATACAATAGTTTTTCGCGGGTACAGAAGCCTTGTTAACTTGCAAATAAGCAGAGGTGAAAACCCCTATGGATATACACCCATGCTACACAAAAAAAGTATCATTTTCTTTTACAAACTTCTTGCTCATTTGCTATCCATATATTTTGAAGAAAAATCATAAAATGAATCCACCATTAACCTGAAAAATAGAGGAAAAACCCTCAAACCAACAAAAACGATCAACAAAACCAAATAAGAAATTAGGAACAATAGTGATAAAGGAAAAAAATAGAAATAAAATAGATAATGGGAGGAAATAAAATAATGAAGAAGGAAAAAATGGTTTCTTGGATGCAATACTCTTCCTCTTTCGCGTCTCTCTTGTAGAACCATGTGAAATGAAGAAATGAAACAAACCCTCTTTTTTCCCCTCTTCTTAATACGTTTTTCTCGCTTCTTTCAAAGGTTTTTAAAAACATGCTTCTTTCAATAAGCGGGGAAAACCCATATATTTTGATGTAAACCCTAAAATAAATCTAGCATTAACCTGCAAAATAGAGTAAAAACCCTCAAACCAACCAAAACAAACAACAAAACCAAATAAGAAATTAGGAACAATAGTGAGAAATGCAAAATAGTGTAAATAAAATAGATAACAAGAAGAAATGAAATAATGAAGAGGGAAAAAATCAGTTGCTTGGATACAATATTCTTTCTCTTCCTCTTCCTCTTATTCTTCCCTATGGTAGAACCATGTGAAATGAAGAAATACAAAAAAACCCTAATTTTTTCCTCTTTTGAAGACATTTTTCCTGCTTCTTTAAAAGGTTTAAAACATATTTCTTTTTTCAATAAGTTTAAAAAAACGACTTATTGTTTGGTGATTTTGTATATCAAAAGCATCAATGCGCCTAAACTGTAAAAGGAGCATCGGTGCACCTTCTCCAAAGAGGAGCACTGACACCAGTGTGCCTTGACCAAAGAGGAGCACCGACACCGGTGCACCTTGACCAAAGAGGAGAACCGACATCGGTGTGCCTTGACCAAAGAGGAGCACCAACACTAGTGAACCTTGACCAAATAGGAGCACCGACACTGATGCGCCTCAACATAAGATGAGCACTGGTGTGCAATTTCAAAAGTTGAGCACTGATGTTTTTTTTTAGAAAATAATATTGGTGCATATGGGTCATGGAGGATTGGTTCACCCACTCCTTAAAAAGAGCACCGGTGTTCCTTCACCAAAGAGGAGCACTGCCACTGGTGCGCCTTCACCAGTGAGTAGCACCAACACCAGTGCAACTTATCCAAAGAGGAGAACCAATGCACCATTAGAAAAGTGGAGCACCAATTTTTTTGGGGGGCTAAAATCACACTAGTGCACATGGGTCACAGAGCACTAGTGCACCATTACTAAAAACATGCACCGGTTCGCCATTACTAAAAAACAAGAACTGGTGTGCCTAAACCAAAGATGCATTGGTGTGCCATAATGGTTTTGGGCACACCGATAAAAACACATCCGCTAAAACCTCTGCCCACTTTCCTCTGCTAGAAACCTCTGCTATAAATGGAGAAGGGAAATGTTTTTTGGGGAGCTTCCACTACAACCTCCACTATAGGTCCTTTTCCTTGTAGTGTTTGGTGCTTGTTTAGGATGAGTGCACCGGTGCGTCTTTTCTAGTCCTACAACATCGGTGCATCCTAGTTGGAATCACATTGGGGCGCATAATTTTAGTTATGTGCACTGATGAACAAACATCCGCTAATACCTTCGGCAGCCGAGTATTTTTTAGTTATAAACTGTATCCATTATGACCTCCGTAAAAACATCTGCTACCATTGGTGGAGGTCGTAGCGGAGGTTTTTTTGACAATTTTTTCCAGTCTTGTAACACTAAAAACCTCCGCTATGACCTTCGCTATAGGTTGTTTTCCTTGTAGTGTATTATAAAGCGTATAGATTGCTTTATGATAAGTGAAAGTATGCTTAATCATATAGAAAGAATTCGTTACTGGGTTTGTGAAGGTGGAGACTTTGATAATTTGCCGATCATTTTGGAGGTAGTGCAGGCCATGATTAAATCTGCGAGTGCATTCAAATTCAATTCCTCTTGGCTCGCAAAGATTGGTTATACTCAAATAATAAGGGATGGTTGGATTCCCTATGATGTAACATCCCAAGAATTGAGTGTGATCCAGTTTGCAAATAATTTGAAAAGGGAAAAAGTTGCATCAATTGAATGAGCACAAATTTGGAATGAATGAATGGAAAAAGATATAAATATTATTGAGTCTAGACTGGTATTTTTACAGTATGTGAAAGGGTTGGGGTTTGTTTCTAAGGAGGCCAAATTAAAAGTGTTGCAATTGGAGCAAAAGCAAAGATAGATATTGGATTTAGGAAAGAATAATGTAAATTAAAAAGCAGGGCGTTGTGGCTAGCAAAGGGGGATTAAAATATTAAGTTTTCCCACCAATATGTGAATCTTAGAAAAAATGTAAACTATATGAAAGAGGGGAGTCATGACATGGGTATAAGGACATATCCAGAGCAGGAATAGACCATTTTGAAAATATTTTTAGTTTGGATGAAAAGAATTCAATTGATGACATGGTAAAAATTCTTCATCACTTTCCTCATTCTATGAATGAGGAAGACAATCGAGTTTTTATGGAGGAAATCAATGGAAAAGAGGTAGAGGCGATTATGATTTCTTTTAAAAAGGACAAAATTCTGGGTCATGATGGGATGATAGTGGAGTTCTATGTGGGATTTTATGAGTTTTTGAAAGACGATTTGCTAAGGCTTATGGAAGATTCTAGAGAGAAAGGGAGATTCCTTCAATTCTAATTTTATATCCTTAATACCAAAATTATATAACCCTGAATCCTTTGAAACATTCTAGCCAATCTCATTATGAATTGTATTTACAAAATTCTGGCAAAAATCATAGCAAGTAGAATAAAACCATTTCTGGCAGTAACTATCTCGACAGATCAATTTGGGTTTATTCTTGGGAGGTAGATGCATGAGGCCATCGGGGTCACTCAAGAGGGTTTGCACTCTATAAGAACAAGGAATCTAAAGGAAGTTGTATTAAAAATTGATTTATCAAAGGCATATGATCGAGTAAAATAGATGTACTTGAGAATGTTACGGACTCATGTGGCATTTTGTGTTCCATTCATCAATTGGGTAATGGGGTGTATGCAGTCAATTTCCTTTTTAGTGTTAGTCAATGGATCAACATCTGAGTTTTTTCGACCAAGTCGGGGAATCAAACAAGGTTGTCCCCTGGCTCTACTTCTATTTCTCCTAGTTGTGGAGAGTCTTAGCATATCACTATTGAGAGCTAAGTGAAATGGTAGATTAATGGGATTGAATACAGGGGTGAGATTTCTCATCACCCACATTTTATTCGTTGATGACATCCTTATATTCAATAATGGATCAAGGAGGGATCTAAGGAATCTTAGGGATATGTTAGACCTCTTCCGCATTGCAATAGGTATGGTAGTAAACAAGGAGAAGTCTTTTGTATTTGTGGAAAATCATTAAGGATGTAGAAATGGAGCATTACATTGATATTTTTCAATGTAAATCATATAGTTTGGATTGAAGTATAAAATATTTAGGATTAAATCTAAAACATGTTTCTTACACATTAAAATAATGGGACTAGATGGTGATTAAATGTGAGAAGCGGATATCATGATTGGTGCCTGCGATGGATCTCAAAAGGAGGACATTTAGTATTGGTAAAATTTGTTTTGGAGGCCATACCGGTTTATTGGTCAATCTCCTGGATTCCAAGAGGTATTCGTGATTAATTAAGGAAGCTCAGTTATCATTTTTTCTAGTCAAGAAACATGGAGCTAAAAGAAACAACATGGATAAAACGGAATGAAATTGCTACCCCAAAGAAGCAAGGGAGATGAGGATTAAAACATTTTTATTTGCTCACCAAATCTATAGAGGCCAACAATATATGGAGATTGCTAAACACTAATCCAGCTCTAGATCCAGTTTTCAGCAAATCAAGTGGTAAGACCTAAAAATTTCTATTTCCATTTGAAGTATTATTTAATATGTCTCACCACACCAAGATTGAGGATAAGCTTGATGGAGCTGATAAATTCCGAGCATGGAGATATAGGATTGGGTTAATCCTAGAAGAAAATGATTTGGACATTTACATAAAAGAAGAGGTTACAATTCCAGAGGGAGATGAGGCTAAGGCCTTACACAAGAAGGACTTGGTCAAGGCTAAGAGAATCATTGCTGATTCTATAAAGGACCATCTCATACCCCATGTGTCTTCCCTAAAGACACCTAAGGATATGTTTGACTCCTTGACCAAATTGTTTGAAGGAAAGAACATAAATCAGAAGATGACTCTGTGGAACCAACTGAAAGGGGTAAAGCTTCAGAAAGGAGAGACCATTCAATCTTACTTCTCTAAGGTCTCTCAAATCAAGGAACAACTTGAAGTTGTGGATGAAGTAGTGGAGAATGGTGAAATTGTGATGACCACATTGAATGGCCTACCTAGGTCATGGGACTCCTTCATCCAAGGAATCTGTGCAAGAAGAAAATTGGTCTCCTTCAGTAGACTATGGGAGGAGTGTTCACAAGAAGAGGCTATGCTTGTGGTTCGAGAAGAAAAGATGGGAAATGAAGATCAAGCTCTCACAGCACACACCAAGAATGGAAAGTTCAAGAGGGAACATTCTCATCCCAAGAAACCTTCTCACCACTATAAAAATAGGAAACATCTAAGATGCTTTACATGTAATGAGAAGGGACACTTTGCCTCAGATTGTCCCAAGAACAAGAAGGACAACAACAACAACTTCAACAAGAAAAAGAAGGGCAACAAAAGAAAATATCATGCTCATGCTACTAAGGATGATGAACCTCCCAAGAACAAGGCTAGAGCAGAAAGTGATGACTCATCTAGTGAAGATGAATATGTTCTAATATCTGCTCTCACAGGTACTATCTCTCATGGATGTAATGATTGGATTATTAATAGTGGGGCTTCTAAACACATGAGTGGGTTTAAAGAATATTTTGTAGATCTATCTGAACATGAGTCAACCCATAAGGTGAAACTTGGGGATGACTATCAATATCCCATAAAAGGAAGTGGTGAAGCTTCTTACATGCTAGACTCAGGGAAATCTTTGAAAATGAAGGATGTTCTATATGTACATGGGCTCAAGAAGAATCTCCTATCCATATCATCTCTGGATGGCCAAGTACTCATGTGGATGGCCAAGTACTCATGTGGCCAAAGGGTAAGACCATAGATGATGCAGTAGTGATTGGAGAGAAAGAGAGAAGATTGTACAAATTGAAGAGACAACCTGAACATGCCATGGTACATGAATCCATGGAGCCAAGTGAACTTTGGCATAGAAGGCTTGCACATGTGCACTACCAATTGCAAGCAAAGTTGTGGAAGGTCTTCCGTAAATCCACTCAAAGCGTGAAGGTGTTTGCAAAGGATGTGCAAAAGGAAAGAACACAAAGAAGACATTTCTAAGCAGTGAAAGCAAAGCAAAAGGAATCTTGGAGATTATCCACTTTGATGTATGCGGTCCGATGTCATCCAGTTCTCTGAGTGGGTATGTATAATATGTTTCTTTCATTGATGATTTCTCTAGGAAGACTTGAGTTTATTTCTTGAAGAACAAAGATGAAGTGTTTGATAAGTTCAAGGAATTCAAAGCCTTGATAGAAAATCAAACAGATAAGAAGACTAAGACTTTCAGATCTGATAATTGTGGAGAATTCACTACAGGTGATTTCAAGAAGTTATGCAGTAATTTAGGGATTAAGAGGGAGTTGACTGCTCCCTACAATCCACAACAAAATGGAGTTGCAGAAAGGAAGAATAGAACTATCATGGAAGCAGCATGGGCAATGCTTCATGACCAGGATCTGCCTATGCATCTATGGGCAGAAGCAGCTAGGATAGCTGTATATGTACAGAACATAACACCTCACAAGATACTTGACAACAAGACACCAGAAGAATTCTTCTCTGGTAAGAAACCTAAAGTTAGCCATCTTAGGATATTTGGTTGTCCAGTATACACAAACATTCCAAAAGAGAAGAGGACAAAGCTAGATCCTTTAGGAAAGAAGGGCATCTTTGTGGGTTACAGTGAAAGCTCGAAGGCTTACAGAATATACTTTCCAGGGTTCAAGAAAATTGACATCAACAGGGATGTAACATTTGATGAAGACTCAACATACATCAAATTAAGGAAGACACATGTTGAAGACCATGAAGAACCAAAGAAAAGAAGATTTCAAGACACCACTATGAATGAAGTAATTCTAGAAGTAGATCGTGAAATTGAAGATTCACAAGAACCTATAGATCCACCCCATGAGAAGAACTCTCACAAGAGGAAACCTGCATGGGCCAAAGAGCTCATTCAAGATGCAGAAAGGTATGGCATTCCAGAAGAAGAACACAGAGAAAGAAAGAGGACTAGATCTCATACCAGTTATGTTGCCTTACTCCGTGATATTATGAACAAAGAACCTTCTAGTTATGAGGAAGCAACGGAAAAGAAAGAATGGAAGGATGCCATAGTCAAAGAGTACCAATCGATCATGAAGAATGATGTTTGGGATGTGGTCCCAAGACCTGAAGGGAAGTCAGTGGTGACTTCCAAATGGATCTATAAGATCAAGCATGTTGCAGATGGTAGCATAGAAAAATACAAGGCGAGGTTTGTAGCCTGTGGCTTCTCTCAGAAAGAGGGAATAAACTATGAAGAGACCTTTGCACCTATGGCCAGTTACACTTCCATTAGATCAGTGCTTGCTCTGGCTGCAGTGATGAAGTGGAAGATACACCAGATGGATTTCAAGACAACTTTCTTGAATGGTGTAGTCGAAGAGGAAGTGTATGTGGAGCAGCCACTTGGTTTTGAGACACATGACAGGGAGCTATATGTGTGCAGGTTGAAGAAAGCTTTGTATGGCTTGAAGCAAGCTCATTGGACTTGGTATGGTAGGATGGACAGTTTCCTATCCAGCTTGGGATTTACCAAAAGTAAAGCAGATTCCAACCTTTACTACAAGGTTGAGGAAGGTAATCTAGTGATACTACTCCTATATGTGGATGACCTATTTGTTACAGGAGAGGATCGGTTGATTTCCGACACCAAGAGGAAGCTTGCAGTCGAGTTCGAGATGAAGGACCTGGGGATGATGCACTATTTTCTAGGCATGGAGGTGTGGAAAAGTGCAGATGGGATCTTCCTTGGACAAGGGAAGTATGCAGTAGAGATCCTAAAGAGGTTTGGGATGATGGACTGCAAGGCCATGGCCACACCTATGGCATCAAACCTGAAGCTTCTGTGTGATGCTTCATCTGAGTTGGTTGATGTCGCTGTGTATCGTCATATGATCGGGTCCTTGATGTACTTGATGAACACGAGACTAGATATTTGCTTTGCGGTGAACACATTGAGCCAGTTCCTGACGGATCCGAGAGGTGTTCACATGGTTCCTGTAAAGCATATTCTGAGGTACCTGAAGGGTACAGTTGATTATGGGCTCAAGTATGATGCGAATCAAAAGTTTAACCTAGAGGGTTATGTTGATTCAGATTGGGAAGGCAGTGCTACAGATAGGAAGAGCACTTCGGGGTGCTGCTTCAGTATGGGATCATGTGTGATCTCTTGGTTTAGCAGGAAGTAGTCCTGTATAGCACTAAGTACAGCTGAAGCAGAGTATGTTGCATCTTGTTCGGCTAGTTGTGAGGCAGTATGGCTTTGGAAGCTACTGTCTGAGCTATTTGATCTCCCGTTGGATGCTACTGGTATTTTTTGTGATAACCAGAGTTGTGTGAAGCTGTCTGAGAACCCAGTGTTCCATGACAGGTCGAAGCACATTGAGATCAAATATCACTATATCAGGGATATGGTGCAGAGAGGAGCAGTGAAGCTTCTGTATGTTGCGACGGATGAGCAGGTTGCAAATGTGTTGACGAAACCACTAGCCAGAGTGAAGTTTGAGTACTTCAGAGAGAGGCTTGGTGTTCTTCAGATTGAAGATACTTCGAGGAAGAAGTGATGTGACACATTTATAGGATCCATTCCAAGCATTGTGAGAGGAGGATCCTTCCCATGGCTGTGGATGTAAGCGCTGTGTGATGAGCATCAGGATGATGCTCCGGTTGGATGCTTGGCATGATCAGTTGGATCATGTATATGTATATGGATCGGTTGGATGCTTGATATGATCTATTGGATCATGTGAGTAGAGTATCAGGATGATACTCTGGATGATATGCATCAGGATGATGCTATAATGATGATCAGGATGATCATATGTGATGATATGTATCAGGTGGATACATTACATAATCAGTTGGATTATGTGTGATGAGTTCCGAAGACACAGATGCACATGGGATTTTCGGACATGGTTGTAGATGTGTTCTCCCATGGTCGCAATGTAATTGCCGGAGCCATTCTCACATGGTGGTATATGTGTTCTCCCATGGTGTAGATGTAAGGGTTGGAGCCATTCTCACATGGTGGTAGATGTGTTCTCCCATGGTGCAGATGTAAGGGCTGGTGCCATTCGAGCATGGTCGTAGACGTGTTCTCCCATGGTTGTGATATAAGTGTGGTGCCATTCGAGCATGGTTGTAGATGTGTTCTCCCATGGTTGCGATATAAGTGTTGTGCCATTCGAGCATGGTTGTAGATGTGTTCTCCCATGGATGCGATATAAGTGCAGTGCCATTCGAGCATGGTTGTAGATGTCTTCTCCCATGGCTGCGATATAAGTGTTGTGCCATTCTCGCATGGTTGAAGTGTGTCTTCCCATGGCGTAGATATAAGTGTTGAGCCTTTCACGGATGGTTGAAGTGTGTCTTCCCATGCTGATGAATGTAAGTGTTGTGTGATGTGCATCTGGGTTGTGCTTCATGAACGTTGTTATGATCATTATGATCATGAGTATCAGGATGATACTCTAGGGCCGTGGACAAGTTGTGCAGTGGCATGTAAAAGGTCCTAGGAGATCCGATAGGTTGAGCTGTGTGCTCGTAATCAGTCCTGGGATGCTCTTGTGAGGTTTTGTTGACGCATGTAATAAGTCTTGAGGATTCCATAGTATGGCCAGTGATGATGAAGACCTACAGATGGTGGGCCTACATCCAGCATGAAAAAGGGTTGGCTCTGTAGAACTTCCTATGACAAGAAGAATTCAGAGATAGCCCAGTGATCGAGATGTCGAGTACAACAGTAGTGATGATGATGATGCTCTGTGATCCAGTGATGATGATCCAGCTCCAGAATTGAAGACTTGCGCCAATATGTATTGATGACCTGTGACGAAAGAATACCTTCCTAGTTAAGAGGGAGTGTTGATGTATTTGTAACTTCAGAAGATATTCTTCTATGTATTACATTTGTACTTTATTGTATATCCCACAGAGATGTATTATTCCTCTGATTTGAAGTGTCGTCATTTGTAATTGGAAGTGTCGTCATGTGTATTGACAAGTGTCGTCATTTGTATTGATGGGTTATTAGACCACCAGTGAGGGGTCAGCCCTGAGTAGGTCATGTGGTTGGGTTATTAGACTTGAGTAGCAAGTCGGCCCCAGTTAATTAATTGGTAGGTCAAGTCAAGTAAAAAAAGAGGGGTGTGTCCCTCATTCTATTCATTCACTCACTTCTCAAGCTCGCATAGCTAAGAGATAAAGTGGTGCACATGTGGAGGAGGAGGAGCATCTGCTAGAGACATCTTATTGGGTTTGATCCTTGTGATCTTGTACTTGGATTTATTCTATCTCTAAGGAAGTTGTGGGGTTTTTCACCTTCTTGGTTTTCCCCGGTGAAACTCTGTGTCTCTTGTGTGATTGCTTTTGTGTCTATGATTGATATGTTGTACATGTTATTCTCTTAGAGATCCTAATGATAATGGAATTAAATTATTGGAAAATTAACAATTTCATTACCCATTATGAACAAAATCATATAATTTACTTGCAATATTTCAATTCAAATCTCTCAAACAACCTTTTGATTTCACATCATTAATGAAATATGTCAATGGATACTTCATTATTCATTTTGAACAAAATCATTAAAAAATAGATGCAACTTCTGTATCAAGCAATTGTTTCAAAAACAAATATCTATGGAATTTTTATAAATATTACATACTCTATGTTTGAATCTTATATGTTTCCAAATAACGCAATAACACCATTTATATGATGCATGTTTTTTAAAAAAATTAAAATTTTCATAGACATGATTGATTGTTTAAACATGATATAAATATTGCACTATAATTTTTGAACCTTGATAAGAATACAACACTATAGTTTTCTTTCAAAGATGTAAGGCCCATATGATATTGTGTATTTATCCTTGGTATTGTCATAATTATGATTATAGTTGAGTAAAAATGGACCCATATGTATCAAGCAAGTGTTTCAAAAACAAATATCTACGGAATTTTTATAAATGTTAAATACTTTATGTTTGAATCTTATATGGTTCCAAATAAATCAATAACACTATTTACATGATCTCTGCTTTTAACAATTTTAAAATTTTCATGGGCATAATTGATTGTTCAAGAATGATATAAATATTTCACTAAAATTTTTGAACCTTGATAGGAGTGAAACACTTCAGTTCTCTTTCAAATATGTAAGGTTCATATGATATTGTGTATTTATTGTAACAATCCTAGAACTGGAAAAAAAAATTCATTTTATTATTATTTTGAGGAAAGACATTGATCAGAATTTTATTATAAAGTTTTATGACCAAGGTGGTCACGGAGGACTGTAATAAACTATTTATTTGCTAATAAAAATTAAAAGATGGAGACACTCATCCACAGGGGACTGTTGAAGAGTTTTCACTAACCCACTAGGAAGAATGAAACTGTTTAGGAGACAAGGAGATAGGTGGCAGCATCTAGAAATCACTTACTAGCTGTTGTAGGAGAAAAATACCTTATATTTATGGTCATGACTCTCCAAAGATGGGGAGAGCTGAGCAAGTGGCTCAATAAATGATATAACTAACCAAAAAGACCTAGGCAAGTGATAAAAAGCCATCTAAATGGAGCAGGAGGCTCACAAAATTTTTTTATCTTCCTTTTCTCCCTTGGTCTGGCAAAAAAAAACAACTATTATGGTTTAAGCAGATAGGGAATTTCAATGAGGGGTAGCTAACTAATGATTTCCAGAGTGGGTCTGTTCATCAGTTGAGAGTAAGTAAAGAGGAATTAGAAGGTCTGAAGGATTGCTGAGTTGTTTTTGCAAAAAGGAAAGTCTCCACTCCTATTCAGTGTCTTCCCCCTGGTGGTTTAGTGAACAGGATCGGGGGTCCCAAGCATTCAGCTGAGTGCTTGAGGAATTTGGTTGGGTGGAATGGTTGCTTGTGGATGTTTGCCCAGCTTGTGGTTTAGGTCCTTTCTCCCTCTCACCCTATTTGTTAGTATTTTAAAAGAAATATTTTTATAATTTAAAATGATCTCTGATTTTTTTGATTGATTGATTGATGAAAATAAATAGCCCCTGTATTTTTCCTTCCACCCAAGGGTGGTGTACTCTAATACAAAGGTAGTTATATTTAAACAGATGATAGGATCGAAAATGCAGGTATTGATGAATGTTGCGATATCTATTTCAGATTTTGAATGTTTTTCCTTTCTCTACAATGTTTTCTGGAGTAAAAAGATTAATCGCAGACCTTTAGATTCAGACAAAGTATAATCTTTCCGATTTACTATAACAGAGAAAACAAATGCATTACTGATATCCTCTCACCAAAACTTTTCTTTCTTGAAATAGAAACATTCCTATTGTTTAAATGATCTATGACCTAAACATGCTTACAACTATTTTAAAACAAGTCAAAACAAATTGAGTTACTGTAAGCGTATGCGAGATCTATGATCAACGGACTGAAAAAAAAAAAAAAATACACGGATCAAGATCTAACCTGAAATTACCTCCTACCGGGAATTAGAGAACACGAAGGATTGAAGTATTTTGTGACAAATTTATAGAGGTGAACTTCTTTTTGGGAGGAAAAGTAATACGAATGCAATTAAGATTAGTCATGCCGGTGTGTGAAGTTTTTTCTTTTACATATATAGTGTAATCTGCGCTCAATAATAGGTGAGAGCGTTGAATAGAATGGGGTCTCGGATCAATCCTGGGTGGGGACGGCTACAGCCGATCGCCCCAGCCACTCAGCCATAACGGTGACCCTACCTGTGTGTGAAGTTATGGATGAGGATGCTTCATTATTTTTATTGTGTAACTGCTTACTCTTGTGATTTTTGTTATTCTGACTTGTTTTAATCCAAGGAAGAAAATAGTTTCATTTTTTCTTTATATGCTTATAAATTTAGCAGGGCAGAGGTATTGAGAACTATATTTTATTTTTAGAGGAATTCATAAATGTATTGTTGGTCTTAGAAAGCAGTCTACATAGAATATTTTTCTGATTTAAACACTCGAATGATTGGAGTCTGGTCTTTGTGATCAGAAGAAATTCAGGATCCACCTGCAAGATTAATTTTTATAGGAGATATGAACAATTTGTGTACAGTGTGGGCTATCTGGCTATATATATGAAGAGAGAGGCATTTCGCATTTAAATTTCAAAGATATTGTGACATATGGTGTGTATATTACTCTGCTTTAATTGGAGTAAACTATATTTGCAACAAAATTTATAATTTTGAGGGATGGAATACCAACTTGAAATAAGTTGTGTTTTGTTTTTATTATAAGATGCAAAAGTTTTTTGAATATGTAAATAATTTTATAACATCAGTATTGTCACTTACGTACTTTTTGCACTTATTATTTAAGGATATATTTTTACTTTCTTAATTAGAGGGACATAAACTTGGATTTATTATGTAGATAACTTATAATTATGCTCGTTCATTTGTATCTTCTACATGAGTATACCTTGAGTTATCACATAGTTATTTGATTTACCATTTCTATTTTGCTTGTATTTAGTTCTCTCATAACATAGATTCATGCATTTTCATTTTCCACAACATTTTTTTGTATTTCGACCATGTTTATGAACAATAGTATTTTTATTGTTCACATTAAAACATGATTTGATTACAAAATGGCAACAGAGAAAAATGGGACATTGTAGAAACTCTATAGTTATGATGGAAACAAATATATGGGTAGCTTTTTGTGGTGAAAAAATACTCTCTCATCATGGGAAATGGTAAATCATTGTATGCAGGTCGATGACTAATTATATTAAATGACAACTATATGTAGGAGGGTGCTCTCGCTTCTTGAAAATAAAGTAGGGAAAAACCCTTTATTATGCTTTGAATTCCCAACTAATCCCTCCCATGTGGTTCCCAAACTTCTTTAATCCACATCATAATGATGGCCTCATGAGGAATCTGATCGATAAAATATCCAAGAAGTGTGTGCTTACTAATCTTATGATAGACATTAAATATACTTATCACTAGAAAAATACATAAATATTTTGTTAGCTTATAGATCATTACCTCATGAAACACTCTTAGTACATTTCAGGGGCCTTTGGCATAACCATTGTGCTCACAGTCAATGTGTTGAATTTTTAATCTATTCCAGATCTTGACAATTATTTCACAATGATTTCAAGCATTCATTTCATCCCACAATTTTCATTGAATAATTGCACATTGAAAATTTGAACATAAATTACATTGAAAATTTCCCAATGCTGCAACTTGGAGAATCATCAACACAATGGACTTAGCACTACTATGGATAATAACTTTCAATGGATCATACAAGGCCATTCTAGGCAAACTTTCCTCAAGATATTTTGGTAGCTTGAACACCTTCTTTATAATTGTCACGTCCCCATTTTGACCCCCTTTTGTAAATGATGTAAATACTGATATTTAATCATGGTGAGGAGCTCAAGGCCAAGGCCCCACCATTGATTTAGCGTTTCATGTATCGGCAATTAAAATAAATGCCTATGGTTCTTGTGCGAGATGGGCACAATGTATATAAGACATCATGTAATTACGAATTTTTAATGAAAAACCCACAACCGGCTATGCAATGCAACAAAAGAGATGGGGCATGAATTCTACAAGGAAAAGGGAGGGAAACTATTCAAACCCTTGAGCCAATGGTATTAATCCATGTGTCAATGGGGAAACCCATAAACCACCAACTACCCATTTTGTCTCATGTACCCAATCATTTAATTTTTTCCAAGAAATTGGTTAAGGCAGTTAATGCCTTGGGAATGAAAGAGTATGGGCAAGCCATTTTCGTGCATGGGCAAGCCATCAACTTGGAAAATCGTGTTTTTGCTTGTGGGGCAAGAAACCACCCACGAAATGGTGCCCAAAGCCATGGGGAATGGGCAGTCTTCATTCATTCACGCAGTTGGAGTTAGCTGGGTCCTTTCCATTTACTTTTCTCATCTAAATACTGCATTTTTCCATGCCTGGGAGTCGTTTTTGCCTGGTATAACAGTTGGGAGAGGAAGGCCACGAATTGGGGACTAGGAGGGAGGTCGTTTTTGCCCCGAACTGACCTTGGACGTTTTACAAAAAAACGGATTTGGCTTCCTGGGTTGTTCACCAACTTCCCATTTTGTTTTTGTGGGTTCCCACGTTTTTCTGGGTTAGTTGAAACCCCATCTCATGCATCCCACTGTGGAAAACGTTTTTCTCATGCCCAGCAAGTGGGGTTCTGCTGTTATGTGCATCCTCGTTTTTGGTTTGAACCTGTGAATTGAAGTTTGGAGTGGTAGTGGATAGAAGTGGCTTGATAAACCTAGTGGGGGAGGCAACCTCTCAAGAAGATCAAGAGAGCTTTGGTTACTCTTCTATGCATACCCTGAGAGCACTAGATAGGGAAGGTATGGCTTGAGGGACTGTACAGCAGTGAAAAGAATACTTCCGTGTGCTGGGTGTGTAGGTATTGTGGGTGCCAAGCTAGATAGATCTTGCAAGGTTATCCCTAGCTCTGTGCTGGAGCTCACTAGCTTAGAAACTCTTCCTTTCCATCTCCTAGCAGCCTGATAAACCCAATTGTAGATTGGCTTGGCTCATCTTGGTGTATGCTTGGCTATGTGTGAGTCTGCTGTTCCCTGGTTCCTTGTAGAGATCATGCCCAGCTCGGGGGTGGCAGTGGTGCTGAGAGATTGAGGAGCACACTGGCCTACGGTTGGGTGGAACGTTGCAGTTGCATAGCCAGTTGTGTGGGACTACTTTTGTATAAGATAAGTATTCTCTTGTGTTAAATTGCAATTACTTATTTGATGAACATCTTAAATGTATGATGGATGTGGAATTCTTAATATTCCGCTGTGATTTTCTTAAACCATACAGTTCCATCTATCTCTGTTATATTATGTTCATGCTTATGATTAAATGTTTCATAGGGCTAGACGCCCAGTTTAATATCACATCTGTTATGCATTTGTGTATGTATATATTCTTATTCATTTGAATTTGAATGCTTGTTTAATGAATGGATATGGGGGCTAGATGCCCAGTTTAACAGTCACGATCCTCTCCATCTAGCTGGTTGGATGGGAGGGGACGTGACAGAATGGTATCAGAGCTGCGTTGCAGCATTGGGCCTCTATGGGCCAAATCTGATAGTAATTACAATAAAATTGTTGTCTTATGAGTTTTGAAAAAAAATTTGGTTTAAGTCTATTTTGAAAAAAAATTGTGTTTTAAGCCGTTTCGGGAAGTCATTCCGAAATTTCGGAAAGGTTTCGCGAACCTTCCCGCAGTTGCGGAAGAGTTCGGCGAACCTTCCTGAAATTGCGGAAGGATTCCGCGAACCTTCCCAAAATTGCGGAAGAATTCAGCCAATGGCTCCGAAACAGCGGAGAAAAATGTTTTTAAGTGAAAATTTTTTCTAAGTATCGGAAATTTTCGGAAAGAATTCTCTTCCGAAATTGCGGAAGGAATTCTCTTCCGAAATTTCGGAAGGATTCCGCGAATCGTTCCGAAACGCGGAAGAGTTCGGCGAGTCGTTCCGAAGTTGCGGAAGACTTCGGCGAATCGTTCCGCAACTGCGAAAGACTTCGCCGAATCGTTCCGCAACTGCGGAAGACTTCGGCGAATCGTTCCGCAATTGTGGAAGACTTCGCCGAATCGTTCCGCAACTGCGGAAGACTTCGGCGAATCGTTCCGCAACTGCGGAAGACTTCGCCGAATCATTCCGAAAAATCACCCGAAATCGGAGAAGCATTCCAGCGGAAGCATTCCGCGAATGGCTCCGGTACTGCGGAAGCCTTCGCCGAATGGCTCCGCAATTGCGGGAGCATTCGCCGAATGGCTCCGCAACTGCGGAAGCCTTCGCCGAATGGCTCCGCTCGGCAAATCGCCCCGCCATTGCGGAAGCGTTCGGCGAACTGCTCCGCAATTGCGGAAGCGTTCGGCGAACTGCTCCGCAATTGCGGAAGCCGTCGCCGAACCGCCCCGCAGTTGCGGCAACCTTCAGCCAAACGCCCCGCCCATTGCGGAAGGCCAACCGCCCCGCAGTTGCGGGAGCAGACCGTGAACCTCCCCGCGGTTGCAGGAGTAGTCTGTGAATCGCCCGTCACGGCCGGATTTCGCGAACTGCCCGTTGCGGCAGGATTCAGCGAATCGCCCGATGAGGCGTGATTCGTGAATTGAAGTTTGGAGTGGTAGTGGATAGAAGTGGCTTGATAAACCTAGTGGGGGAGGCAACCTCTCAAGAAGATCAAGAGAGCTTTGGTTACTCTTCTATGCATACCCTGAGAGCACTAGATAGGGAAGGTATGGCTTGAGGGACTGTACAGCAGTGAAAAGAATACTTCCTTGTGCTGGGTGTGTAGGTATTGTGGGTGCCAAGCTAGATAGATCTTGCAAGGTTATCCCTAGCTCTGTGCTGGATCTCACTAGCTTAGCAACTCTTCCTTTCCATCTCCTAGCAGCCTGATAAACCCAATTGTAGATTGGCTTGGCTCATCTTGGTGTATGCTTGGCTATGTGTGAGTCTGTTGTTCCCTGGTTCCTTGTAGAGATCATGCCCAGCTCGGGGGTGGCAGTGGTGCTGAGAGATTGAGGAGCACACTGGCCTACGGTTGGGTGGAACGTTGCAGTTGCATAGCCAGTTGCGTGGGACTACTTTTGTATAAGATAAGTATTCTCTTGTGTTAAATTGCAATTACTTATTTGATGAACATCTTAAATGTATGATGGATGTGGAATTCTTAATATTCCGCTGTGATTTTCTTAAACCATACAGTTCCATCTATCTCTGTTATATTATGTTCATGCTTATGATTAAATGTTTCATAGGGCTAGACGCCCAGTTTAATATCACATCTGTTATGCATTTGTGTATGTATATATTCTTATTCATTTGAATTTGAATGCTTGTTTAATGAATGGATATGGGGGCTAGATGCCCAGTTTAACAGTCACGATCCTCTCCATCTAGCTGGTTGGATGGGAGGGGACGTGACAATAATCTCATGTTTCAACCATAATAAATTCCCCAGAAAGTAGCCAATGGAACTCTGATAGCATATGGGCCAACCAATTCCATAAAGTGACACTTTCCTCTACAATTTTAGGTGAATAGATGTTAGCAAGTCCCAACATCCATCAATGTTCAACATAATCTAAATAAGTCTCTATGATGGGTTTGTGCCTCAACACAACAAAATAAAGACTAGGTGAAACTAGGATAGCAACACCCCCATTGTCATCCATGTGACTAGACATGAAGACAACATCTTACCATATAATAATCAAGGTTATTATAATAATAAAAAAGCAAATTTACTAACTTCTTATAAACACAAAATATCTATATCATGTATCAAATTTATAATCTTCCAAGTGATAGATATTCTACAAGGGTTCATAAGCCCCCTTAACATTCCAGAAAGATAATTGCAATGCGAGCGAGTAGTAATGTATTCCATATTGCATTTAACATTACCATCGCCCAAGCTCGATCAATGCCCCTCAGGGGTTTGTCAAGACCATGCTTTCGAGAACATAAACCTTTATCCATTCCTCCAAGTTGTGAAACTTGGGTGATTTCAGATATTCCTCGACATATGAGGTTTCCCAGGTATTCAACAAGGTGGGAAGAAACCACACCCTTTAGCCACACATCCTCATCCCATGCTCCTGAGGTGGTGGGGGGTAGGGTGAGGAAGCTTAGAAAGGGAACATTATCTCCTTCCATGTGGTTGAGGTATTAGTATTGTCCGTTGCACCCATCCATCCTCATTGTTTACCTAAGAGGGATTTTAAGCTTCATCTTGAGGACAAAAACTAGTTAGGACAATTGGAGTATCTAATTATCGAGTTTAACAATAAGGGGAAAGTCCCTAATTTTATGGTCAACACATTAACACGTAAATCTAGTATTTGAGACCTTGATATACTTCATAGGTTTTTGTCTTCAATTGGAATGAAAACAAATTTCTTAAGATCTTCTAACAAATTCACTTGTAGAATGCTCTTGTCTAGGGAATAGGGTTAACAAATGGGGTGTCTCGTGATAGAAATACCACCCAATCAATGTAGAGATGTGTTCTATACATCCCTTAATATATTTCATAGGTCGTTCAGTCACTTTGTCTTCAACTTGAATGAAAGAAAATTTCCTAAGGCCTTTTGACGAATTCATTTTAATCGCTTTTAGGGCATGGGGTCACAAATGGGTTGTCTCACCAACATAGATCCATCTTAAAAGGGGATCTACCAAGCGTCGAGAGGGATCAAATCCCTTGAAATGCAAACCCCTTTTTATAGTGCAAATGTTGAGGACGCATTTTAATTTATCTATTTTGTGTAGTCTTATATATATGCCTTTGTAAATGTTTTAAATAACCGACATGTTATTTTTTATAATATTTTATTATTTTAAAAAAAGACACGTGTCAGCTCCAGGATGAGCACAGAAGGAGTTACACATTCCCCTACTAGGCTGTAGAATGCGCCTCTTCGACGCAATGATGGATAAACCTCGCAATCAACCTAGGGATGTGATCTAAAATTACCAAAATTGCTTGGGTAGACTAGAAAATTTGACCCTCACAAGGCAACATAAGTAGGAAAATTATTTAACTTAAAAATTAGCAACACATGACAACATAACTAAGGTGTTTCAATAGACCTAGGATCTGAGAGACAATAACTACATAATGTGACTCTTTGAAAATAAAATAGGAAAAAACTCTTTCTTAAGATTCACATTTTCAAACAATGCCACCCATGTTGTTCCCAAACTTCCTCAACCCACATATGAAGAGGATTTAATCAAGAAAATACAAAAGAAGTGTGCGTCTTTTTATCTTATCATGGAATCCAATATACTCTAATAGATATATCCACAAGGATTTTGTTACTAGGATAGATCATTACCTCGTTAAAAACATTCAACACAAATTTCCAGGAGGCCTTTGGCATAACCATCGTGCTTACAATCAGTGGACTTAGCATTGTGATGGATAACAACTTTCGATGGTAAAATTATTTAGTTGATAAATTATCAACCCATGAGGGCAACACAACTAAGGTGTTTCAATAAACCTAAGGGCCATGAGCCACAATAAACTACACTATGTGACTCTTTGGTATAGAATCTTTTGGATACATCACAATCATGTTTATTTTATAGACATTTTGGACTAGATTACATTTTAGATCCTGATGGTGGTCCTGGAATATTCTATACCTACTAAAACTAAAGTAATGTGACTTCTTGAAAATAAAATAGGAAAAATATAATTTTTAGACTTTGCATGCTCAAACAATGCCACCTGTGGATCCCAATTGAGAAAATACACAAGCTTTTGTTTTTTAATCTTATCATAAACTCGAATACACTCATCAGTAGAGATACCCACAATGATTTCATGATTAGGTTAGAGAATTACCTAATGAAACACCTTCAATGCAAACTTTTAAGGGCACTTTGGAAAAACCATTGTGCTCAGAATCATTGGACTAAGCATTGCAATGTATAGCAACTTTTAATGGAGTATATTACCATCCTTGGAGCTTGTTGATGCCATTAATATGCACTCAAAGTCCTTGTGACACACATTAAGTTTCACTCAAGAAAACCACAAGACAAGTAACATGTCGACACTAAAATTAATGTCATTAGTGATGAATGAAGTATGTATGCAAAACCAAACCACACAAATCCTAGTGGGCTTTCCTAGATAGCCACATAATTTTGCATACAACATATTGTTGGTTATTAAATTTATTGTGTTTAATTTGCTTATGTTTGTTTCATTTAATTTTAGCACATATGGTTACCTCTTCCTTTTATTAATTTACATAAAAGGGGAAATATTTTTACTGTCAAAATTGAATTCATGAAAACTAATTTTATTATAGTTAGGTTTTTTACAAGAAAATCAAAGTGAATTATAAATTCTAAGTGACTAATTACACACCTCCCTGGCCACTCTAACACACCGTAGTGATAATTTGTAGGAAATATACACCTAGAAAGAATCACATTTTCTTTTTTAGACCTATACTATAAAAATGTAGATTTGAAACAAAATAATTTTTATATTTCCTATACTAGTAAATTAGGATATGGAGATAATAGATGCTTATACATGAAGTTCTAGGGATATTATCATGTTTTCTTGTACAATATAACTATATTGTAATGCTATATTGTTGGTCTTGAAAAAATGCTAGAATTAAAGTTCACTAGTTTACAAGTTTTATCACTAGATTATATAATTAGAGGGATTTCATCTTACATATGTTTATGTAAATTAATTATTAAGGGTGCGAATATAAGTTGATCATTGTTGATTTAGTTCAAATATTTAACTAAAAACCAATATCTACTTTTAATTATTCCCGTATATCGCACCAAATTATTGAATATCTAATTTATTCCTATAAACCATTATAATTTATTGGATGCACAAGTTAACATGTGTTCAAACACTCAACTGAAAGAATATCTAAATAATTACTCATGTAGATCATTCTAATTTAGATGTGTAAGTTAACAAGTGTTCCCCAGTAGTTTACCATTGTCCCAATTTTTGCTATTTCAAGAGGGACAAAATATGGTCTATATCATGATTCAATTTCCTTTGCTTTTGGGTATTTTGGCATATGTACGTTGTTTCTATGATGTATCGCTGTAATTTTGACTCTTAGTCTTTTTGGATGATCATGGAACAATCTAGTTCTATCAGTAAGGAGTTGTATATTGACTCACTGGATTGAGTTGTTCGTAAAGTATGTATGAGGTAGCACATGACTCTCATTTTTGAGATGCTCGTGGGACAATCAGATATGATGGATCTAATTATGTACTATTTGATTCAGCCATTTTGAATAACAATAGTATGCTTTTTTTCGCAGGAAAAAAAAACCTAGAGATATACATTGATGTCAAGGTGTTCATAATGGGTTCTAATAATGAAACTCGGCATAACATGTTTTCTATAATTGAGCTTTACCGTGTAGAAACTAAGACAATGATTTTAATTTGAATTTTTAGCCACAATGAGTTGAAGACAACCTTGGGTTTTAAGTCAACTTATCAATGTTCTAATATCTAATAGATGGTGGAAATTAAATCATAGTAATTCTCTATGATTTTACAAGGCTAGAATTGTTGCCAACCTAGGGTTTCAGATAGATTTATCAAAGTTCAAATATCTCAATTAATGGGGGAGATCAAATAATAATTATTATATTTTATTCTACATACCTATACAATTAGTTTATCATGTATCTCTATTCCAGATCTTGCTTAGCTTCTTGAATCCATATAAGTTTTGAGTGTTTGTGAATACAAAATATATAGTTTGTGTGGTAGTCTTTTGGTTTATTTGGTTTTTATATTCTGCATTTAGGTTTTTTTATGTTGATTGTTACAAGGTTCACAACTTACATAAGCTTGGCATGGAAAAAGAAATGTCTCCCCACTCTTTTATATAGAAAGCATTGCCTTATCTAGGCATATTTTCATCATTCTCTACCATTTTTGCATTTAAATGGACTTAACTTATTTTTTTTGAAGTGGATATACATCCACACTAAAATGGATATTTAGACGAATTATGATTGTTTGATGCTCTATTCTAGTTTCTATCATGCTTCTAATTCATGCTATTGAGGTTTGTGGGTTTTTATTTACCTTGTAAAAAAATGGTGAACAAAAGCCAAAGGTCATGTAACTACACCAGAAAACTATCAAGCAATAGATGTGTAATACAAGAGAAAAGCCAAGCAATGGCCTATAACATTTGTCAAGATAAAAGATTAAAATGTTAGGCATTTTTAAGAAGCACATTACAATTACAATTAGGAGCACATCACAATAACAGTTAATGTTCATCATTTATTATTATAGACAACTAAATAATCATATTTCTCATTCACAAACATCATTCTTTGAATATAGTGGATGTATTTTTCAGGTTTCACATGTGGAGTGTCTTCAAGTTTTGAAAGTGCAGACAAAAGTATCGTTCTACCAAGAGATACTCTGAAAAATTAGAAAGCATATTCTTAAAAAATCTTTAGACCTTTTATATAAAATATAAAGTAAACAAGATCATGGATGCAAACAAATAAAATCAGATTGAAAATTTCAACAGCAAAACTACTCATTTTAGAACTAGTCCACTGCAACTGCATTTCTCCAATGCCCAAATATTACTATAGATGTATCTACAAATATTCCTCTATCCATTCATTTTTTCACCAACCGACTAAAAGAAACAAATATTAAAAGAGATGAAACACCTCAGTCCTACGATTTGCAGAAGCACTCAATCTGATCAAAGGAAGTTGTATTTGTGGAATGAGAGATGAGGCACATGAAGAAGAGGCACGAATGGGTGTCTCTTACTACAAACAGGATTACCATATAACACGTGATGCCACTTACTACAAACAGGCTTACCATATAACACGTGATGCCACTGCCATTCCCAAAAAAAATCATATGCTACAAACAGGCTTACCATATAACACGTGATGCCATTGCCATTCCAAAAAAAATCATATGCTCCAGTACAGATGCCAAATTCTTGATCCTGGTTTGTTACTCTACGAGCAGAAGCCTCCAAAATTTGTGGGCAGGTTGAAATTTTAAGGTAGTCACAATATTCATACTTACTGCTAAACAAATTTGTGGGCAAGTTGTAATTTCAAGGTAGTCACGATATTCATACTTACTGCTAAACAAAGCACGTGCAATATTACTTACTGCTAAACAAAGCACGTGGTTGCAGACATAGACCAGGCTGAGCACGTGCCTTGTGACACATCATCAGATAGAGTGTTCAAGCACCAGATGTCTGTATCGTTTAGGGAATGGGTCACTCTGCAAACGGACCAAATAACATGTGATGTCACTGCTATCCACTTATATACTCTATTAAGAGAGCCATCCACGTTTCAAATCTCATCTATTAATGTATACACGAAAACCTTAAAATTTTGTAAGGAAGCTATTTCATGGTATTTGTAAAATCTTAATAATTTCTACTACACAAAGGACATGGTTGTAGACGGAAACCAGACGGATCACATGACTCCACATTCCTTCCAATAGGGCACGTGACCGAGTACTCACTACTGAATGTTGTGTTTCTTTGGGTGTGTGTCACCCTGCAAACAATACAAATACAACTAACATGGATCACATGACTCCACATTCCTTCCCATAGGGCACGTGACTGAGTACTCACTACTGAATGTTGTGTTTCTTTGGGTGTGTGTCACCCTGCAAACAATACAAATACAACTAACATGTGATGCTACTGCCATTGCCCATGCCACTACCCACGACTTCAACACAAAAATTATATGCTCACATATGAACACCGATGTCTCTATTAACATCTAATACTGTATGCACAAAAACAACACCAATGTCTCTATTAACATCTCTAATACTGTATGCACAAAAACCTTCATTTACAGGGAAGTTGTACTTTCAAGGTAACGAAGAACCCACAACATTCAATTATGATCATTAAGTGTCCCTTAAAGACATTTATCCTGGTCATTTAACTAAACTGATTTAAGAAATTTGAAAACCACTTTTTGTTGTGGGGACTAATTTTGAAATCTCTAAATAATGTTACATTGTTCCTAAGCGATCATTGATTCATATTTTATGCTATATTTGGAGAGTTTTGATTCATGCTTAAAAGCAGTGATAAAAGTGAGGTTCAGTTATCATTTTATGTGTTGTTTTTTAAGGCAACAGTTATCTTTGCCACTGCCCTCTTGATATGCTAAAACAATAACCATTGTGCTGTTTGCAAAGATTCATAGACAATGAACAATGAAAATATAATCCTCTATTACGACCTACAAAATTTTCGATCTCATTTTTCTGTCTAAAGCAATGCTTCAAACAAAGACCAATCACCTTAAATACAATATTTGCTTCAGAACAAAGACCAATCATCTTAAATACAATATTTGCAAAACATGTTACATTTGAAGCTGAACAATATTTCACAACAGTCTCCATGGCCCAAAATCTTCACAATGGGTTATGGATGACCAAAAAATAAACCGGTGAACATATTTTCTCAATCCATTCATCATATTAAATCCCCACAACAATAATCTACATTTCCACATCAAATGTTTTGGAAACGTATGTCCCTGCTCTATAGAAGATCAGGCTTCATCAAATGTTTACTGCTTAATCTGACTCCAATCAAAGCAGAGTAAGATACACACCATATGTCACAATTTCTTTGAAATTTAAATGCTAGATGCCTCGGGCTTCAGATATACAGCCAGCCAGCCAGCCCACACTACACGAACTGTTCATATCTCCTACAAAAATTAAATTAATACTGCACATAGATCCTGAATTTCTTCTGATCACAAAGACCAGACTCCAATCACTCACTGGAGTGTTGGAAACAGAAAAATATTCTATGCAGACTGCTTTCTAAGACCAGCAATACATTCACGAATTCCACTGGAAATAAAATCCAGTTCTCAATACCTCTACCCTGCTAAATTTATAAGCATATAGAGGCAAAATGAAAGTAGTTTCTTCCCTAAATTAAAACAATAGTTCAGAATCAAAAAAGTTACAGGAGTAAGCAATTACACAGCAAGAATAATAAAGCTTCCTCAGCCATAACTTCACACAAAGGCATGACTAACCTTAATTAGTTAATTGTATTCGTATTATTTTGCCAAGTCGCCAGAAGTCAGATCTGTATTCCTTATCGTTTTGCTTGGCCTTAAACTGCTTCCACTTTCTATTGTTCGTTTGGGCACATTACTCCTTTCGGCATCTAATGAATTACTCTTTTCCAAATCAGGTGCGTTCTCCTTGGGTTCTAATACTCAGAACAGAGAAAATATATCGGTTTGCAATGTAATTGTGTGTGAGCATAATTTGAAAATAAACTCAAGAATGACAGACCAAAAAAATGAATCCTCCCCCGATTTAATTTGATCAGATTCATCTTCTTTTCAGCTCCAGTATTTATCAAGGTCAGCATCCAAGGACTGGCTCGCAGACT
Source organism: Larix kaempferi (assembly GCA_027924585.1). Lineage (NCBI taxonomy): Eukaryota > Viridiplantae > Streptophyta > Pinopsida > Pinales > Pinaceae > Larix > Larix kaempferi. Next base: position 8,658,509 of record BSBM01000559.1, read on the forward strand.
TTTTGTCCTTCATCCGAGACTATGTACCAAAAATCACAGAAATGTAAGCTGGGGCAGCTATACCATGCAGCCAGAAATGTAAGCTGGGGCAGCTAAACCATGCTTCACAAAAATGTAATCCGGGGCAGCTATACCATGCAGCCACCAAAAATTCGAGTAGATCAATTGCTTTCAAGCCACATAAAAATCAGATTTAAGAAACCCTTATGGGAGCCTATTCGCTCCCCCTCCTTGGCTTAAATTTTCAGAATTACAAACACGTTAAGGAGTAATGGTTAAGCACACTATTAGTTCACGGAGGAAAAAGCAGTGAGTTCAGCGACAGAAAAGCAAACGGAAAAGCCACGAATTCAGGGACGGAAAAGCAGAGGGAAAAGTCGCGAATTCAGGGACGGAAAAAGCAAAGGGAAAAAGGACGGAAAAGCAGTGAATTCAGGGACTGAAAAGCGAAATCGGTTAGTTAAGGGAGAGAAAAGCAGTGATTTGAGAAATGGAAAAGCAATTTTCGTCACCTGCAGGCTGCAAAAACAGTCAGTTTAGAGTCCGTTTAGTGAAGGAGACTCGCTGCCTATTCCTATCCGTTGAAGGCGCGTTGAAGGAAGCCTCTGCTTGAAGTGGGAGAAGTGCCTCTGTGTCTGTGTCGGTGTCTGAGTCATGAGTTTGCCTGTGTATGAGTCGTGAGTTGAGGGAGGAGTGCGGAGTGTACTGCACTGGAGGCGACTGTTCTCAAAGGACTCTGCTGGATGGAGGCGACTGTTCTTAAAGGACCTCTCTGCTGGAGGTTGAACTGCCCTTCTGCGCAATGGAGATCCATGGCTTCTCTCCATTGAGCTGCCTTCTACATAATAGATAACGGTATGTATCGTTCACTTCTTGTTTTAATTCATGTACTAACCCCTGCTAACCCTGTGATCTCGATAGGGCTTTATGTCGTCTCTGCGAAGACCGTGAACATATCTCAATGATTTTTTCTTCAAGAGCATAGGGCATGCTTTATGCTGTCTCTACGAACCCTGTGATCATATGTTTATGAATTTTTCTTCAAGAGCATATGTTAATGAATTTTTCTTCAAGAGCATAGCGCTTTATGCCGCCTCTGCGAACCTTAGGAACATATGTTAATGATTTTTTTCTTCAAGAGCATAGCTCTTTATGCCGCCTCTGCGAACCCTGTGAACATATGTTATGAATTTTTCTTAAACAGCATATGTTATGAGGTCGAGCATATCCAATTGCAGGCCATGTTGGATTCGTGCCGTCCGGCCCTTCCTGATAATGCAGGCACACCAAAATGAGCCACTTGAATATACACAAAGCTTCCAACAGTTTGAGATTGTTCAATAACTTACCAACGAGTAGAAAGCAAAAAGACAGATACTCTTAAAAAGCTTGAAACTGAGGCTCAGCAATGAACCCAACGCAAAACCCGTAGCATTACCCCCAATCGTACAGTATCTTCTGTCTTTTCCACCGAGGAACTGCTGCGAAAGGACTGGCCCTGCCACACAGCAGAAACGTCCCCAGCCGTGTAGACAAAAGCCACAGCATTGTCCACGCAATTGTGATGCCAAGTTGGATTACGTTTTTTGCTATCAACCCGGCTACAATCAGTGCAATGCCTGCTAAAATCTGAGTTGTTGCAAAAACGAATTGAATCAAAATAAAAGAGAGGTTTTTATAATTACGTGCTCCGGAACTCCATTTTCAGATCCCGATAATCTGTAGAATCTTTTGACAGCGTCTGATGGATCAACTCTCGCAGCACTGTTTTTAACAGGAGGGCTCTCTGGCTGAGGTTCGATCGCGGGAACGATGCTCTCGCAAATGGCTGTCAGACATTCCTTCTGAGATTTCGAGAACGTATGTGGATATGCCGCTTTTTTCCTCCTCCCCTAAGGAGACCATACCCGGCTCCTGCTCCTGCCTCCATTGCTGCTCAAACAAGATGAAAAATGGAGGTAATGTAATGTTCCCTGTGAACATGTATGTTAATGAATTTTTCAACAAGCGCATAGGGCATGCTTTATGCGCCTCTGCGAACCCTGTGTTCTCGAACCCCGAGAACATATGTTATAAAATTTTCTTCAAGAGCATAAGGCATGCTTTATGCCCCCACCGCGAACCCTCTGA